>CM053789.1:564530493-564910493 GCA_028749045.1 Cupressus sempervirens | reverse complement strand
AGTTCCTATAGATAGGTCATCTTAGGATGCTTTTAACTCCTAAATGTTTTTTTTGTAGCATGCATACCTAGTCTTTAAATTTTGTAAGTTTTTTCAATGCTAACACATGTTGTTTCAACACCTATATTAGATTTAACATATTGGTGTAGTATGTATTAATGATGTTACTATTAGAATGATTTAGAATAACTAAGAGGGGGGGTGAATAAATTATCATTAGGTCTAGATCTACCAATTAAACTTTTAAATCATATCAAATTTCTCAGATCTAAACATTCAATAAACCAGTCTCTATAGTAGATAATTAGTAACATAAAATTTTAGTCCAATATCCTAATTGTAACAAGCTTGTAGAATGTAAAACATTAATAGTAAAAAATCTCAAATGACATCCACACAAGTATGACACTAGGATTTAATGTGGAAACATAATTTGGGAAAAATCACTTATAATTTGTCACCAATTTTAACTCTTCTGAAGTGAGCTCTATTAAGAGCTAACCCTATTAAAGGTTAAAAAATACACAGTTAAATGTGAACTTGTTAAAGGATTTAACCACCTTGTTAGGAGTGGTCTTGTTAGAGGGCTTTAGAACATTCCATTAGAATGTCACCTTGATTAAAGGATTTACATATGACTACTAGCTCAACCTTGATTAAAGGATTTGAAAACTGATACAATAGTTAGAAAGTAATAGTGGATTGATCTAAAAACTATAATTCACTTTTACAAATACTGACTACAATTTGGTTCAATAATTGAATCAATGACTAGCCTCCATTATCATCTCCACCATTGATTTGCTTGGCATCCCTTCAAGCAATCACTCTCCTTCACAACTCTTCACTGTTCAGCCTTCTACTCAAGTTTTCTAATCAACAACTACTCCAACCTTGTTATGTTAGTCCTTGTACCTCCTTAAATAGGTAATTATAATCTTTTATCATTTAAAAATCACCATAGATCTTAGGGTTTAGTTAGATTCATTGAATCCTTTCATCATTTCATTTCCTCTTTTCTCTTCTAGAGACTTCTCCAACTTCTCTTTGAATTCATGCTTAGAAATGCTCAAACATGGTTCCTCTTGAATTAAATACTCCATGTCATCCATCCTTATCTTCAACATGCTTTACATATTCCAAGAAATCATCTCTGTCATCTAGAAATCATGATTTTCTCATAAGTTGTCAAATATTTTCCCTCAGCCAACATTGTATTCTGACACTCGGTCATCATTGAATTACTTGATTAATATTAACTATTTGTTTGGCATGATTTCTAATACTCAGTCAATACTGATGCTTGGTTGACACTGTATTTTTCTCATCTTATACCAGTGCTTGGTCAACTCTAGCACCACTCAACATAAACTTCAAGTTCATTAATTTTCTACTCTTTTTCTCGGTTGAGCCTATGCATTTGGTCATTCTTTGATAAGTTCATCTTGAATTTAGTAAAATTTTCTTCTTTACTTGTACTATGATTAAAAAATCACATTATCTTGTCAAAGTTCAACTGATCAAGTGCCAATTTAGCTTCTAATTTCTCAACCTTTCCTCAAGGTCCTTTTATTATCTCATCTTCTCAAACCCTCTTCATCACTCATCTTGATAGATGAGACTCTAATTAGATAGAAAATATCTTACAAATAAAATTTGACATCAATGAAAACATAACAATTGTTCCAATTGTAGTTTCTAACAATGTACCTCTTTGGGATTGATGGCAACACCGATAATTACCATGCAATCCAAAACATTTAATTCTTAGAGTATCGCCCTCTATGTTCAGCATTAAACCATTAATATCCTTAGTTTCCTTTTTACTGTCACCTTAGTGTCCAATAATATCTCCTTTTAGTTTCATTTTTATTCTCATCCATGCAACTTTGATATGCAATCACATAGAGTCCCTCTATCATATCAGATCATGATATCAATCGACTTCCTCTTGTATCATTGGCACCTAAACCATGCACAATATCTCCTTCTAGATGGTAACTGACATAAATTCTCACATTCTCTCCATCTTTAGTGGTAATTTCTTCTCTGCCTCTTTGAAAACAATTCTAAAGACATTTCACCATTCTCATGCATCTTCACCATGTAGATATCTTCATGTCACTATATTTTTCTCTTCTTTCTTCACTAGTTTAGGAAAATCCTAAAATATGACTTTCTGCATCAACTTGTAAGATATTCTAATCAACATATTTGATACATAGCTTCATCTTAGCTAGGGGAATCATCCCTAATTTACCTCTTATATACTAATGTGCATCCTTAGGTAAAGCCTTAGTGAAAATATCAACTATTTGCTCCTTACTGTTCACATATTCCAATCTCACTTTAAAAATAATAATCTTGAACCAACTCTCTCAAATAATGATACTTGATAGAAATATTCTTGGTCTTTGCATGCATCACAATGTTCTTTGATAAATTTATAACACTTGTGTTGTCACAATAGATAACAATAAGATCAATGATCTCTTCCTTCATACCTTTCAATAATTTCTTGATCCACAGAATGACTAAACAATTCATTGCTGCTACAACATATTCAACTTCTATTGTTGATTGTGATATGTAGTTCTTCTTGTCCAAAAAACTAGTCTCTTTCCTAGAAAGAAATATCCTCCACTTGTACTTTTCTATCATTAATATTGTCTTCCTAATCAATATCTATGTACAATTTAAGTTCAAACTTGTCATTCTTATTGTAATATAGACCATAGTCCTTTGTTCCTTTCAGATATCTTAGTATTCTCTTAAATTCCACCATAGGATTTTCCTTAAGATTTTCATAAAACCTTGCAATAATCCCAACTGCTAATGCAATATCAAGACTATTGTGAAAAACAAATTGTAGCTTACCAAACATTGATCTATACAATGTTTGGTTCCAATCAATAGAATTGTTGTCACAAAAGCTTGCACCCTTGCCTAAATATTTTACCTAAAGGAAACCTTGTGAAACATGGAAATAATCTCCAAGCTATGGAACTTGAACTATGAGATTGAGTCTCTGAAGAAGGCTAACTTCCTTACTATCAAGGTGCACCCAACTACTATTTGAGAGGAAAAGAGAGAATGCATGCATGCAAAAAAACTACCTAATCTAATCTAAAGGGGTGATACACCAAAATAGTTTGTTCAACCTTATCTCTTCTTAACAATGCACTATTCATCAATATAATCTCATAAGACACTAATTCAATCTTCATTTTAACTTAACAACCACATTTTGATCAGAAACCAAATGGACACTATGAGGAAGGGGCTTCACTCCATGATATTCAAAGGCAATAGTAGATACTGTTATGCATATTGAAGAATGAAAACATAACATAACAAAGGAAATGAATTTTTACACTTATATTAATGGGAGAATGAGGTACAATAGAGATTACATTCATTCATAAATAAAAGGAAATTACAATAAAAAAGTTAGATATTGCTATTATAGTATTAGAGAAAAAATGACCAGTCCCTAAGAAGGTTTAGAAAATTTTCTTTTATAGTGCAAGAATAATTGAGATAGCTTCTACCCTAAGACAAAGCACAACAACTACATTTAAGGTTACAAAGAACAATCACTGCAAATTTGGGAAAGATCTGATCATGGTACACATCCAAATGCAGGAAAATCATATTTTCATAGCCAATAGAGCCTTGAGAAGACATAAATGATGACCATTAATGCCTTAACCTAGTAGATAGATAATTAGGTGGTGAGAGGAATGTCCCTTTTCATTCATCATGCATTGGACATGTCAAAGAGTGGTCGTGGTTGATCTAGAAGATCAAATTTGCCATTAAAGAGTTGTTTCTTCCTTACTATCAAGACACCAAGTCAACCATGTCATCAGTCAACTAAAGTTAATCGCCAAGATTTTCCATGTGGAAAAATCACATTTTATCATTTTTCCACACAACCACATTCAAACTTACATTGACTGGTGACCTTTAACAATGTTTGTGATTTCATAGTTCGAATGTCCCTTTAACTGTTTAGCCTTGTGAAATCACAACTTCCCTTGTTTATGCTTGCTCACTGCATCACAGATTAAAATTATGTTGGCACCTTAACCATCATGACCTTGCGAGATCATAAAATTGGTCCTTTTTCACCTTGTTGCAACTTAAATAATGGCTGACAATTGAGAACCCTAACTGCCAGCACTTCCATTCATAGCCTAAAGCATGATCGCATCAAAGATACCTATGACCATTATGAACCCTAGGTAAATTTCTCAATCGTAGCTTGTCTTTAACCTTTTCCACTAACTGTTGCAACTTGATGACTGCATGAATTTTGTTCATTGCACTATCGTCGCAGAAATTGATTTTGGCATAAAATTTCTATGGCTATGTGATTGATGCTATCTTTATTGCATGTGTTGTCTTCTCATGCTTGTGGCTTGAACTTTTAACCATGATGTTAACTTCGTGAACACACAATCAAGACAATCACAATGTCACAACTTGAATTGGGGTTAATCATTAACTCATTGTGACTATGCTAACATTGAGATTCACAAATTCACCATATTAACCATGGGTTAAGCCTAACCCTCTATGACCAAGAGATCAAAGAAATCGGTGTGTCGCCACTCTTAACTAGTTGTTAGCACTTTAAACTATGAACCTGTGCCAACTGCTAAGAATATTGTATCACACATTCACACCTAAAAAGATGGATGGGCCTTGACTATGTAAGACTGGGTAATGAAGGGTTATCGCATGGTGATGACTTCAAGTCATCAAATGGATGTAATATAAAAGACTTGAACTTAGGGACATAAGAAATAAGCCAAATGTTTAAATATATTCTATGATGTTTGAATATTTTCACATTTGAAAATATGACCATTAGCCATACTTGACAAGAAAAACTCAATTTTTTGGCAGGAGGGCAAAAATGGCCAACAATTTTGGCAATTTAGAGGGAATGTAAGCCTGGTATACATTGATTAGTGGTTTTTAGGCATCCATTCGGCTATGGAGTCATAAAAAACATGAAATTGGCACATGGTAAAACCATAATTCCACCTCTATCTTCTCTGCAACTGCAAAAATTCAAAACTTGGCTATCGTACAGAGAGATAACCTATGCTCAAAACTTCTCGGAAAAAAGGGAACCAAAATAATATATACAAAAAACCCTAATCCTCTCTAGAAGTAGGGCTTAAGGTGAATTCCATTGATTGGAATTGGTAGGACATCACCATTGGGCTTTGATATCTAGAAAGCATTAGCCTGCTTGCAACTAGTGATAACATAAGATCCACTCTAGATAGCATTAAATGTGGAGTGCCGACCTAGTTTAGCTTTGTCTACATCCCACTTGAGAACAAGCTCTCCCTCTCTAAAAATCATAGCTTTGGCCCTCATATCAAAGCTCCTTTTTACTTGTTGCTGATGAATTTCAAGTGTTTGCATAGCCTGTTTCCTCTTCTCTTCTATCTCCATTAATTTTTTCCATTTTGATAGTCATGGATCATCCTCAATCAGCTCCAATTGATGAGCTAGCTCAAGGGAGGGGAACTCAAGTGAAATGGGAAGCATGACCTCCCTTCCATATACCAACATGAAGGGTGAATTTCCTCCCACTCTTTTAGGTGTAATTCTATCATCCCAAAGGGCAATCTTTAATTTTGAATGCCAATACCTCTGGTTATCCTCAATAGTACTATTCATGATTCTGATTAGGTTCTTATTGGAGGACTTAGCCAAGCCATTTCCTTAGGGATAGGAATTTGAGGATGCACTCAAATATATTCCATGATCAACTACCTAAGAACAAATATGAGCCCCAACAAAGGACTTAGCATTATCAGATATGATTGCTGAAGGAACACCAAATCCAATTATAATTCCATTAAGGAATTCAACTACTAAAGTCTCTATGGCATTCTTCAAAGCTACTAATTCTATCCATCTTTTAATGTAATCTATAGCACCTAAGATCCACTTGTGAGTAGAGCTATAAGGTGGGTTGATTGGGAAAATAAAGTCCATTCCCCTTTGAGAAAATGTTTGATCAACTTGAATAGGATGAAGGGGGAGAATTGCTAACCTTTGTTTACCTAAGAAGAAAGCACACTTCTCACATTTTCTTACATGTTTATAATAGTCATGTAATAGATTTGGCCAATAATAACCAATCCTCATGAACTTTCATGGCTATTGTTCTAGTTGAGAAATGATCACCATCAGGACCATCATGAAACTCCTTGATCATCCTATCAATTTGATTAGTGTTGATGCATCTCAATAGAGCTTCATTGAAATCTCTTCTAAGAAGAATTCTGATGGGGTCAAGCCAAATAATAGAATGGACAAAACAAGAAAGGGGAAAATTTTATTAACTATGTAGCTATGTTAACACATTCAGTACAAAGAAAATAGACTTCAAAACATGCCCTAAGGGCTTACAATAGCATAAATATGGAGACAAATTCTTCTCCTAGTACCTTCTCTCAAACTCCACTCTGAACTGCCTTTTACAATGCCAGAAATGTTCTTAAATAGACCCCAAAGGGTTAAGGATTAGGAATACATTCTAGAAAGTGCTAGCTAGCATCCAACGACCAAATAGAAGGCTCCAAAAGTCACATTAGAAGTCGGCACAAAATTAGAAGAATCCAAAAATGGTAACCGAACTTTTGGGAGGCATAACTTTTGAACTGTAGCTCCGATTGACGAACCATTTACATTTCTGGAAAAATCTCAAAGCACTCTATAGCCCTATGGACCAGCTTTGCTCATCCCCTATTTTTTTTTCCCTATTCAAGGTCATTTAATGCCCCTAACCTAACTTTGAAGCATTCTTAGGAGGTCTCCAAAAATTGAAAAACTACGATAACTTTCAAACCGTGGGGCCTTTTGACCTGATTCTTTTTCTGGAATGCTCTAAATTAGAATTATATTCATCTAACCAAATTAAACCTTCTAGTTCACCAAAATGATGGATCAATGACATACTCCTATTTTTTGGCATTTACACGTATCCCAAGGTGATTAAAAAATCTAACCCAGAACACTAATAGTGGAATTGTGAGAGTTGGAACCTTTATTTGACCCAAATGGGTATCCAAAAATGAAAACACACGAAACATAAACTAAGTCTAAGTACATTTTTTTTTGGGTGACACAGGATTGCCTTTATACGTCTGGATGCTCCTGCACCAGACACCCAGGGTAGATTGAAAAGTGACCCTGTCACTTTATGAATGGTAGAGGAAATCCCAAATGGGAAACCTCAGCTGCTAATATCCAAGTTGAGTCCTCTATTGGCCGTCCTTTCCACTTGACCAGATACTCTTCATACTGCCTATTTCTGGTACTCCTACCCACACAACTATCTAGAATCTCCTCTATCTCCTCCTTCTTAGAAGTAGGAATTGGACATGGCTCTAACATCAGCGCCTCATCTGTACCATCATCATGATACTCTGTTAAGTTTGCAATGTTAAAAATAGGAGAAATGTGAATTCCATCTGGCAACTCTACTTTATATGCATTTCCTGAGTCATGTTTCTTCAAAATTTTGCAGGGGCCAAATTTCTTCATCTTAAGCTTGTTATAAGTATCAGCTGGAAATATTTCTTTTCTTAAGTGTACCATGAGTAGATCCCCTACTTGGAACTCCTTATGTCTTCTTCTTTGATTAGCCCTAGCTTTATACTATTGGTTCATCTTGGTAATGTGTGCCTGGACCTCCTCATGTAGACGCTTGATATGTTCAGCAAATTCTTTAGCTTCAGCACTTGTCCTCTCCCCTTGCTCTATCTTCCTCAATTCTGGTGCAGTCCTTGGGCTACTTCCATATATAATTTGGAATGGTGATTTTCTAGTACTCCTATTTATAGAGTTATTGTAAGAAAATTCCGCTTGTGGTAGAATCAAATTCCACCCCTTGGGCTTATCCCCAACTAAATATCTCAGTAAATTGCCTAGACTTCTATTTACCACTTTAGTCTGTCCATCAGTCTGCAGGTGATGTGTAGAACTGAACTTCAAGTTTGTTCTCAACTTTTTCAACAATGTTCTCCACAAATACCCCACAAATTTAGTATCTCTATCAGAAACTATACTACTTGGGAGACCATGTAGTCTTACCACCTCTCTGAAAAACAAGTCTGCAATATGGACAACATCATGAGTTTTGTGGCATGGAATGAAATGTGCCATTTTGCAGAACCTATCAACCACCACAAATACTGAGTCATTACCCCTTTGTGTCCTCGGCAATCCAAGAACAAAATCCATACTTATGTCCTCCCATGGCTTTGATGGAACAGGCAATGGCTGATATAGTCCAGTATTGTGACTAAATCCCTTGGCCACTTGACAAACCTAGCAATTCTATAGAAACTTCTTCACATCCTGTGACATTTGAGACAAAAAATAATGTTATTTGAGAATGGAAATGGTCTTATCTCGACCAAAATGTCTTGCCATCCCTCCACTGTGTTTCTCCTTAATTAGATTTTCCCTCATGAAACTCCTTGGAATGCACAATTGACTGCCCTTGAACAACATACCATCCTGAATCAAATAGTCTAGCCACTTGGTTCTATCTATAGCAACATGCTCTTTAAAAGCTTTCCAATCTTTAGCAAAGTCAGGATCCTAAGGGTACAAATTTTTGAGTTCATCAAACCCAACTGCTTCAACCTGCATTACTGTAAGCAACAACTGTCTCCTACTTAGTGCATCTGCAACCCTGTTAGATTTTCCACTTCTATGCTTCAACACAAATGTACAGCTCTACAAGAACTCTACCCACTTCATATGCCTCTGATTCAATTTACCTTGGCTATTTAGGTACTGTAATGCCTGATGATCAGTATACAAAACAAATTCCTTTGGCAATAAATAATGCCTCTATTTCTTTAAGGCCTGAACTATTGCATAGAACTCTTGATCATAAATAGAATACTTCTTTTTCGCATCATTCAATTTTTCACTAAAATATGCAATAGGCTTACCTTCTTGGCTTAATACAACCCCAATAGCACAGCCACTAGCATCACAATCCACCTGGAACACCTTTCTAAAATCTAGAAGTTGCAAAATAGGTTGTTCTGTCACCTTCTTCTTCAGTATTTCAAAACTTCTCATAGCTGTCGCAGTCCATTTGAACTCTTTTCTATCCCCTCTTATTGTGTTAGTCAGGGGTGCACATATGCCACTGAAATTCTCAATGAACTTCCTATAAAAACTAACTAGACCATGAAATGATCTTACCTCAGTAGAAGATCTTGGAGTATGCCATTCCAAGATGGATTTTACCTTCTCTGGATCCATTTTGAGACCTTCAGGTGATATAACAAACCCCAAGTAGACTAATTCCTTTTTAGCAAAGGTACACTTCTTCAGATTAATTAAAAGTTTCTCTTCCCTCAACCTCTCAAGAACACTACGACTATGAAATAAATGTTCTTCCAAAGTCTTTTTGAAAATTAAAATATCATCCAAATAAACAATAAGAAATTCTCCCAAGAACTTCTTAAGTACCTCATTCATAAGTTGCATGAAGGTGCTTGGGGCGTTCGTCAATCCAAAGGGCATAACTAGCCACTCATAAAGACCCTCCTTAGTCTTGAAGGCTATTTTCCACTCATCTCCTTCTTGAATCCATATTTGATGATAGCCACTCTTGAGATCTATCTTTGTGAAGTACTGAGCTCAACTCAAGCAGTCCATAAGATCATCCATTCTTGGCAAAGGAAACTGATACTTGATGGTTATCCTATTTATAGCTTGAGAGTCTATACACATCCTCCACTCTCCATCCTTCTTTGGTGCCAGTACTATAGGTACTACACATGGACTCAGGCTCTCTCAAATCAACCCCTTCCTCAATAGCTTCTGAACCTGCCTATTTAGATCCTCAGTTTCAGTATGAGTCATCCTATGAGCAGCCTTGTTAGGCAAACTAGCTCCTTGGATTAAATCTATCTGATGACTTATTTTCCTTATTGGTGGCAATCCTTCTGGAACATTATTAGAGATGATATCTCCAAACTCACCTAATAAATCTAAAACTTCAGGTGGTATTTCACTACTACCTTCTTTATCTTTCCTAGGAATCAAAGCATAGCACATATATTGATGTTTCATGCCATCTAAAAACTTCCTTCCATCAACAAGACATATCCTAGCACTGCTACATACCTTTTTGCCTTCCTTTTTCATGGGCTTCAGTTTGTGGTGAACTCCATCCTTTGTTAGAGAGTATGTCTTTGCATGACCATCATATACTGCATGCCTATCAAACTGCCACAGTCTACCAAAAAATAGATGGAAAACATCCATTGGAATAACATCACAGAGAACTTCATCATGGTAACTCCCAATTTTGAACTTCACTAAACATTTTTCACTTACCAGGACCTTATGATCATCTTTCACCCAAGCAATCCGATAGGTCTGGGGGTGTTTCTCCCTCTTGAGCTTCAGCTTAGAGACCATCTCCTCTGATACCAAGTTATCAGTGCTACCACCATCAATGATCACATCACAACATTTATCCTCACACTTGCACCTAGTATGGAATAAAATCCTCCTATGTCCTGGTTCAATATCACCACTTAGTAGGACCCTTTCATTTACCAAAGTCTCTCCTCTTTCTACATCCTCTGAATGTGATGATTGTGCATCCTCATCCACATGAGTGACCCTAGCTTGATCCTCAACTCTCCTATCTGTCCTTCCTAGTCATTGAGGACATTCAAAGGCATGATGACCTTCTTCATTGCAATGGAAATAGGTACCATAGAAACCTCCTCTTCCTTGTCCATGTCCTCTACCTCTTCCTCTCTGATTTCCAAAGTCTTGATCACAAGAGCGGTTGAATCCCTCATTTCTCTAGTTCCTACTAGTACCCACATCTTCATTTTTCTTTTGGGTTTCATTTCAGCCTCTAGATGACCTACCACTACCCCTTCCTCCTTGATCACATCCTTTTTGTCTCCCTTCAAACCTTTTATTTAGCTTCTCTTCAACTCGTAGGGCAAATTGATATGCCTCCTCAATGCTGGTCATTCTTACCAAACTTAATTCCTCCTGGATGCTAGGTCGCAACCCACTAATATAATGAGAAACCTTCTCCTTATTTGCTTTTGCATGCCCTGCTCTAAGAAAAAGTCGATAAAACTCCTCTGTATATTCTTGGACTAATTTTCTTGCTTGCATTAACCCATGCATCTTCTTAAACAAATCAATCTCGTAGTCAACAAGAATGAACTTCTTCTTTCATTTGTCCACCACGCGATCCCACTTTGTGATCTTCTCCTTTCCTCTTCTATTTCTTTCCAATTGAACCTCTTGCCACCAGATTTTTGCATGTCCTTTCAATTTGGCCTTTGAGAACTTAACCCTATCTAGATCCCTGATATCCTCATACTCAAAGTACTCTTCTAGTTCATTGATCCAGTCGATCAACTCATCTGGTTTTAGATTTCCTGAAAATACACCCACATCAATTGTAGGTCTTTTCCCAAACTTAGTAATGGCCCTAAAAAGCCCTTCCTCTGCTTGATTCAGAACTTCCCCATCAACTTCCCCTTCTGGTCCAATTTCTTCTTCTTCATTGTCATCCTCACTTTCGTCACCTGTAGTAACATTTGTTCCTCTACATAGCTCCTCCTGCAATGCTTGTACCTAATTTTGGAGGGCTCTAACCTCCTCAAGATTAATGGCTCTAGCCCTTCCACCATACTCTCTTCATGGAGGCATCTTCTTGATTCAAACCCACAACCACATAGTCCTGGTGCAAACTGCCTCACAATCGGTGCTCTGTCTACACACTCAGGAAAACTTGCTCTAATACCACTTGATGGGGTCAAGCCAAATAACATAATAGACACAAAAAGAAAGGGGAAAATTTTATTAACTATGTAAATATGCTAACACATTTAGTACAGAGAAAATAGACTTCAAAACATGCCCTAAGGGCTTACAATAACATAAATATGGAGATAAATTCTTCTCCTAGTACCTTCTCTCAAACTCCACTCCGAACTGCCTTTTACAATGCCAGAAATGTTCTTAAATAGACACTAAAGGGTTAAGGATTAGGAATAAATTCTAGAAAGTGCTAGCTGGCATCCACTGACCAAATAGAAGGCTCTAGAAGTTGCATTAGAAGTTGGCACAAAATTAGAAGAATCCAGAAACGGTAACCGAACTTTCGAGAGGCATAACTTTTGAACCGTAGCTTCGATTGACGAACCGTTTATATTTCCAAAAAGCTCTCAAAGTGCTCTATAACCCTATGGTCCAACTTTAGTCATATCCCTTTTTTTTTGTCCCTATTCAAGGTCATTTAATGCCCCTAACCTAACTTTGAAGCATTCTTAGGAGGTCTCCAAAAATTGAAAAACTGTGATAACTTTCAAACCGTGGGGTATTTTGACCTAATTCTTTTTTTGGAATGCTCTAAATTAAAATTACATTCATCCAACCAATTTAAACCTTCTAGTTCACCAAAATGATGGCTCAATTACATACTCCTTTTTTTTTGACATTTACATGTATCCCAAGGAGATTAAAAACTCTAACGCAAAACACTAATAGTGGAACTGTGAGAGTTGGAACCTTTATTTGACCCAAATGGGTATCCAGAAATGAAAACACATGAAACAGAAACTAAGTCTAAGTACATTTTTTTTTGGGTCACATAGGATTGCCCTTATACCTTTGGATGCTCCTGCATCAAATTCCAACCAGTAAGACAAAAGGGATAGACTATAATCCGAGTTTCCTTCTTTTAACTCAGCTCAATCCTTTTGGATATCCTCCTCCTAACAAGAAGTTTGTCATGTCATGCATCTAATTATTTAGATTACCATCACCTACTAGTTCTGCATCTCCTACAACTAGAGCAACCTCCTCAGTTGGCTCTTGGGATGAAATCATATGCTCACATAGCCCGTTACCTTTGACTAGCTTGGTGATCTTGATGTATATGTCATACTCCATAACCTTTGTGATCCATCCAACCCTCTTCTCATTGACATCCTTATTTAAAATAAAGTCCTTCACACTCACATGAGGAACTAGGAGTTGGATCTTGTTGTGAGATAAAAGATGCCTGAACTTCTTTAGAGCTCTTATGACTACAAGAACTTGCTTCTCAACATAGTTATATTTATCTTTGTAGTCTTTTATCCATTCAATGAAAAAGGCTATAGGTTGCTCTTCATTTATATTATTTAGTTGAAGCAAAACAATTGAGATGCTTGACTCACCTCCTAGGGTGTAGAGAATGAAATCCTTATCAAAATTGGAGTTGATAAGGATAGGAGCTAATGCTATTTTTGCCTTAATCTCTTCAAAACTAGCTCTCCCTTCCTTTGTCCAAGTGAAGACCATATTCTTCTTTAGGATGGTTGTAAGGGGCTTGATCATGGTAGCAAGGTTAGGAATAAACCTTCTCACAAAGTTAATTCTACTAAGGAAGCTTTGCAATCCTTTATTGTGAGTAGGAAGTGGGAGAGTGAGAATTACCTTTGTCCTTTCTAGATCAATAGTCAAACCATCTTTAGACATAATATGTCCAAGAAATTTCCTTTGATTAGTGGTAAACACACACTTGCTTGGGTTCAACAATATACCATACTCTTTTCATTTGATGAATACCAACCCTAGATGACCAAAATGATATGCAACATTTTTGGAATAGATTGTTCTGTCATCAAGGTAGACCAACACAAACCTTTCAAGCATACTCTTGAAGTCCATCTCCATTTCTTTTTGAAAAGTGACACCTGCATTGGTTAGTCCAAAGGGCATTTTTCTATAGGCATAGGTGCTCCATTTAATTTTAAAAGTAGTCTTATACCTATCATATTCTTAAACCAGTACTTGGTTGTAACTAGAAAACCCATCTAAGAAAGAAAATATTTTTGAACTATTGACTTTAGATAATATCTATTCTATGGAAGGGAGAGGATGATGATCTTTAAGAGAGGCTTTATTAAGATCTTTGAAATCTACACATAGTCTTATTTCCCCATTTTTATTTGTAATAGGAACAAGATTAGCTACCCAAGAGGAATGCTTAATAGAAAAAATTGTATTGGCCTCTATTAGCTTGGATAACTCCTTTCTCATCATAGGCTCAATCTTAGGATTAACTGGTCTTTTCTTTTTCGTAACAGGCTTTGCATTGTGGCTTAAGTGTACGGTATGCTGAAATAAACTTGGGTCAAGACTCTTTAAATCATCATATGTCCAAGAAAATATATCATTAAACTCTTGATATAGATGATTTTTTTAATTCTTGTTTAGTTTTAGAACATAACTTTCCCATATTGATAGTTTTCCCATCAACAACAACAATTGGTATATGATCATCTTTGTTTGTAGCCAAGTTTGAGACTTTGCTACTTATTTAATCATCAGGGTTGAAGATACTCTTCAAAGTGATTATTCCCTTAGGAAATTTGTTAGAACTGAGATTCATGATATTATCCCCATATTGGCCTTGTAGCCTAGATTGATTCCTCTCTGAAAATTCTGCCACACTTTGTAGAAAGTTGACAATTTGTACATCAGAATCAAAGAATTTCCAATTGGTATTGTTGTCTAGGATTGTAGGTCTTACAAACATTTTAATTTGCTTCTCTTTGTCATCTTAAATATGATCTAATACATTATGATGAGAACCAATGGTTACAAGTTTATCAACATGTTTATTCCCTCTCCTAGGGATGCCCTGGATATTAAACGCTTGGAAACTCTCAAGAAAATCCTAAACTCTATGCTTGTATGACTTGAGAAGGTTTTTCTTGGTTATGTTTTGGCTTCTTACTTGGTTAACAACTAGTTCACTATCCCAAAATACCCTTAGAGCCTTGATTCCCCTCTTTTGTGCAAGTTGTAGACCTTGGATTAGAGCTTCATACTCTCCTAGATTATTGGTGTAGCTGAATTGGAGCCTATAAGAAAAATAGTACTTCTCCAATTTAGGAGAGACAAGCATGACACTAGACAATAAACTAATTATATTTCTTGAGCCATTAAAGAACATGCTCCATAATCCATTAGTGTACTCTTATGTCTTCATGAGACTAGGAATAGAAGTGCCCTTTTCCAATATGAAATATGTGCCAAGGCCTATCTCTAGAGCCTCTTGTGTTGGATCCAATTGATAAGTAGTGGCCCACACATCCAAATGATAATTAGGCACTTCTGCCAAAGATGTAGTAGGCTCATGAGACATGTACCCCTCATCCTCCTTCCTACTTGTACAATTCATGTTTATAGGGCTTGGAGTATAAGTTTCTATGTGATTAAGGACTAGAGGCTCTGCTCTTAAGGAAGCTCTTTCTCCATATCTTGTTCTAAAGAACATATAGGACCAATATGTTGCAATGTGACCTCCTATTTGTGTAGTGAAGTCTTTAGAATGATAGATAGAAAAATAAGGTTCTACCTCAACTATCGATACATCTTGTGTTATAGTACAACTAGGTAAAGTATGTAGTACCATCTCCACATCTATTAGGACCCCTACAATCTTGACAAAGATGTCATCTAATTGAAAAAAATCCTTAACTATGGGTTCATACTTGATGCCAAGGAGATCAAGTACACTTTTAGGCATTAAAAAACTACTAGCCCCCAAACCTATCATACAATTATGGACTATTTTATCTCCTATGATCAAGGAAACATAAAAGGGAGGAGGCTTGATTTTATTACTTATTTCTCCCTCCTTTATTGGATGCACTAGGCTTGTTGCATTCTCTTCTCTAGTTAGCTTCTCCTTCACCTCTATGTTCTTTAATTCTTGTTGCAATAACCTCCTCTATGATGGCATGGCAGTGAAAACATCCCATATGGAGAGATTGATAGTAGCCCTCTTCATTTGATCTACAATTTTAAGAGGAGTACCAACTACTTTGATTGAAGCTTTAGGTGCTGCATGGATTGGTGACTGGAATTGAGTGATTTGAGGCTCACTAAAATCCTTGTTGCTTATGTTCTACTTCTACCAAGGAGCAAGTTAGATTGTGCATTTATTATTGACACATGAGGAGAAACATCTAAAGTTGAAGCTTGATTAGGTGAGGGGGATTTAGCATCTTCAATATCTCTCCTTTTACTTCTAGTATTGTGAGCTATAGCATCATGATTGACATCACAATGCTCTTCTAGTTGATGGTTAATGATGGAAAAATCACTTTATTGTTGTATGTGGGAACCATCAATAGGTTGACTAACATTCTATTGGTGTCCTACTTCTTTCTCTTGTGTAGTCAATGCTAAGTAAGACTTTACCTTTTGACATATACAATAACCATAAGAATAGTTGTAGGAAGGGTAGAAATCTTGATCTTGAGCAAGATTATTTAAAGAAACTAAGGCCTTGTTTGGGGTTGTATCTGCAATAGGGGCATTATCAATAGGCCTATTTTGATTGTAGGAAACATGACTTTGGCTTTGATATGGGGGCCTACTATGCATAAGGGCTTGATACTAAAGTTGGGGAGGTTTTTTTCCTTAATCTTGCTGCCTTTCTAGAGTCACCACCTTGTTGCTCACTTTTTGTATCACTAAGAAGCTATGCTCTAACTTTTTATCTTGAATCTACAACTTATTATCTATATTTTACATAAGAGCCATCAACTCTTCTAACTCATTACTGGATGTAGAGGCTATAGGAGTTATGGCCAGAGGTTGACATGTAGATGTGGTAGGAATGGGGGCTATAGTAGGTTGATGATTAGGCATATTAGGAAAGAAAGGAATTTGAGGTCTCAAAGCTAACTTTCCTCCTTGTATCAATATTTTTTTTTCCTTTATGGTAATCTCATAAGCATTTGGTAAAGTATCCCCTCCCATAGTTTTCATTATGATAGCTATATCATTATCAAAGGCTCTGAGGTAATGTAAGAAAGCATTACGAGGGGGAGGCTTTACTGTAGTAGGTATTCTATCCCATGTCTTCTAAAATCTATAATTGAAATCTATCATATATGCATGGGATGCTCTCTTGATAGTTGTTAGCTTATCTAAAAGTGATAGGTGATCACTTTTGTCTTCAAAATTCTTACAAATCCTTGCTCCTAACCCATCCCAATCAATAATAGAGTTGTGATGAAAACATCTATACCATTGTAAGGCCTTTCCTTTTATAGATGAGGCTAGAAGCCTAACAAAAACATCATCCTCTGTAATCCCATGTATATTACAAATATTTGAAATCTCTTAAATATGAACTATAGGGGAGATGGAAGTTTTTCTAATAAAATTAGGTACACTTTTGAGAGCCAATACTAGGATATCATGTCTTTGAGACAAAAGGAGAGGACTTCCACCATTAAAGGTGGCAAATGCATGTGCTCTAGGTTGGGCCATATGGAACAATGATCTATTTAAATGAAAAGATGACAACCTAGGCTGTGATCTATCAACAAGAGGAGTAGAGAGAGATCTTACAGGTGTATGTGCTACTACTACACTCCTAACTAGTGATAGAGATAATCTATTTCTCTTTCTTCTAGGGTTTGAAAATGAAAGCTTAGTGTAACATTCCCTTGTATGAGCTTTGGGCATGAATCACAACAACTTTGGTCTAGAAACCAGAATATAGAATTGGAGTCATGAAGTACTTGAAAATGAGCCTCTTGAAGGCCTAAAAATACTGAGAGCAACAGTATCTTCTCAACATGTATTCAACATTTTTCACTTTGAGACTAGTGAACCAAGTGACTTAGAATGCTTTAAATGTCATCCCACTGGGCATGCCAAAAAATATTGTCACAAAATCTTGTACCCTTGACTAAAGTTTTTACCTAAAGGAAACCTTGTGAAACATGGAAACAATCTCCAAGCTGTCAGACTTGAACTCTAAGATTGAGTCTCTAGAGAAGGTTGGATTCCTTACTACCAAGGTGCACCTAACTACACTTTGAGAGGAAATGGGAGAATGAATGGGTGAAAAAAAACTACCTAATCTAATCTAAAGGGGTGATACACCAAAATAGTTTGGTTAGCCCCATCTCTACCTAACAATGCACTATTCATCAATAAAGTCTCAAAAGACATTGATTCAACCTTTGGTTTAACTCAACAACCACATACATATCAGAAACCAAATGGACACTATGAGGAAGGGGCTTCACTCCATGATATTCAAAGGCAATAATAGATACTGTTATGCATATTGAAGAATGAAAATAGAACATTAACAAAGGAAAGAAATTTTTGCACTTATATTAATGGGAGAATGAGGTACAATAGAGATTACATTCATTCATAAACAAAAGGAAATCACAATAACAAAGTTGGATACTATTGTTATAGAATCAAAGCAAAAATGATCAACCCTAAGAAGGGTGACAAAATTTTCTTTTATAGTGAAAATATAACTCAGATAGCTTCTACCCTAAGGAAAAGCACAACAATTGCATTTAAGGTTACAGAGAAAATCCATAGTAAATATGGGAAAGATATGATCATGGTACACATCCAAATGCAAGAAAATCATATTTTCATAGCCAATAGAGCCTTGAAAAGATAGAAATGATGGCCATTAATTCCTTAACCTAGTAGTTGGATAATTAGGTAGTGAGAGGAATTTCCCTTTCCATTCATCAGGAATGGGACACATCGAAGAGTCATTGTGATCAATCAGGAAGATCAAATTTTCCATTAAAGACTTATTTCTTCCTTACTATCAGCACACCAAGTCAACCATGTCATCATTCAACTAAAGTCAATCCCCAAGCTTTTCCATGTGGACCAATCATATTTTATCATTCCACCACCTAACCAAATTCAAACTTACATTGACCCATGCCCTTTGCCAGTGTTTGTAGTTTTGCAATTTGAATTTTCCTTTAGTTGTTTGGCCTTGTGAAACTATGACTACCCTTATTTATGCTTGATCACTACATCGTAACTTAAAATCATGTTGGTACCTTAACTGTTGCAACCTTGGGACATCATTAAATTGGTCCTTTTTCACCTTATCACATCTTAAATATTGAATGGCATGAAATATTCATGACCTTATGACCTTTTAGAAACCTAACTATCAGCACTGCCATTTGCATCATCACGGCCTAAAGCCTAACCACATCAAAGATACCTATGACCATCAAGAACCCTAGGTAAATTACTTGATCACGGCTTGTCTTTAACCTTTTCCACTAACTGTTGCAACCCAAGGACTGCATGAATTCTGTTCATCACACCGTCACTGTGGAAATTGATTTTGGCATAAAATGTCTATGACTCTGTGACTGATGCTATCTTTACTATATGTATTGTCCTTGCATGGTTGTGGTTTGATCTTTTAACCATGATGCTAACTCCATAAACATATGATCAAGACAATTGTAGTGTCACAACTCAAACTAGGGTTAATCATTAACTGATTACAACTTCGTGAACACTGAGATTCACGACTTCACCATATTAACTTTGGGTTATTCCTAACCCTCTGTGACTAAGTGATAAAAGAAATCACTGTGTCACCACTCTTAACTAGATGTTAACACTTTAAACTATGATCCAGTGTCAACTAATGAGAAGACCATGTCACACATTTGCAGCTAAAAAGATGGATGAGCTTTGATTGTGTACGACGAGGCGATGAAGGGTTATCACATGGTCACGACTTTAAGGCATCAAAGGTATATAATATAAAAGGCTTGGAATTAGGGACATAGGAAATAAATTGAGTTCTAAATATATTCTCATGACATTTGAATATTTGAACATTTGAAAAAATGAGCATTGGCCATGCTTGACAGGTAAAACTCAATTTTTTTGTAGGAGGGAAAAAATGGCCAACAAGAATCATCATTCTTAGATAGCTTATGTCCTATAGTCACAGGTGTCTTGATTGGTCTTGAATCTTCCATCCCAAAAGTTTTCAATATCTCCTTGATATATTTTGATTGATTAATGTAGATACCTTGCTTCATTTTATATACTTGTAAACCAACAAAGAATTTAATTTCTCCAAACATAGACATTTGAAATTCCTTCTACATCTCATCTGTAAATTATTTGCATAATGCATCTTGTCCTCCAAATATGATATCATCCATAAATATTTTAGCTAATACTATCCCTTTATGACCTTCAATCTTCAAATAGATATTACTGTTGTCATTAATTCTTGCAAAACCAATCTTTACCAAATAATTGTGTAGCCTTTCATACCATGCTCTAGAGGCTTGTTTCAATCCATATAGATATTTTGTGTAATTCTTATACCATGTTCTTCTTGTTGGGATCAAAAAATTATTTTGGTTGTTCAATGTAAACCTCTTCTTCTAGTATTTCATTCAAAAATGCAGATTTGACATCCATTTGATATACTTTAAATCCTTTGTAAGAAAAACATGCATGTAATTTTTTCACTCCTTCTAATCTTATAACTAGGGAAAATGTTTCCCCATAGTCAATACCTTCTTCTTGCACACCAATCTAGCTTTGTTCCTTGTGACTTCTTTTTCATTCAGCTTGTTCTTGAATAGCCAATGGCTCCAATAACATTCTTGTCTTTTGGTCTAGGTACTAGTGACCAAGTTTTGTTCTTCTCTATCTATTCAATTTTTTCATTCATTATTTGGATCCAATATTCATTATCAAAACCATCTTTTATAGATTTGGGATCAAATTCACAAGTAAACATGTATCATTCCTTAGTCTTTTCCCTGTCATAACTCCAACGTCTTTATTTCCAATGATTTTTTCTTGTGTATGATGTTCTCTCACATACTTTTCTAGTGTAGGTTCTTTTATTCTTTCTTCCTTTTTAGGTTCATCTTGAAAATTTATTTGAAGTTCATTTTGTATCTCTTCTTCTGGTTCTAGTTGCTTGATAATAGCTTCTTGATGTTTGACAACATCTTCTTGTATCTTGGCATCATCCTACTAACACTCAACACCTACAATCTATTACTTGGTTGCCTACTAATATAAATCATCATTTAGTGTTTTTTGTTTCTTAGTAGCCTTATTCTCTAGCTTAGATAAGGTGCATGGAACACCTTCATTGACATATATAAATGTATTGTAATCTTTAGGCTCTGTCTTGCATTCAACTTCATTCTTTTTCTACATATTGATCAACTTTCACATTTGAAATTTCTACAATTTTGTTAGTGTTAGAATTCAAACATTTGTAGTATTTTCTCTTAGTGTAATATCCTAGGAATACACCTTAATCACTTTTAGTATCAAGTTTTCCATTCTTGTTTTACTTCAGTATGTAACACTTGCTTCCAAAAACTTTAAAATACTTTACATTAGATGCATACCCATACCATAACTCAAAAGTTATAGTATTTGTACCTTTCTTGACTTGTACTTGGTTCAAAGTATAGGCTATTGTACTTACATCTTCTCTCCAATATTTTTATGACACATTCTTCTTCATCATCAATGTTCTAGCACAATCCATGATTAATCTATTTCTCCTTTCAACTATTCCATTTTGTGGAGAGGTTGTAGGTGCTGACATCTTTATTTTGATTCCTCTACCATTACAAAATATGTTGAATTCATTAGAGATAAATTCTTCTCCTTTGTTATATCTCAAGCACTTTATACTCTTGTTTCCCTTTAAAATCTCTCCAAATGCCACTTAAATAATTGAAAAGCATTCAATTTTTCTTCAAGAAACATCACAATCATCATTCTAGAATATTCATTAAAAAATAGAATGAAATATTTGTCACCGCAATAGCTTTGTACTCCAATAGGTCCACAAAGGTCAGCGTGAACCAATTCCAAAATGCCATTAGATGAGTATGTCTTGTTGTTTAAACTAGACTTAAGTATTTTTATTGACATTGTTTACACATAGCATTACCAAGTTTCTTACATCTTGGTAATCCTATTTATTTATTTTTATCTTACTAATGCTTACCAAATTATCAAAGTTCACAAGACACAACCTCTTATGTCATAAGCATGTCTCAAAAATTTATAGTTAAGTCCTTCAACCCAATAAATGTTGTCACACTTGATCTTATTAGTCAATTGTATTGATCCTTTACCTTTCAAAAGACATGGTGCATCATTACCAAACTTAACAAAACTACCTTTATATTGTTCCATGGTTTCAAAATTACTTTTATCATCAATAATGTGATGTAAGTCACCACTATCAATTATCCATCTATCATCTTTACTCACATATGAAATTAATGTCATTTTCTCATCTTCTGTAGAATATTTTTTCATAGCAACATAGATAACTTCTTCATCATTACTATTAGACTGATTATCTTTTTCTTCTTCAACAATATGACAAGATTTCTTCCCTTTGTCTTTGTAGTCCTTGTTTCTTCTATTGTCTCTATCATCTATTCTACCTTTATACTTGCTTTTCCTTCTTCCATCATTCTCTTCTATGTCAGGACACCATGTAATGATATGACCAACTTTGTTGCATGAAAAACATATTATAGGAAGTTTAACTTTGAATTTTCCTTTACCTCTAGAAAGTATTCTAGCCATTAATGCTTCAATATCATCAAGATCATCATCATAGATATCAATATTACTATTCAAACACTTTCCTTTTCCTTTCTTACTTAGAATTTAATGATATTTTAAAGCAGATTCAATAGTAGTAGGAGTAAAATTATCAAAATTAGACAATTCAAAAGTAGTAAGCCTACCAACTATCCCTTCCAAAGTGAGGCTATTACAAGGGGTACATCTTAGTTCTTGTATTATAGAGACCCTAATAACATAGATAAGAAGTAGAGTTCTAAATACCTTGCTAATCATAGTTTCATCATCAATCTTTCCATCTGAACCTCTTATAGAATTTCACCTCTTTGATTCTTCCACAATATTGTGCAATGGTCTCACATTATATCATTCTCATTTCATCAAATTATCCTCTCAAGCTTTCTAACTTTTCTCTTAAAACATTTTTATTACCTCCATAAATAATTTGTAGTGTATCCTACATTTCCCTAGTTGTTTTGCACTCCTTTATGCCATCAAACTCGGTATAGCTTAGGGTTGATGCAATCTCCAACATTTATTAATTGTGTTCTTGGTTCTCTTTCACCTGCTTTATAGTCAAAGGTTTTGGTATCTTTACATAGTGTATTTTCCATTCTCTGATTCCTATCAGATGCAACTTCATCAAACTCTATAATGCAGGGAAGTTCTCCTTGTTTAACCTTGGTACTTTCTTTTTGTACATCTTGATCTTTAGCTTTAAGTACCTTCAAAATTTTTATTATAAGGACCAATAGCTCTGATACCAATTATTAGATTGATTTATAATAATTGAGAGGGGGGGGGTGTGGGGAGGGGTGAATCAGTTATCCTCAGGTTGAGATGTACCAATTGAACTTTTAAATCACTTCAAATATCTCAGATCTAACCATTTAGTAGCTTAGTCTCTATAGCAAATAATCAATAACGTAAATTTTCAACCCACTGTCCTAATAGTAACAAACTTGCAAAATGTAAAACATTAATAGTAAAAAATTTCAAATGTATCCACACAAGTATGATACTAGGATTGAACGTGGAAATCCAATTTGGAAATAACCACCAATAACATGTCAACAATTTTCACTTTTTTGAAGTGAGCTTTCTTAAGAGCCAACTTTGTTAAAGGTTACAAAATAAATTGTTAAATGTGATACTATTAAAGGATTTAATAACCCTATTAGGAGTGGCAAAGGATTTATAAATGGTTGTAAGGTCAACTAAAAAATGTTACAATGGTTAGAAAGTAATAGTATATTGATCTGACAAGTACAACATACTTTTGCAAATATAGATCACAATTTGGTTCAATAGTTGATTCAATGTTTGACCTCCATTATCATCTCCATCACTAATTTGCTTGGCATCCCTTCAAGCAATCACTCTTCTTCACAACTCTTCACTATTCAACCTTTTTCTCAAGTTTGCCAATCAAATGAATCAATAACTACTCCAACCTTGTTAGGTTAGCCCTTATACCTTCTTAAATAGGAAATTATGATCTTTTGCATTTTAAACATCATCATAGATCTTAGGGTTTAGTTATATTTATTGAATCCTTCCATCATTTTATTTCCTCTTTTCTATTCTAGAGACTTCTCTAAATTTCTCCTTTTATTCATGCATAGAAGCACTCAAACATAGTTTCTCTTATAATTAATACTCTAAGTCATCCATTCTTATCTTCAACACACTTTACAAATTCCAAGAAATCAACTATGTTGGATGGAAATCATGATTTCCTCATAATTTTTGAAATGTTGTCCCTTAGCCAACACTATTTTTTGACACTCAATCATCATTGAATTACACAATTGATACTAACTATTCTATTTAACATGCTTTCTAGTACTTGGTTAATATCGATACTCAGCTATCACTGTATTTTTCTTGGCTTATACTGGCACTTGGTCAACTCCAGCATTGTTTACCATAAACTTCAAGTTCCTTAACTTTCTACTCTTTTTCTTAGTCAATCCTATGCATTTGGTCATTCTTTGATCACTTATTCTAGGCTTTAGTACAACTATCTTCTTTACTTGTATTATGATTAAACAATCACATTATCTTGTCAAAGTCCAACTGATCAAGTGCACATTGTAGTTTCTCACAACTCAACCTTTCCTCTAGGTCCTTTTGTTATCTCATCTTCTCAAATCCTCTTCATAAATCATCTTGATATTACACTCTACTTAGATAGCAAACATCTTACCAATAAGGTTTGACATCAATGACAACATATCAATTGTTCCAATTATAGTTTCCAACAGTTACAATGCTAATATAATTTTGTATAGAACCTATGCATTTTAGCATGTGTACCCTCTAATACAATACATATGTAATATTATTTTTTGTTAGTTTCTACTTATGTCATAATACTATTGCATCTGTTGGATGTAATAGGCTAATTAATCCAACCATTAACATTGGAGTATTTTGTGAACATATAACTTTTCTTATAGTTTGTAAATTTGCATAGATTTTAAAAATCTTGAAAAATCTAATTATTTGCTTTGTCATTGGCTATTGGAAAACATAGCAAAGATTTTTTTTATAGATTTATTAGAAAAAAATTAGTAAAAAATAATAGTGTATGCTATTGTTAGAGCCTTCAATGCCCCCAATGTCCTCTACTATTCCACTAATTTATGCACTTCCCTAGTAAAAATTCATGGAGGACAAGCAAAAAAGAGCCCCAAAATATGGGCTTAGCCTATCAAATACTCTCCAAGGTTCCTAGGTTGATTGATATCAATTCCCCTAATTTGTGAGTAGAGTTCCCCTATTCTGCTGAACTATGTCCTTGATACAAACCTTCACTTGCACAATCTCTCTTTCTGGTAGTCAAATCTATGTTGGCGATGACCATGTAACCCATTTTTTGTGCTTCTTAAGATGCACTAGAGTTTATAATGACCAACAAAAAATACTTTGCCCTTGGTCAGGGTAGCAACCATACCTTGAACTCCCAAGTCCAAATCCAAACCCTTTAGAACAAATACTCTTTGAGATGCCCCAATATCAAATCCATAGGGTTGTAATGAAAATGGCCATAGGTAAACTTTGATGAAACACTGTCAAAAACATAAAACATGTTCTAGTTTCCAAATGTTTTGGCAAAAATGGCATTACATAACAACCATCAATCTTGAAATCTACAAGTGCATTACACAGGTCAAAGCATACAAAAATTTATACTATCTGACTAAGTCCCCTTATGGATTAAACCAAAGTAGTGCCATTTTATTTTGTTGCTCAAAATATTCTAAAGAACCATATCTATTTTTTTTCTAAATTTTTTGAAGTATTCAAAGTATTATCAAAGAAAACAATAATATATGTCTTTCAAGCACTCCTTGCTTAAGATACATAAATAATTATTTGACACAGTTTCATATAAAGTGGGGTATTAACTATATGTTCTGGGCTAATGACTAGTTTCTAGCCTATGATCAATTTTACTTATAGTGTCACCAATAATGCTAATGCCTCATCTAATAGTCATAAAATTAATATCTCTTCTCTATTTTTCTATATTAGGTACATATCCAAAATTACTAAAATTAATAAATAATAGACTCATAATAATCTATATCCAACAAAATAACATACATAATGTCTAGATATTGTTAGAAATGTTTAGAATAACTAGGTTTGGGGGGGGGGGGGTTGAATAAGTTACTCAAGGTCCATAAGTACCATTTAAACATTTACTGTTCTACTTATCCTACTTTTGCTCGGTCTCTATTGTACTGATAAACAAAATTATTGTCCTAAACATAACATACTTTTCTGAATGTGAACATGTAAATGTAAATCACCATAAAAAAATCATCACAAGTTTGACACTAGAATTTTATGTGGGAACCCAATTTGGGAAAAACCACCAGCAATTTGTCACCACTTTTCACTCTTTCAAACTAAGCTCTATTAGGAGCCAACCCTATTAAAGGTGACAAAACACATTGTTAAATGTGACCTAGTTAGAGGATTTAATCACCCTATTAGGAGTGGCCTTGTAAGAGGATTTTGATCATTCCATTTAGAATGTCACCTTGCTAAAGGATTTACATAGACGATTAAGTCCTTCAAATGATTGTTAGGTCAACCTCTATTAAAAGGATTTCGATACAATCTGTTTATAATTATTAGAAAGAAAACAATAGGGTTTGACTTGTATGATTACAACTCACTTTTTAAGGTTCATATCACTATTTAGTTCATGTGCTAAAACTAACAAGTTCCCCATTGTCATCTACGTCCTTAACTTCTTTGGCAACCCTTCAAGTAGTCAATCTACCCCTTTCAATAAACTTAAGCCTTCTGCTCAGATTTACTTATCAACTTCAATAACATCTATGCAAGCAATTCCTTTTTATTGCTTCACTCTCACTATACCTTCATTCACACTCTTAATTCTTCCCTTAAATAGGTAATTCTTGCTTTACCATTTTCCATAATCACCGCAGATCTTAGGATTTATGATCTGGTTCAACATGATTCATTGTATCTGTCCACCTTCTTGATCATCCTCTAGAAAATTCTCTAGAATCCATCTATTACATCTTTACCTAATCCTCTTCTTTAATTTAATGATCCAACTCACCAATCTTATCTTCAACACAATTTACATATCCCAATAAATCAATTGAGTCAGTTGGAAATTAGGATCTCTTGAATACATTCAAAATACTATTACTCAACAAGCACTAACTTATGACACTTAGTCAAACACTGCTACGGGCACGGTGAGAGAGAGGGATGGAGCGGGTGGGAACTACAATTTGAATCACGTTGTTTCGAATCTGGAGAAAGGCGGGAGACAGGAGAGCACGTCTGCAGGAGGGCATGCAGCAAGCGCAGGGCAGGAAACGGAGGGGAAAGATGAGGATGCCTCAAAGGATGGGGACCCACGGGTTATGATGCCCCATCCAGGTGAGAAGATTCCCCCTCCCCCCCATGTGGGCAATGGGCCGTCTGGGGCATGGGGATGCTGGTCGAATCTATTCGGGATAAAACCATCAGGTAAATCGTCTTTCCCAAAAGTCATTGACAAATCTGATAAGGAGAAAGGTATTTTTGCTCTGGAAATCCCTAGGGAAATTATTGACCACAATATCCTAAGCATGGCGAACACTCTGGTAGGAAAATTTGTAGGGCCAAGACCTAATATTGATGTAGTGAGGACATTTACCAGGAGAAAATGGGACCTTAAAGGGCATGTAGAAGTGACTGCTATGGCCAAAGGCTTCATGTCTTTCGAGTTCTCTTGCTCGGAAGATTTTTCCCGTATACTATGTGCTGGGAACTGGTCTTTGGGCAGATCCAACCTAATATTGCAAAAATGGACATCCAACTTGGATTTGAACAAGGATTTCCAATCTCAGGTTCCAGTTTGGTTAAGACTTCAGGAACTTCCTTTGGAATATTGGCATGAGGATGTCTTTGATGGCATAGCCAGGACCTTTGGAGAGCTCCTCTCCATTGACCCTGTCACAGCAGCTAAGAAAAGATTGAACTACGCAAGAATCTGTGTAGGAGTCATCGAAGGCCAGGACATGCCTCAAGTTTTAGAACTACAATCTCGTCTGGGAAATAGATCTCAAAAGATTGACTATGAAAGTGTGCCTTTTGCTTGTTTCCATTGTAAGAAGGCTGGCCACAAGGCTGGATCATGCCCACTTTTCAAAGGGAAGAGTACGGTGGGAAAGGCTCGTCCACAAGGGGGGATAAAAGATTCTCTAGATCCCAAAAAAGAATGGAGGAAAAAAGCATCGCAAGTCAAGGCAAATGGAGAGGCAGAAGGAAAAACAAATACTGCTCCTAATGCGCCCCAAGAGGAATCAGGGCCTCATCGGGCGACTGGAAACGTAGGAGGGGGAGAAGAGAAAGGAGTGAAAGACGATTCAACACCTCTCCCCAATGCGAAGGAATCTGAGAAGAAACCTGAGGAGACAGGTGAAAATATGACTCTTCCCCCTTTGGATTCTTAGGAGGATGACTTGAAACTATCCTTTGTCCCGAACTCCATGGAAGAACTAAAGGAGGGGGAACCCATGTCCCAGGACCCTAACCCGGTGTGTTGTCCCCCCCCTTCAACAGTAAACAGAATCATAGAGAGGTTGTCTGCATCGACAATGGAAGATTTGGCGAGAATTGATGCTTGGCTGGACAAAGGACTAGAGGGAGAAGAGAATCCCTGGACAGAAGTCAGGAGTAGAAAGAAGAAGAATAGCAGGGACCCTTCTCTGGTATCTCCCCCTTCTACTAGAAGCATGGCCAAGGCTGATCTCGGCCACAAATCTAACCCAGTGGGAAGGAAAAACAAGAATGAAATCAGGAAAGAGGAAGCCAGAAAAAACATTAAGGATGGTACGTAGCGCACCATCCAGGAAGCATGTTCAGTAGTTAAATCATGAAGATCTTATCTTGGAATATTCGTGGACTCAATGGAATCCACAAGCAAGAAGTTATTAGAAATATGATAAGGGACCAAAGGCCTGATGTGTTTCTAATCCAGGAAACTAAAATGAAGAAGGAAAGGATGGAAAATATTAAGTTCAACAATAGCATGAAGGGCATAGCCTCTAACTCTGAAGGAGTGTCTGGAGGACTGCTGTTACTTTTCAATGATAAGTATTTCAATATAGTAGTTGAGTATGATGAAGATAACATTCTTTTCTGCAGAGTTCAACATTTGCACACCAATGATTCCTGGTTTTTAGTGAATATTTACACCCCCAATAATAAGAGAGATAGAAAAAACTTCTGGACCAAAGTTGGTAATATGGTGCAAGATTGTGACATTAAGAAAGGTATAATCATGGGAGACTTTAACACACCGCTAGAAGATAAAGAGAAAAAGGGAGGTATGCCCTCGGATTGGGAAAGTAAACAGGATCTTTCTAACTTCATAAATAATCTGGTCCTTATGGACGTAGAGCTTAAGGGTGGATCCTTTACCTGGTCAAACAAGAGAAAAGGCCATGATTGCATTTAGGTTAGGCTGGATAGAGCTCTTATATCTTCGGACTGGCTTCAATCCTTCAGCTGCAGACTATCTCTACTTCCCAGAATTGGTTCGGACCACTCTTCCATTTCTCTTTTAGTTTCCCCTCTAGTACAAAGGAGATACCATCCTTTCAGGTTTGAGAAAATGTTTACCTCTCACCCTAACCTCCTGGATAATATCAAGAAATGGTGGGGGATAGAGGTGGAGGGCTCAGCCATGTTCAAAGTCACTAGAAAACTTAGCAATGTGAAGAGGATGATTAAAATTTGGAACAAGTCTGATTTTGGTCATATCTTCCATGAAAAGAAAGAGTTATTTGATAATCTAACTATTATCCAAGATTGCATTCAGAAGGAAGGTTACACTGAGACCAACAGGGTTTCGGAGCTCAAGACCCTGTCTGAAATTCATAACATTATTAATAAGGAAGAAAAATTTTGGAGGCAAAGATCGAGGATCACCTGGCTAAAGGAAGGAGATCGGAACACTAAGTTTTTTCACCTAACCACCCTCAAGCACCGTGCTAGTAACAGGATCTATGGTATCAGAAAGGGGCAGGAGCTGTTAACTGAAGAATCTGCCATCTCGGAAGAAGCTGTTTCCTTTTTCTCTAGCCTTCTCTCTAAGGACCCATTGCTTTCCAATTTGGACCAGGAGGATTTGTTACACTGTATCCCTCAGCTCATTCAACCTATCCATAATAAAAAGCTCTGTGCTATTCCTAATGCTTCAGAAGTTAGAGAGGCTCTCTTTTCTCTGCCTGCTGACAAGGCTCCAGGCCCGGACGGTTTTTCCACTTTTTTTTTCCAAAGGTTCTGACCGATGATCATGGGAGAGGTTGTTCAGGCTGTCCAGGAATTCTTTGGAGCCAAATCTATTCTCAAGGAGCTAAACTCGACTTTTGTGGTTCTCACTCCTAAATCCCCTGGGGCGGACTCGTTGGACAACTTTAGACCTATTAGTTTGTGCAACTCACTCTACAAGATCATCTCTAAAGTTCTCACTTTAAGAATGCTCAAGATCTTGCCCATGATAATCTCGCAGCATCAATCAGGTTTTGTTCCAGGGAGACAAATTTTGGATTCTGTCCAGATGGTGCACGAAGTCATCCACTCTCTTGAGGCATCCAAACGGGAAGGTATGTTTCTCAAACTGGATCTTTCTAAAGCTTATGACAGGGTGGACTGGTCTCTCCTTGGGAAGGTCCTCTCGACTTTTGGCTTTGACAGTAAAGTTTGCAAAATTATCTCTCAATTGGTGACCACCTCCTCCTTGGCTGTTCTGGTTAATGGAGTCCCTTCTAACTTTTTCAAACCTTCCAGAGACCTCAGACAAGGAGACCCCCTTTTTCCCATTTTGTTCATCATTTTAGCTGAATGCTTAGGAAGGATTATAGACTGTAGAAAGCATGAGGCTTGTATCAAAGGGATCCTTCCCTCCTCTAATTGCATTCCCTTCACTCATCAGCAATTTGTTGATGATACTATCTTGGGGGGGGAAGCTTCTGTCAAAAAGGAAAGAGCCCTGAAGAAGATTCTTGATACTTACTCCAGTGGGACGGGTCAGCTGATTAATTGGAACAAAAGCTCACTCTTTTTCATCAACACCTCTGAGGTTAGACAAAGAAAAATCGCCAGGATTCTAGGTTGTGGGGTAGGCTCTTTCCCCTCTACCTATCTTGGTCTCCCTTTGGGATCTCACCCCCGGAGTCTTTTTGGAATGGTATTTTGGACAGATTCAATAGGAAGATGGCTGGTTGGAAAGGGGTCTCTCTTAGTCAAGCAGGGAAATGCCTCTTAGTCAAATCTTCTCTTCAAAATCTGCCAATCTACGCCCTGAGCCTCTTTGGAATTCCGGAGAAAATAGCTGAAAGAATGGAGAAAATCCAGAGAGACTTCCTTTGGAATGGTAATGAAGGGAAGAAAAGATACCCTCTTGTTGCTTGGGAGAAGGTTTGCCTCCCTAAGAGGTATGGAGGTCTGGGCATTAGAAAGATCACCCACCTCAATAAGGCTCTCCTAGCTAAACAAATATGGCGGATCTTCAGTAGCACCGGTGAATGGAGGGACACCTTGGTAAACAAGTACCTTAGAAGACCCACTCTTCTTTTCACCCTTTTTAATGAAGATATCCCAAAAGGATCAAAAATTTGGAATGGGATCATGAAAGCCAGGGACCTGGCTAAGGCTAGGATATCATGGAAATTGGGAAATGGGAAGGACATCCAGTTCTGGTCAGATAGATGGCTTTCCCAAGATCCACTTATCAATAACCCTGTTTTTGAGAGATGGATGCAAGCTTGTACTGATCAAATTGGGTCCAAAGTTTGTGATTATTGGAATGGCCAGGAATGGAGTGACCTATCCCTCATCTCTGAGGACTTGACTCCTATAATACTTATGCTCAATTCCATGATTCCTATCAATTTGGGGGATGAGCTGGTCTGGAGGGATAATCCCAATGGAAGATACTCTGTTGCCTCAGGCTATAATTCCCTTTGGAGCTTAAAAGAGAAGGCCCCTTGGGCGGAGGCTTGGATTCTGGGTCTCACTCCAAAGATCAACATTTTTTACTGGCTGGCTCTTCAGAACAAAATCCTTACTCATGACAATCTCATGAAGCGAGGACATGTTATGCCCAGTAGATGTCCCTTGTGTAAGAATCAGGCTGAGACCGAAAATCACATTTTCATCTTATGTGACTATGCTAGGGAGGTGTGGAATTTCATCACACATGATAATGAAACCCTCTGGTGCAAACCGAATAATCTCATGGATTTTTTCCATCAGTGGAAAGGTCTTTGTAAGATTGCTGGTCGGCAGGATCACTCGGACTGGATTTTACCCCATTTTTGCTGGGGAATTTGGAAGGAAAGGAATAATAGAATATTTAGAGACAGAGAGGAGCCAGCTATAATCCTTGGCAGGAAGGTCTCAAAGAATATAAAGGAAAATCTCCAAGTGCTGAAGGAGGAAGAAGAAGAAGAAGGGGAGAGAAATATAGCTAAAGAAAAAGATAGGAACCTCAAAAGGCAGGATGCTAGCTGGCTTCTCCCCCCAGATGGTTGGTCAAAAGCCAACTTTGATGGGGCTTCTAAGGGTAACCGAGGCCCTTTAGGTTGCGGTGGAATCATAAGAAATAGCTATGGGGAGGGAATAGCTGCCTTTGCTTCCCCGCTGGGAATCCAGACTATTCATCTAGCTGAAGCAAGAGCTGCGAGTAAGGTGGTCAAGTTGGCTTTTGAAGCTGGGATTACTAAACTCTGGCTTGAGGGGGACTCCAAAAACATTATTAATACCATTAATGGTATTTCCCCTCCCTCGTGGATGATTGCGAACATAATTTCTGAGACTTGTGCCACTCTCACAAAGTTCGATAAGGTCCACGTCACTCATGTTTACAGAGAGGCAAACCCAGTCGCTGATTGGTTTGCTAATAAAGGGGTTAACGCCACCAATAATCTAACCTGGCATGCCAAAAAAGATTTTCCGACGGAGGCAAAGTTGCTTATCGACCAAGATAAAATCTTGGGAAGGACTGCTCAAATCCAATGCAATTATGGATAATAAAGATTGCTTAATAAATGGTAAGTGCCATTATTGGCATTGTGATTTTCACCAGCAAAAGGGGTTTCCTCTGAAATTTCGACACGTTCGAAAGGACGATACCATTATTTTCAGAAAGGGGTATATTCACGGGTATCATAAAAGAAACATCACCATTTTTTCGAATGCAAATAACTTGCACAGTTCAGAGTTCATGAGAATTGTGGAAGTTGATCAGGTAAACATGACGGGTGAGAGGAGCAGAAAGGAGCCGGTGGGGGAAGTTCAGAAGTGGAAGAACAAGGCCAAAGTTTGGAGAGAGCTGGAAAAGGGTGGGGTTACTAATTTCTTCGAGAAACTTCATGGCTCGGATCCTGAGATCACTAACAGCATGGTGAACTCGTGGAATAATGGTAAGGTTAAGGTGAACGGGGTCTACTTTCAAATTACTGAGGATGTGGTTGCTGAAGTCATGGGGATTCCGATGGAGGGGCATAAATTCTTCAGAGACAAGAAGATGTCTTCTAATGCAATCAAGGATTTTGTGAAAAACACTGAAGAGCTGAACAAGCTGGGCAAGAAAGAGACATTTTTTGTAACGGATACTATAAAGAAGCTCTGGAGGTATGTTCTCTACGCTGTCATTGAATATATAACCCTAGACCCCAGGTTTGATAGGGTTAGGACTCACCATTTTGTGATTCTGAATCATTTTCGCCATGGTAGTAAGATCTCCTTCCCGTATTATCTTTTTAACTCGATGAACAAGGCCATTTCTAGTTTTAAAAAGAAAGCTACCATCAACCTGGCCCTGCATGACGGTCTTCTGCTTCTGATTCATGAGCATTTCCACGCTCAAACCATTAGCAAAAACCCTATCCAGGGGGCGGATGTTGACAAGAGTAGCTCCAGTTTTTCCTCAGATTCTGACGATGTTGAGAGCATCAGCTCTGATGAGGTTTTTGAGCATTCAGGTAAGAAGACTAAAAGCCATAAGAAGGATTACCCTTCTATCAAACTACCCAGAAGAAAGAGCCCTAGAGGTCATACCCCAGCTAAAACTGGCTCTGCTGAGGTGGAGGAGGAAAAGGATACTAATGATTCTGACAAGGTTTCAAAGGAGGAGCTGGATGAGGAGAAACTGAGAAAAAGACAGAAGAGGGAGGGAGAGAGCATGGAGCGCTCCAGTAGTCAGGGAAAGGATTCTCTGCCCATTCCCCTCTCCTCTATACATCCTCAGCCTCCTTTGGAGGAAAATGACAACTCTGGACAGATTGAGGGGGAAGTGCAAGTTAATAACAGAAGGAAGGCTTGGAAGAACTCCAATGTGAGAATGGCCACTATGGGAATCTACAGAGAGGCGATGAACCCCCAACTCCTAGTGGACGACCTCGAGAAGCCTAGACTCAATGAGCTAATTAACCCGGCTATGGTGGCTATTTCTGATAATGCAAGAGAAATAGGCATGAATCTGTTGAACAATGCCCGCAATAGCATGATCGACAACTTCAGATCAATTTGGCTTTTTTATGAGCTTGAGGATGTCAGAGATAGGGTCTCCCAAATGGAAAAAATCAAGAGCAAGACAGGTGCAAAAAGCCAAGGTGACCATAACAGCTGGGAGACTCTGATGGAGAGGAGAGTAAAAAATATTGAGAACTACAATCACAACCTGGCAAGTCAAATGATCTCCCTCCTCGCTTCGATCAACGACAACATCCTCTCTCTCTTGGAAAATCTCAAAGACAGGATCCAGATGGAGGAAGATGATAAATAGAACAGAGACAAAGATAGGCTGGATGTGGATAAAGCCAAGGACAACACTATGGAGCAGGATTTGACGAACGCCCAGGATCATAAGGCAGAAGAGCAACAAGAGTGCGCCGAAGCTGCCCAGACCATGCTCGAGATGGAGAAGTAGTCTGCTAGGTTGGGTCTCTGTCCTTTGGTTTTTGTTTCTCCTGGCTTTGGCTTTTTGTCTGGTCTCTATTTTTCTGGTTGGTTCTCTGGCCTTTTTAGTGGGCAGTTGTTTCGGGCTGGGCCTTTGGGCTTATTTTCAGCCGTAAGGCTTATGTTTTGGCTGGGCATTTTTTTGCTTATTTTCAGCCTTTCTTGTTGTTAAACTTATGGGTTTCAGGACCCCTTAAAACCTGTTTACCTTATCAAAAACTTATGACACTTAGTCATCACTTAATCACTTAGTCACTATAGAACTTCTGGCTCATCATCAACTAACTTGTTCGGTCGATATTGGTGCTTGGTCAATACTAGATTTGCTCAACTTGCACTAGAACACGGTTGACACTAGCATCACTCTACATTTCTTAATATTTTACTCTTTTTCTCAGTTAAGATTTATATCCATAATATAAAAATCACTTTATCTTATCAAAGTCTAACTAATCAAATGTCCATTGTAGCTTCCTTTTCATGACTCAACCTTTTGTCTTAGGTGTTATTGTTATGAGAAATCTCTCAAATTCTCTTCATCAATAAAATAGATATGTCATTTAGATCAATTAGCAACATGTCTTATTAATAGATTTGACATCAATGAAAAAAAAAAATTTATTCCAATTGTAAGTTTCCAACAATCTCCCTCTTTGGCATTGATGGCAACAACTCAATACATCTTATAATATATATCTATGCAAGAATAAAATTTCACTCTTTGTTACCATGTAATCCAAAATATTTCACTATTATGAGTGACCAATATCATTCTCTCCCTCTTGGGTAAATATTCAATGATTCTCTCCCTCTGTAGTATGTCTAGTATATCTCTCTTTTATATCTCCCTCTTTCTCTTTAGTATATCTCTCCCTCTTTGACAATAATTCCAAAGACACTTAGCATTTTAAACTTTAATCACTAACTAAATTCACATGCTTGACTAAATTCTCTATCATCTGTCTATGACTAATCTATTATATTGATCTTCTTCTTAACTTCACTACCTTAGGCATCTCCTAAAGTAGAACTATCTGCATCAATGTGTATGATATTCTAATTAGCACATTTGATGCAATGTACCTTAACTATTTAAGGTGCTTTTTTTATGGGAATCACCTCGAATTTACCTCTAAGATATTCATGAGCATCTTTAGGTAAGGCTTTAGTGAATATGTCAAAAAATTGTTCTTTGGTCTGCACATATTCTAACTTCGCTTCTTTGTCTTGAACTAGTTCTCTCAAGTAGTGATACTTGATAGCAATGTGCTTGGTCTTAGTGTACATCACTAGATTCTTTGAAATTGTTGGTGTAAATAGGTATTTACTATTTACACTTTACTTAAGTTTACTTAGGTTAGTGCATTATTTTATTATTTTACATTATTTTATTATTTCTCTTTATGAGACACTTAGGAGTTTGTGCATCTTCTATAGTTCTCATGTAGACAACATATAAGTACGCAACTCTAATTATACACATGGTGCCTACACCACACGAGTTTGCATCATTCATTGAGTTGTCATGTAGACAACATAGTTTTTCACACTCCTAATTTTGCACATGCTATCTACAACACTAATGTGCATGTTCCACCTTTTTAGGCTTATCCTCACATCATTGCACCTACTTTCGTGCATAATGGAGGATAACCCATAACTGGTGGACATGTGCCTGGTTGTTGGACTTATCATGATGCTGATTCTGAGGCATCTTAGAGGCCTTTATATTGAGGCACTTCTAGTGTACTTATACATAGAATTGAATACTATATAGATATTCTAATCATACTCTGGTCTAATTTGTTCTTGTATTTTTGAGTTCCTTGGTCTTGGGAAAGTTTTGATCTAATGCAGATTCTTACAAAAATGTTGATAAAACTTGTGTTATTGTTGTATTTTAATCTTCTTTCCAAAATTCATAATTCATATTGCCCTTCCCACCTTTGAAATGTCCATACCCATGGAAATATTAAAAAATACCAAGCTTCGAACCTCATAGCATATTTTTGCAGCCCGCAAGTCCTCCTTTGTCAGATCTAAGGCAGATTGACGGTTGGCACTGTCTCGCCATCGAAAGATGCATGGTTAATACGTTCGCGACATGGCACCCCGATGACATGTGTTCGGTGGGTCCAGCTTGCCAGGCAAACATGTTTTGTGGGTCAAAAAGTTCCATGGCACCATGGGCGCTATGTCACTATCATGTGTTGGCCAAAAAATCTTCATAGTGACATGTTAGGAAAAACCATGGACAGAAATAAAAACTACATGCAAATATAACCAATAATAGAAAATTATAGAACACACAAAAATGAACACAAGGCACCAATATTTAACGTGGTTCACCCAATCCCTGGGCTACATCCACCAAACAGCAAGTCTGATCTTATTACAATCTAGTGATTACAACCTGATTACAATCCGTAATCCCTTACAGCTCAATACCGCCGCAAGAACCAATTTCGTATCACCACATATAAAAAATACCCAACCCTAAGCCCTTTTTATACAAGTATTAAACCGCTTTAGGGTTATAACATGTCGGCCATATGTCGGCCATAATATGTCGGCTACCATGTCAGCTACTTCCCAAAATTTTTTTTTTCGGGACCCCACTATTTATGAAGTATGTACAGTACTTTCCTGATCAGTCACCACAATCTAACAATCTCCCACTTGGGGACTAATTAGGCTCCACACTAAACAACAATCTCCCACTTGGAGACTGATCTTGTAGCAATACAACTACCGCATGGGGCTCCCACTGGATCAAACCACCCTGGACTTAGCTATTCTTTTATTCACATTTAGTCTAAAAGACCAACTGAAGCTGAAGAGGAGTTCAGCTTCTCCCTTGTTACAACCTTTGTCAACATATCTGCTGGATTTTCATTGGTATGTATCTTCTCCAGCTTTAACTGTCCATCCTCCAAAACTGACCGAATGAAATGGTACCGCAATTGTATGTGTTTGGTCTTAGAATGCAGAGCTGAATTTTTAGCAAGATGAATGGCACTCTGACTATCTGTGAACAAATAATTATCCTTCTGAGGATGTCCCAATTCTTCCAAGAAGAACTGAAGCCATATCATCTCTTTGGCTGCCTCTGTAGCAGCAACATACTCTGCCTCTGTAGTGGAGAGAGCATTAATCTTCTGTAGCCTAGAAACCCAACTCACGGCTGCCCCACCAACAGTAAAGACATAACCTATAGTACTCTGCCTAGTATCAATATCCCCAGCCAAATCTGAGTCAACATAGCCCTGTAAATCAGTAGTAGAGCCCCCAAAGTGTAAACACCTATTGGATGTTCCTCTCAAATATTTGAGAATCCACTTGACAACATTCCAATGCTCAAATCCTGGATGACTCATATACCTGCTAACGACTCCCACTGCATGTGCAATATCTGGCCTAGTGCATACCATAGCATACATCAAACTTCCTACAGCTGAAGCATAGGGTACCTTGGAAATCTTATCCTCCTCTTCCTGTGTCTTGGGACACATCTCCTTAGTCAATTTCAAATGACCAGGTAAAGGTGTGCTGACAGCTTTAGCATTCTCCATAGAGAAACGTTGCAACACCTTCTCAACATAATCAGCTTGAGATAGCGTCAATGTTCTGTTCTTCTTATCTCTACAAATCTTCATACCAAGGATTTGTTTTGCTGCCCCCAAATCCTTCATAGCAAATGCATGTGCTAATTGGCATTTCAGCCCCTTAATATGATCCATGTTAGACCCAGCTATAAGCATATCATCAACATATAAACATAAAATAATGTAGCTATCATCATCCAACCTCTTAAAATAAACACAGTAATCTGAATGACATCTATTATATCCATGCTCATGCATAAAACTATCAAATTTTAGATACCATTGCCGAGGTGCTTGTTTCAAGCCATATAAACTTTTCTTCAATTTGCACACTAAGTTCTCCTTACCTTTGACCTCAAAACCCTGTGGCTGAGCCATATATATTTCTTGATCCAAATCACCATGAAGAAAGGCTGTTTTAACATCCATCTGCTCTAAATGCAAATCTTCAGTAGCCACAAGACTTAAAACAGTACGAATAGAAGTCATTTTAACAACAGGAGAAAATATCTCATCAAAATCAATTCCCTTTTTCTGTGCAAATCCTTTTACAACTAACCTGGCCTTAAATCTTTTCTTACCTCCTTCCTCTTCTTTCAACCTATAAACCCATTTATTCTATAAAGCCTTTTTACCTGCAGGCAACTTGCACAAATCCCATGTCTTATTTTTCAGCGAAGAGTCTATTTCATCTTTCATTGTAGACTCCCACTGAATCTTAGTATCCACCTGCACAGCTTCATCATAACTTTTAGGTTCACCAGCATCAGTAAGTAAAATAGAATACAAAGAGGGAGAAAACCTTTGTGGAGGTCTAATTGGCCTTGTTGACCGTCTAACATTCACTGGTGTGTGTGGTATTTGTTGTTGCAGTTGTTGCACATCATGAGGAATGGCTGGAACATCAGCTTTTGGAGTATCATCCAGCACTACATAATCATCTTCTTTCTTCTCATGTTGCTGCAACAGATCTTTGTACAACACTTTTTCATTGAATATGACATCCCGACTTCTTATAATTTTATGATTTTCAAAATCCCAAAGCCTATAGCCAAATTCATTAATGCCATATCCAACAAAGACACATTTCTTTGATTTAGCTTCTAGCTTGGTTCTATTTTCAGAGTCTATATGAGAAAAAGCTTCACAACCGAAGGTCTTGAGAAAAGAATAACTCACCTTCTTACCAGTCCATGCTTCCTCTGGAATACCATAGCCCAAAGGAGTAGAGGGAACTCTATTAATCAAATATACTGCAGTATTGATAGCCTCCGCCCACATGTGTAAGGGCAACCCAGCATGCAACCTCATGCTCCTTGCGCGCTCCATTATAGTCCTATTCATGCGTTCAGCCACTCCATTTTGTTGTGGAGTCCTTGGAACAGTTTTTTGTCTATGAATACCATTAGTGGAGCAATAATCTTCAAATTCATAACTGCAATACTCACCACCATTATCAGATCTGAGACATTTTAATTTCTTACCAGTCTCATTTTCAACCAAGCATTTCCATTTCTTAAAAGTTTGAAATACATCAGATTTCTGTCTAAGGAAATAAACCCATACTTTTCTAGTTGCGTCATCAATAAATGTAACATAATAATGAGAGCCGCCAAGGGAAGATACCTGAGCCATTCCCCATACATCTGTATGCACAAGCTCTAATTTCTCCTTTTTGTTTTCCTTCCCTGTCTTTACAAAACTCACTCTCTTTTGTTTTCCATACACACAACTTTCACAGAAATCCATATTCACACATTTTAGACCTGGTAAAACTTTCCTTGAATGAAGTACTTTCATACCTTTCTCACTCATGTGCCCAAGTCTATTGTGCCACAACTCTGTATCAGAATCTACAACAGCTATTTGTTCTCCCTGCTCAACTGCAGTAATTGTTCCTGAATAATCATTTTTCTCTAAAACAATCAAAGTAGAAGGAACAATATGACCTGTACAAAGATATAAGGTGCCTACTTTCACACCTTTTGCTACTACAAGGGAACCTTTTGAAACCTTCCAATTTTTATCATTAAAAGTAACTACACAACCCTCATCACCAAGTTGCCCTGCTGAAATTAAATTTCTACTTAGTTTTGGAACATGTCTTACCTCATGTAGTAGCCAATGATTCCCATTCTGAAACTTAATCTTAATTTTTCCCTTTCCAACAATCTGACAGGGTTCATTATCCCCCAAATAAACAAGCCCAAAATCCCCTTGGACATAATCAATGAAATAACCTCTATGAGGTGTAGCATGAAAAGAAGCACCAGAATCTAAAACCCATGAATCATCAACACTCTCTAAAGACAGAAGCAAAGCATCCTCTTCGGATTTGTTACTTACCACATTTGCCTCTTTGTCTCCATCTGATTTATCTCCTTCATTTTTCTTTCGAGTCCAGCAATCTTTCTTTTTGTGCCCTGGTTTCCCACAGTACTAGCAATCATTTGGTCCTCTCGATTGAGACCTCCGCCCCTTTGACTTTCCTCTTGATTTCCCACGATTTCCAGAGTTACTTCCTCTTTCAGTCGTTCTACCCCTGCTTTGTGCATTTAAAGCACTTCCTGATGTAGATCCACCTAAGGATTTTCTACGAGTTTCCTCACTTAAAATAACACCGATCACATCATCATATTTTAGGGTACTAGATCCAGGAACAAAATTACTCACCGCCATTACCAAGCCATTCCAGCTTTCAGACAAAGAACACAAAATCAAGAGAGCCCTAATTTCTTCATCAAAATTGATACCCATAGAAGATAATTGACTAGTAATAGTATTAAACTCATTTAAATGATCTGCAACAGATCCACCTTTTGCCATTTTCATATTAAATAAATGCTTCATGAGAAATACCTTATTTGAAGCGGAGGGCTTTTCATACAGTGTCGCTAGGGTTTTTATCAAATCTTCTGTCATCTTTGCTTTTGTAATATTAAATGCCACCGATGGTGCCAAGCATAACCGAATGCTTCCGAGTGCCTTTCTGTCCAAAAGATCCCATTCAGCCTCTGACATAGTTCCCTGATTCTTGGCTTTTCCTTCCAACGGCTTCCATAAATCCTTCTGATATAAATAGTCTTCCATTTGCATCTTCCATAACTGGAAGTTCTGCCCATTAAACCTGTCAACCCTCAACTTACCCTCATCTGCCATCGCTCCCACTCAAGTGTGAGACTCCCACTTAACCGTGAGACTTTCCTGCAGAGGATAACTGAAAGACAACCTTGCTCTGATACCACTTGTTAGGAAAAACCACAGACAGAAATAAAAATTACATGCAAATATAACCAATAACAGAAAATTATAGAACACACAGAAATGAACACAAGGCACCAAGATTTAATGTGGTTCACCCAATCCCTGGGCTACATCCACCAAACAACAAGTCCGATCTTATTACAATCCAGTGATTACAACCTGATTACAATCCGTAATCCCTTACAGCTCAATACTGCCGCAAGAACCAATTTCGTATCACCACATATAAAAAATACCCAACCCTAAGCCCTTTTTATACAAGTATTAAACCGCTTTAGGGTTATAACATGTCGGCCATAATATGTCGGCTACCATGTTGGGTACTTCCCAAATTTTTTTTTTCACCCCGAACCCCACTATTTATGAAGTATGTACAGTAATTTCTTGATCAGTCACCACAATCTAACACGACATAGCGCCCGATGGAAATGTCTTACAGCGGGCAGGTTGTGTCACACCGAAAAATGCTCACAGCGAGCGGTGAGTTCCACAGGCTGGGAAGTCAAAAAAGTCGGTGGGGCGCCATGGTGCCATCAGAAAACTCATGAGTTTTCCGGTGGCGACATAGTGCCAAAATGGAAAATTCCATCGTGGAAAATTGAAGACAGACGAGTCCCATTTTTTACCTCATCTACCCAGTTGGTGGATTTTAGTGCCATGGTGGTGAATCATTTGAAGACACGTGCAAATTAGAAGACATGTCATCATTGGGTGCCATGGCACTATGGGAAGTTGGCCTCGATTTTTCCATAGCGACATAGCACCTGGGCACCACGTGTCCCCTCAGTAAGGTCAAAGTAGTATGGACCCTCCAGGTTGATGCTTTGTCAGACCAATGATTTCCTACCAGAATGGTGCTTCGTTAGGCCAATGGGGATTGCCGCGTATGTCAAGTCAGAATATAGATAGATCATGGGACCAGATCTTCAACGTGGCCAGTGCAGTAGGGGGTTAAGTTCTCCACTGTTAGATCTACAGAGATCAATGGTAGGCACCATCGTGCTATGGAAAAGCCACACGAGATTTACGATAGCGAGTTGGCACCTGGAGGACATGTGTCCTCATGGGTCCAAGTTTGGAGGCACAAGAAATATAGATAGTTGGCACATGGCCAATTCCCATTGATTGATACACTGAGGGGCAGGGGGCAGTATCTATCTTGCTTGCTGTCAGATCAAGGAAAATCAACGGAAGGTGCCATGTCACCATGGTGAAGTTGCGTGATCTTTACCATAGTGACATGGCACCCTTTTGCTACATGTCAGTGGGGCCAGGTCTCGCCAAGGTGTGGTTGCGGAGGTGATGCCAGGTGTGTTGACAGCATTTTGCAAGCCCAAAAGTTGAAAAGCAAGCATGGAACATGACGAGTCTTCACGATCGTCAGATCAGGGCAGATCAATGGGAGGCGCTATCTCGCTATGGTGAAATTGTGCGATCTTTACCATAGCGACATAGCATCTTGCTGACATGTCTCTCACTGGCATCTTGCTGACATGTCTCTCACTGGCAGACCAAGGTTGATGACTAATGGCTAGCAGTCAGTGCAATTTTCATGGTCAACGTGGCAGTTAGTTTTGATGTTGCGGCTGGATGGTGGAAAGGTGGCACAGTTAGGTTGAAACCACTAGGCACTATGGCACCATCAGGATTTTTGAAGACTTTTTAATAGTGACATGGTGCCCAGTCAATATTAAGGGTGGTCAAACATGGAAAAGGTGTCCAGAACAGCAAAAGGAAGGAATGTGATTGGCCCGCATAACCCAGTTAGCATGTGGAGCCGTTTGACCTCGCTGCCCCTGCTGATTCATGAACCAAGAAATGAAGGTAATCAATTTTGTTGTGCGATCTGATCTTCATGATCAATCCTGACCTACCTGGAATGAATGTAGAATGAGGAAGAACACTCCACCATCTCAGTCGATCTATCTACCCAGTCAGAACATCAATGACGCCATTTTCAGTCCTCTCAGAACACCTATTGCAACAAAGATCAGATTTTCTTCAAATTTCCATGATTGTCCTCTACAGGACTTAACGACAAGTAGCTGCAGGGTCACTTTAGCTAAAAAAGATCTCAGTTATGCCTGAACTATAAAGGCAAGTTTTGTTTTTTATTAAGGAGGACCTTCTCTCTGATTTTCCTCTACTTTTTCTCTGCAATTCTAGTGTAAATTCCCCTCTGCCTCTAAACTATCTGATTCTCTACTTATCTCCTTCAGCCATTAGTATTAAAGTGCAAGAATTATTTGCCCGTGCCACTGTTTTGTGGAAATATGTAATCTACATGACTGTATCTTTGCTGGCCTGTGAATGATATATAAGTGAACTTCTTCCTTGTGTCATTCATCTTGGTTTTCTGATCTGTATGTGGTTATTTGATTAAAGCAAGTTTGGATGTGTATATCCTTAGTTTCATTTTGGTTCAGTAGTGCACATATGGGCAGAGATTGGTCTGAACACTCTATTTTGGTGCATCACCTCCTTAGATTAGAACTAGGTAGATTTTCTTTCGTGCTCTCTTTCTCCCTTTTCCTCTCCAAGAGTAGTTGGGTGCACCCTGATAGTAAGAGGAAGCTGGCCTTCTCCGAAGACTCAACCTCGCAGTTCAAGTTCCACAGCTTGGAGGTTGTTTCCATGTTTCACTAGGTTGTCCTTGTGCATAGGCCTTGGAAAAGGGTGCAAACCTAAGTGACAACAGTTTTTGGCATGCCCGATGGGACTCATCCATTAAAGATTTAAAGTCTACTGTTGTCAAGAAGAAAGAGTTTCAGAGTTAATGCTAAAGAGGTAGTGCTGGCTTCAGTATCCAAGCCTTCAAGAGGCTGATTCTTCAAAGTACTTGGTGACTCTGAACATCAACAAATCTAGTTCCAAGCCAAAGTTGTAGTGATTCATGCCTAGAGCTGAAACAAGGGCATCTTCTAGAGGTAAATTCCAATATCAAGAGCTTTCTCTTTTAAATCCTAGAAGAAGGAGGACTAGAACTTCATTATCACCAATTAGGGGTGTAATAACAATTAATATACCTGTAAGATCTGTCTCTACTCCTCCTACTATTCGAACTCAGCCTAGATTGCCATCAACACTCATTAATAGAACACTTGTTTACATGGCACAACCAAGAGTTCATCTGTTTGCCACCTTTAATGGTGGAAGTCCTCTATTGTTAGCCCAAAGACATGATATACCAGTATCTACACTCAAAAGTATACCTGATTTTACTGGTGAAACTTCCATTTCCCCTTTAGAGCATATCCAAGAAGTAGCAAATGTCTGTAATATTCATGGTATCACAGAGGATGATGTTGCTGTCAGACTTCTAGCCTCATCTTTAAAAGGAAAAGCATTACAGTGGTATAGAGGCTTAGCTCATGGTTCTATAACTAATTGGGATGGACTAGGAGCAGGGTTATGCAAACATTTTGAGGATAGAAGTGACCATCTGTCACTTTTAGAGCAGCTGACTACTATAAAAAGGGCCCCCCATGAATGTATGACTGATTTTAATTATAGATTTCAAAAGACATGGGATAGAATACCTACTATAGTGAAACCTACCCTTGGTAATGCCTTCTTGCATTACCTTAGAGCTTTTAAAAGTGATATTGCCACTACAATCCAAACTATGGGAGGAGATACCCTGCCTAATGCCTATGAGATAGCCATAAAAGCTGAGAACATCTTAATACAAGGAGGAAAGTTGGCTCTGATGCCCCCTATGCCTTTCTTTCCTGATGTTCCCAACCACCAACCAGCAATAGCCCCTCTTCCTACAACTTCTACATCACAAGCCCTTCCTCCAGTCCCTCAAGCTTCCACATCCTCGAATGGGATAGATGAACTCAAAGAGATGCTCCAAGGTCTAGTGCTGAATATAGATAAAAGAGAGAAGACCCTGGATAAAAAATTGCAAGAGCAGGAGAGGGAGTTGAAAGACCAAGGAAAGAGATTAGAGGATAGTTTTTCTATAATAAAAAAAATGAGTAACAAGGTGGTGGCCTTAGAAAGGCAGCAGGCTCAAAGTGGCAAGCCTCCCCAATTGCAATATCAAGCTCCAAATGGTGGTAGGCCTCCTAATTAGTGGAATAGTTCTTTTGATCAGGATCGGCAAAATAGTCATGCTTCTGCTTCAAGCTCAAATCAAAACAGAGCTATAGTCCCTCAAAATAACTTGGCCCAAGATCAAGATTTTTGTCCTTCCTGCAACTATTCTTATACCTATTGCATGTGCCAGAAGGTAGAATCTTATTTGGCCCTAACTGACCAACAACCATACAAGGAGGATCATCCCAAGGAGGCCTCATATATTCAAGGACATGATGATTGCTCTTTCACGAATCATCAGATTGGGGAGCATTGTAATTTAAATCAGGATTCCATCGCGCATAACACTAGAAGCAAAAAAAGAGCTATGGAACATGTTGCCCCTCCTTCTCCTAAGCAGGCCTCAACTTCAAGTGCTGCACCTCATGCACATGCAGCAAATGGACAAACAAGTGCTTCACAGTAGCAAAAGCAAGATTCTAGAAAGAAAGATGCAAGTGATCCTTATGTCACCCCATCTCAACCTCTTATAAGTGCAGCTCCCAAAGTTTCTACCAAAGTTCCTAATACACCATTCAGTGTGGTAGAGAAAATGAAGAAGACCAATGTGAATATTTCTATGTGGGATGCTATTGCTACCATACCAATGCAGAAGAGGATGCTGCAACAAGAATTGGAGAAGATTGAACCCAAGGATCAGCCATCTACCATGGAGAGTGCCACAAGTCTAGTAGAACCAGCAGGGGATGTGGAGACAAATAAAAAGGTTAGACCTCCTCCATTCTATGTTTTTCTGATTATAGGGGGCAAATTAGTCCACAATTGCATGATAGATTCAGGGGCTAGTAGCTCAGTAATGCTTAGGTGTGTTGCTGATGCTTTGGGAATGAAATATGAACCCATTGTTAGGGATGTGTTACAATTAGATGGTAGTACTGTCAAAATTGTAGGTATCCTTAGGAATGTGGAGATGGCCCTACATGCATGCCCTGGTTGTACTGTGATTCAAGACATATCTGTTGAAGAAGTCAAGCCCTATTTTGCTATCTATCTTTCAAGAGACTTCACTGCTCAAATTGGTGGATTAATATCTATTGATTGGTCATATATGTCATTTAAGACCAGATATGGAGCCAATGCCTCAATTAGAGCAGAACCTCAAGCCCTTCATCACACTAAATCTTACAACCCCAATCCCATCAACATGAATTGCCCTATTCTAGAGATGGATGAAAATGACATAGTAAATGAGCCTGCCACTTCCATAGTAGAGATTTCTGATTTCTTCTTGGATGAATGGGCTAGTATATATCAGTTTGAACCTATGTTAAAAACTCTTGAGACAGGCCTTAGTACATATTGCATAATAGAGAAAGATGCTCAAGTTCCTGATCTAATCGGGACTAATGATGATATAAATGGAACATGGAGTATGTACTTTGATGGCTCAAGGAATAGAAATGGATCAGGGGCTGGCATTATGTTGATCTCTGCTGTACAAATAAGATACTACTTCTCCTTTAGGCTCCAATTCAGTTGCACCAATAATGTGGCCGAGTATGAATCTTTGATTCAAGGTCTCTTACTTGCCCAAAAGAGAGGAATTCAAGCCTTGAGAGTATATGGGGATAGTGAGTTGGTAGTTAACCAAGTGAGAAACTAGAATATCACCAAAAATGGCCGGCTCAAGTCTTACAAACACAGAGTCTGGGATTTTCTTGAGGGCTTCAATGCATTTAACATTTAGAGAATTCTTAGGAAAGAAAATAGACATGCTGATAGACTTGCAGTAGTGGGTGCATCTTATGATGTACCAGGGAATCTTGAGGAAGAAAAGAAGCAACAAATAAGGGTGGTAGTGAGGCCTACCATCCTTGACAACAACACTCATTAGCAGGTGTTTGATTTTGATGAGAAAATTGTGAGTTTCTTGCAGAATGAGGCAGAATTCTCAGATAGAAACCAGTCAAGACTGTAAGATCAGTATGGTGATCAGATCATTCATCTTAGTTCTAACAAGTTTCCCAAGGGTCTCATTACCTTAGAGAGTATCTTTAATCCTGATGATCAAACAAGAGGCAAAGGAATGAATCTAGCTGTAGAAAAGGATGATCATGCCCTAGTTACAATTGCTAATGGAAAATCTTTGAATATGGGGAAGGTATGTTTTGAAATTGAGCAAGAAAGATTCATTCATTTATGTCAAGAATTTAATGATGTATTTGCTTGGACATATGATGACTTAAAAGGGTTTGACCCTAGTTTGTTTTAGCATACCATAGATTTAATTGATAAGGCCAAACCAGTAAGGCCAAAACAGAGGCCAGTGAATCCTAAGATTGAACCTCTAATGAGAAAAGAACTATCCAAGTTGATAGAGGCTAATATAATATTTCCTATCAAACACTCATCATGGGTAGCTAACCTTGTCCCTATAAGGAAGAAGAATGGAGAAATCAGACTGTGTGTGGACTTTAGGGATCTTAATCAGGCTTCTCTTAAAGATCACCATCCTCTCCCTTCCATGGAGCAAATCCTGTCCAGAGTCAGTGGGTCAAGGAGATTCTCTTTTCTTGATGGATTCTCTGGTTATAACCTAGTGTTGGTTAAAGAATCTGACAGACATAAGACAAGATTTACTACTAAATGGGGCACCTATGCTTATTGCAAGATGCCATTTGGGCTAACAAATGCAGGTGCCACATTTCAAAAGGCAATGGAGATGGCCTTTAAAAAATTAATTGACAAGTTTGTCTTGGTATTCCTTGATGATATAACTGTATATTCAAAAAATGTAGAAGATCATTTTGACCATCTAAGACATGTATTTCTAAGATGTAGAGAGTTTGGGGTTTCTCTTAACCCAGCCAAGTGTGTCTTTGCTACAAGCCAAGGAAAATTATTGGGACACATTGTATCTAAGGATGGGCTAACCATTGATCTGAATAGAACAAAGGAAATACTTGCCCTTCCTATTCCTAAACACAAGAAGGGGCTGCAAAGTTTCCTTGGTAGAATAAATTTTGTAAGAAGGTTTATTCCTAATCTTGCCACCATGGTGAAACCCCTTACAACTATGCTTAAGAAAGGTATGGTCTTCTCATGGACCAAGGAAGGGAAGGAGAGTTTTGAAGAGATCAAGACAGCCATAGCCTCAACCCCTACTCTCAAGAACCCAAATTTTGAGAAAGATTTCATCCTCTACACTTTAGGTGGTGAGTCAAGTATCTCTGCTATCTTAACTCAAACAAATGATAAGGATGAGGAGCAGCCCATAGCCTTCTTTAGTGAAGGGCTCAAGGAATATGAAGATAAGTACAAATTTATTGAGAAGTAGGCTCTTGCGGTCATCAGAGCCTTGAAGAAATTCAAGCACCTCTTATCCCACAATAAAATCCGTTTGTTGGTGCCCCATGCCAGTGTAAAGGATTTCCTGCTAAGCAAGGATATTAGTGAAAATAGAGCTAGATGGATCACTAAGGTAATGGAGTATGATGTTAATATTCACACCACCAAGCTGGTGAGAGGGAGAGGATTGTGCAAAGAAATGTTATCAGGCTAGGATTCTGATGAAGAGATTGTTATGGTAATATCAGAGTAGCAAGAGGTAAGAAATGTTAATGGCCCAAGGAGCTGGATAAATGACATGAAGAGCTTCTTATCAGGGAATGGATACCCTCAAGGATTGGACAGAGCTAAAAGGAGACAATATAGACTGCAGTCTATTCCCTATGTTGTAATTGATGGTATCCTATTCGGGAGGGATATTAATGGGACCCTGTTGAGATGCATTGAAGAGGATCAGGCTGAGAGGATGATTAAGGAACTTCATGATGGCCCTGATGGTGGCCATTTCTCTACAAGAACAACTGCTATGAAGATCATGAGGGCTAGTTATTATTGGCCATCTCTGTTCCATGATTGTTATGGATATGTGAGAAAATGTGAGAAATGTGCTTTCTTCTTAGGCAAACAGAGGCTTGCAGCTCTCCCCCTTTGTCCTATTCAGGTGGATCAACCCTTTACCCAATGGGGGTTGGATTTTATAGGCCCCATTAATCCTCCATCTAGTGTAGGTCATAAATGGATTTTGGCTCCTACTGATTATTTCACTAGATGGACAGAGATAGTTTCCTTGAAGGATGCCACAGAACCATCAGTTGTTGAATTCCTTGATGGAATTGTATCTAGGTTTAGTGCTCCTTCTACTATCATCTCAAACAATGCTAAGTCTTTTGTTGGAACCTAGATTTGTGCATGGGCAATGAATCACAATATCTACTTGAGCACATCATCAAATTACTATCCCCAGGGTAATGGTTTGGCTGAGTCTTCCAACAAGAATCTGATCAGAATCATGAAGAGGACAATAGAAGACAATCAGAGGGTCTGGCATAAGAAATTAAGAACTGCTTTGTGGGCTGATAGGATAACACCCAAGAGATCTGTTGGGAATTCACCTTTTGTGCTGGTATATGGTAGGGAGGCTAGACTCCCAATTTCATTGGAATTCCCATCCTTGGAGTTGGCTCATTAGCTAGAATTGATTGAAGATAATGCCATGTCAATAAGAATGGTAGAGCTGATTGAACTAGAAGAAAAGAGACATAAATCTATGCAAACCCTAGAGATACATCAGCAATAGATGAAGAGGAATTTTGATAAGAAGACTAGGGTCAGAACCTTCAGAGAAGGAGATTTAGTTCTAAAGTGGGATTCAGACAGAGCAAAACTAGGAAGACATTCCAAGTTTGACCCACTATGGAGTGGCCCCTATCTGATTGCCAGTTGCAAACAGGCTAATGCATTCCAGCTAAGTCAGCCCAATGGAGAGATTTTGCCCATTCCAGTCAATGGGATCTATCTGAAGCCTTGTTTATGAAAATTTGGGAATCCATGTACATAAGTAGTTTAGTTTCTTTTCTGTTGTTTCCTACTTTTCAAGAAGTGCGCGAGCACAACCATCTCCCTGTGAGGTAGAAATTTTTTGAGGTGTCTCAGGTTGCGGAGGAAGTTTTTTTTTTTGTTTCCAGTTGCAGTTGCAGAGTTAGGGTTTTCAATGTTTTGATCTCCTCACAGAAGGGTTAGGGTTTTTTAGTTCTCAGATTCATACTTTTCAGACCTTGTGACCCAATGGATTTTTTACAGGCAACTGGTCATACATCGAGCAGGCTCATACCCCCTGTGAGTCGCCAGAAATGTTGTATTTTAATCTTCCCGCCAAAATTCATAATTCATATTGCCCTTCCCGCCTTTGAAATGTTCATACCCATGGAAATTTTAAAAAATACCAAGCTTCGAACCTTATAGCATAATTTTGCGGTCCACAAGTCCTCCTTCGTCAGATCTAAGGCAGATCGACGGTTGGCGCTATCTCACCATTGGAAGATGCATGGTTAATACGTTAGCAACATGGCGCCCTGATGACATGTGTCTGGTGGGTCCAGATTGCTGGGAAAACATGTTTTGGTGGGTTAGAAAAGTTTCACGGCATCATGGGTGCTATGTCGCTATCATGTGTTGGCCAAAAAATCTTCATAGCGACATAGCGCCCAACAGAAATGTCTTACGGCAGGCAGGTTGTGTCACACCAAAAAATGTTCATGGCAAGCAGTCAGTTCCATGAGCTGGGAAGTCAAAAAAGTCGGTGAGGTGCCATGGCGCCATCGAAAAACTCATGATTTTTTTGATGGCGACATAGTGCTCAAATGGAAAATTCCACCGCGATGAATTGAAGACAGACGGGTCCCATTTTGTACCTCATCTGCCTAGTTGGTGGAGTTCGGTGCCATGGTGGCAAGTCATTTGAAGACACGTGCAAATTAGAAGACATGTCATCATTGGGCGCCATGGCGCTGTGGGAAGTTTGTTCTCAATTTTCCCATAGTGACATAGTGCCTGGGTGCCACGTGTCCCCTCAGTAAGGTCAAAGCAGTACGGACCCTCCAGGTTGATGCTTTGTAAGACCAATGATTTCCTGCTAGAATGGTGCTTCGTTAGGCCAATGGGGACCTCCACGTATGTCAAGTCAGAATAAAAATAGATCGTGGGACCAGATCTTCAACGTGGCCAGTGTAGTAGGGGGTTAAGTTCTCCACCGTCAGATCTGTAGAGATCAACGACAGGCACCATCGCGCTATGGAAAAGTTGCACGAGATTTACGATAGCGAGTTGGTGCCTGGAGGACACGTGTCCTCATGGGTCCAAGTTTGGAGGCGTAGGAAATATAGATAGTTGGCACGTGGCCGGTTCCCATTGATTGATACACTGAGGGGCAGGGGCTGGTATCTATCTTGCTTTCTGTTAGATCAAGGAAAATTGACAGAAGGTGTCCTGTCGCTATGGTGAAGTTGCGTGATCTTTACTATAGCGACATGGCACCCTTTCGTCATGTGTCAGTGGGGCCAGGTCTTGCCAAGGTGCGGTCACAAAGGTGATGCCAGGTGTGCTGACAGCATTTTGCGGGCCTAGAAGTTGAAAAGCAAGCACAGAACATGATGAGTCTTCACGATCGTCAAATCAGGCAGATCAACGGGAGGCACTGTCTTGCTATGGTGAAATTGTGTGATCTTTACCATAGTGACATAACATCTTGCTGACACATGTCTCGCTGGCAGACTAGGGTTGATGGCTAACGGCTAGTAGTCGGTGCAATTGTCGCGGTCAACATGGCAGTTAGTTTTGATGTTGCGGCTGGATGGTGGAAAGGTGGCACAGTTAGGTTGAAACCACTAGGCGCTATGGTGCCATCAAGATTTTTGAAGACTTTTTAATAGCGACATGGTGCCCAGTCAATATTAAGGGTGGTCAAATGTGGAAAAGGTATCCAGAACGGTAGAAGGAAGGAATGTGATTGGCCCGCATGGCCCAGTCAGCATGTGGAGCTGTTTGACCTTGCTGCCCCTACTGATTCATGAACCAAGAAATGAAGGTAATCAATTTTGTTGTGCAATCTGATCTTCATGATCAATCCTGACCTACCCGAAATGAATGCAGAATGAGGAAGAACACTCCACCATCTTAGTCGATCCATCTACCCAATCAGAACATCGATGGCACCATTTTTAGTCCTCTCAGAACACCTGTTGCAACAAAGATAAAATTTTCTTTAGATTTCCATGATTGTCCTCCGCAAGACTTAACGACAGGTAGGTGTAGGGTCACTTCAGCTAGAAAGATCTCAGTTATGCCTAAACTATAAAGGCAAGTTTTGTTTTTTTATTAAGGAGGACCTTCTCTCTAATTTTCCTCTGCTTTTGCTCGACAATTCTAGTGTGAATTCCCTTGTGCCTCTAAACTATCTGATTCTCTACTTATCTCCTTTAGCCATTGGTATTAAAGTGCAAGAATTCTTTTCCTGTGCCACTGTTTTGTGGAAATTTGTAATTTGCATGACTCTATCTTTGCTGGCTTGTGAATGATATATAAGTGAACTTCTTCCTTGTGTCATTCATCTTGGTTTTCTGATCTGTATGTGGTTATTTGATTAAAGCAAGTCTAGATGTGTATATCCTTAGTTTCATTCTGGTTTAGTAGCACACGTATGGGCAGAGATTGGCCCGAACACTCTATTTTGGTGCATCACCTCCTTAGATTAGAACTAGGTAGATTTGCTTTCATGCTCTCTTTCTCCCTTTTCCTCTCCAAGAGTAGTTGGGTGCACCCTGATAGTAAGAGGAAGCTAGCCTTCTCCAGAGACTCAACCTCACAGTTCAAGTCCCATAGCTTGGAGGTTGTTTCCATGTTTCACTAGGTTGTCCTCACGCATAGGCCTTGGACAAGGGTGCAAACCTAAGTGACAAAAGTTATCATAATTGATAACCACTTTATTTGTAATCTATTTTTCCATTCCTTTTAGTAATTACTTGATCCACAAAATGTTTGAACAATTCACTACAACAACCACATACTCAACTTCAACTATTGACTGAGAAATATAATTCTATTTCTTGCTTGTCCATGACACCAATCTCTTGCCTAAAAATAATGCACCTCCACTAGTGCTTTTTCCATCATCAATATTTACTTTCAGATATCTCAATATGCTTTCACTACCATCATGTGTTTTTATTTAGGATTTTCTAAAAATCTAGCAACTATCCTAATTGCCAATGCAATATCAGGTCTACTATGAATAATGTATTACAATTTTCTAATCATTGATCTATATAATGTCTAGTTCATATCAGTAGATTCATCATTCTTAGATAACTTATGTCCTATAGACATAAGCATGCTCACTAGTCTTGATTCTTCCATTCCAATAGTTTTTAGTATTTCCTTGATATATTTGGATTGAGTAATGAAAATACCAAACTTCAATTGATATACTTGCAATCCAACAAAGAATTTGATTTTTCCAAACATAGAAATCTCAAATTCCTTCTTCATTTTATCAACAAATGACTTGCAAACTACCTCTTTTCCTCCAAATATAATGTCATTGACAAATATTTCAGATATCAGTACTTCATTGTTCTTACTAGTCTTCAAATATAGCTTACTATTGTCATTTGTCCTATCAAAATAAATATTCACCAAATAATTATTCAGTCATTCATACCATGCTCTTAGGGCTTGTTTCAATCCATAAAGAGCTTTGTTCAGTTTACATACCATATTCTTCTTTTCTGGATCCACAAATTTTTTAAGTTGTTCAATGTACACTTCTTCCTCAAGTACACCATTCAGAAATGCAGATTTGACATCCATCTGATATACCTTGAAATTCTTGTAGGCTGAATATGCAAGCAGGGTTCTAATTCCTTCAAGATTTTCCATAGGAGAATTTTATTTTCCATAGTCATCTCCCTCTTATTGAGCATATACTTTGTGTAGATGCTTAAAATCATCCCAAATGCTATATTAATTCATTTAATATTTCCTTTGACATTATAATTAATTATATTTGTCATATTCTTCTACTTATTTAATTAAATAGGTTCATTTCCTAATATATTTAAATACTTCCCCTATAATGTATTAAATTCATTTAATGCATGGCGCTACATAAATCCTCTTTTAAATAAATTCTAATTTATTTAATTCCCTCCATTTTATTAAATTCTTTTAATCTTATGATTAAGTTAAATCCTATTTGATTTAATCCTAATCCCATCCTAAAACCTAGTCTACACCCATCACTCTCATCCTTCTAAGCCTACCCACTACTTAATCCCACTTATTTATCTTAAACACCTTTCTAAACACCTTTTTAACTCCTAAGTGTTTGCTCATACATGTGTGAGAATCTCATGATCCAATAAAGCTTCCACTTCATTTACACCTCTTACACCTTTGTCCCCCCACTCCTTTCCCCAAGGTTGCTCACACATGTATGAGCACACCTTGAGCCTCTCAACCATAAAGGCTCTTTTTGATTTTTGCATGACTTTTCCTTTAGCCCATGTGTCTCCCTTGTGGCACCTATGTGGATGCCACATAGATGTCACCTCCCCAAGGCCTCTCTCAAACCTATAAATAGAACCCTTGTCTCAAGAATTTTTCATCTCCCTCATTTTCATTGTTATCATGTTAGTTTAGAATTAGAGATTTCTAGTGATTTTAGTGATCTTCATGCATTGTTACTAACTTTTGGTAATTGGTAGATTTCTCTTCATACTTGCATTGATAGCTTAGTTTTCTTCCTTGCATCCACCTCCACTTTTTAGGATGTTTTGAGAATGGCTTCTTCCATAGCCTCCTCTTGAAACATTCCTCACTCATCTTAGTTAGATTCATATCTCATCTTGCATTTCATTTCAAATTTTTTTGGGATTCAAATTTTTGTGTTTGGGAGAGCACATCCACATCCCTCCAACTAGAGCACACCAACAAGGTTCACATTGGGTGACCTTGTTGAGCTGCTTCGAGGTTGCATGGGAACCATAATTGTCGATTATTTAGCTTAGTAAAACACAATTTTTTTAGTTGTTTCATTACTTGAATCTTTCTTATATGAACATGTACAACTAACTTTGCCTTGTTTGAGCGTACTCCTGATAGGTAGGTTTTTCATGTATACACTTTGTATCAGTCTTTCCTTGTTCCTTGTAACTTCACCATTTTCATTGAGTTTGTTTTTGAAAACCCATTTAGTTCCAATAACATTCTTATCCTTTGGTCTGGGCACTAAGATCCAAGTATTGTTCTTCTCAATCTATTCAATTTCTTCATTCCTTACCTGAATCTAGTATTCATTATCTAAAGCATCCTTTACTAATTTGGGCTCAAATTTACAAAGTAACCATGTATCATCCTTGATTCTTTTTCTTGTCATAACACTTGATTCAACATCACCAATAATTTGTTCAGGTTTGTGATGTCTTCTTACAAATTTGGCTAGCACTTGACGGTTTCTTCTTTGTTCTTCAATAGTTTCATCTTGAAAATTAATCTCGAAATTATTTCCATGATGGTTGACATTTCCTGTCTGTGACTCAACATCTTCAGTCGGTTGCTTGACACCCACTATCTGGAGCTCAATAACCTATTGATGCACTTCATTAGGAAATTGTAACTTGGTTTGCCTATTCATTTGGAGCACTGGGAGCACCATCTTCAACATAGATGAATGTACTATAATCTTTAGGATATTCATTACATGTAAGGTCACTTCTTTCTATAAACTCATCAACTTTTAGGTTTTCACTTTCCACAACTTTGTTAGTGTTAGAATTTAAACACTTGTAAGCTTTACTTTTGGTTGAATACCCTTGGAATATACCTTCATCACTCTTTGCATCCTATTTTCCATTCCTATTATCTTTGATTATATAGAATTTACTTCTAAAGATTTTGAAATATTTTACATTAGGAGCATATCCATACCATAGTTCAAAAGATGTAGAATTTGTACCTTTCTTGACTTATACTCTATTCAGGTGGGTATAGACAACAATATCGATGAATTGTCTGCAATATTTCTTTGATACATTCTTCTCCATCATCAATGTTCTTGCATAGTCCATTATTGATCTATTTCTTCTTATAACTATCCCATTTTGAGGAGAGGTCCTTGATGCTAACATCCATCTTTTGATTCCTCAGTCATTGCAAAATGTACTGAACTCATTAGAAATGAATTTGCCACTTCTTTCAGATCTCAAACACTTTAGACTCTTCCTATTGCATTTTCAACTTTGGCTAAGTACCACTTAAATAACTAAAAAATATCATATTTAGCTTTAAGTAACATCATAGTCATCATCCTAGAATAGTCATAAAAAAATAGAATGAAATACTTATCTCCATAATAGCTTTGAACATCAATAGGTCCACATAGGTCAGTATGAACCAATTCCAAAATATCACTAGAAGTGTATGTTTCGCTGTTGAAAATAGACTTGTTCATTTTTCCCAATTGACATCATTTACACAATACATTGTTAGGCATATTTAGTTTAGGCAACCCTCTTACTTTCTTCATTTTACTAATGTTCAAAAAATTATCAAAATTCACATGACATAACCTTTTGTGCCATAACCAAACATCTTCTTGTTGTGCAAATTGTGTGTACAAAAAGTGTCACACTTCTATAAACTATTATTCTTGAGAATACCCATGAAAGAGGGTATCTCAAGAGGAAACTTATAGCTCTCTCTTTGTGATGTAAAAAAGATATGAGATAGTGTCCCTCAAATGAATCAAAATATGCAACCCTTGCAAGGTGCACCATAGCACGGAAGATTCAAAGAGTAGAGGCAAGAGTGCCAATATCCAAGAATCTAGAATGAAATGCAATGCAAATGTAAGATATTATAAATGAAATACAATCTAACAAAGATAACTAAGCTAAAGAATAAAGAAAATAAGCTTAAAAAGTATGCCATAATTAGAATGAGAGCTAAGATAAAATGCAAAAATGCAAGAATGCTCCAAGTCTCCAAAATTAACAAGAAAACTTGTAGCATAACAATAGAATGAGAGACTAAGATTTTAGAATGAGGAGAGAGCCCTCTCTTTGAAGAAAAATGATTGGTAGAGATTAAGAGGCAATAGAGGCATAATCAAGGGAGGAGAATGCATCTTGAGTGATCCATGTGCATAAGCATCTCCGCCAATCACAATACATAGTTGACTTTTGAGAGGGAAATTTTTTTTGGAGGAGAATTAAAGTTAATTTTAAAATTGAAGATTCCTTTCACCTAAAAAATTGTGCATTCATGTGTAGACAAAAAACACATTTTATTTTATTTCTAAAATAGGAATAATGCTTTATGTTTGCACACTTAGGATAAGTGGGAAGTGGGGAATTTTATTTAATTAAAATGGAGCATGTTATTTTAATTAAATAAGAGAATTGGGATAAAGTGGTCACACCATAGGTTATAATTGAATGAATGGATTTTTGGAGATTTGGTCAAGGATAAATGTTAGATAAATTATGCAAAAATGCTAGGAAGGGGGCCTCATAGTCCAGATGACCATTTTTGGGTGATTACATTGACCTCTCTTTGACTAATGTGTGATCGGTTTGGGAACACATTACGTCAAAGCATGAAGAAGCCAAGATGATAGAGAGATATGAATTTGAAGAACAAAGCACAAAGAGATAGAATATCTTGAATGCATAGTCTATTAGTAGCAATACTGAACATTTGCAAAGAGAAGAGACAATATTAGTACTTGAGACGAGCATTGATATATCAAAAAAATAAAGTAGATAGATCAAGAGAAAATAGATAGTTGTAGCAGAAAAAAAATTGTAACAATGATATAATATTCCTACCCCCTTGGGATTGAAATCAAAATGAGATAAAGGAGATGCAAAAATAAGCTAGATTTGATCAAATTATAACAAAGAAAAGTTCACAATGATAGGTAAGGGATTAATACCAAAGAGTGACCACCAAGAAATGAAGATATGCCCAGTTTGACTAAGTTTGAGAAGGAAAAATAAAGCATAAGAATTAGGTCAAAGAATGAAGAAAGATGAAATGGGATGAAATAGAAATGAAAGCAAAGATTAGAATAAGTAGAAATGATGAAGAAATGAAGAAATGATGATTGCCCCAATAAGATTCAAAGATTAAGCCTTAATAGGTTAGCTAACTACATAGAAGAAGGAATAAATTTTGATTAGCAAGATGAACTTGAATTTGGATTTTGATCTTGGAAATGGATCCAAGATGTCAAGATTAAAAAAGATATGTCAAAAGCATAGATGAGATGGTAAGATAGAAAAGAAGAGATAAGATGATATTGAGAAGAGGCAAGAGAAGGATGAGCATAGTTAGCTAACATGTCCATGAAAGATAAAGAAGAGAGCTCTCTCAATATGCAAAATGCAAAGCTAAGCTAGAATGAACCCTAGAATGCAAGCTAGTATGAAAAGGTGCACTTGTAAGGGTTACATAAATAGGTCCTAGTTTTTATCATGAAGCCTTATTAGGGACATAAAAAGATCATACAATCATCACTAGTATGACTATGAGGATATGAATATGATCTATATCAGATAAAAATGTGGGAATCCAACGTAAGTATCAAAGACATGTAAGTCCATATGACTAATGCAATTAGACTCCCTAAGTTTAGTATAGCAATATTACACCTGTATCAAGGCATAAGTGCCAGGATAACCCCTTACTGCTGTCTTGCAAAAATAGATAAGGATGATATGTTGTAGGTCCAAAGTGTCAAGTAGGACAAGCATGAATTCTCTAAAACAATATAGAATAAAAAAGTATATCCATAAGTAGAAATAGAGTAAAATATACCTCATGCCCCCATCTTCTAGTCCATGAAATCCTCAAAAGAAAATAAGGGAGGGAACACATAGCAAAGAAATCATCACAAACAACACACAAAGAAAGATAAAGTTTGTCATAGCTCAACAATTTGATGTTGAAGTGCATGTGTGAATGTCACATGGCCGTTTCTTCAAGACTTGAATCTAATAATGATAAATACCACAATGTCTGAGACTATAGGTAGACTATCTGAAAAGTGTTGAGAAATACTTGATGTCAAAGGGGGTAGTGTTGAGAAATAATGTTTTGCGAGTTTCCAAGAAACCCTAATGCACAAGGAGACCTCAATAGGCTAAGCAGTTTGTAATGCCCTGCTAAGGGATCCAAAAGAATTAACCTAAAGTTTTACTAAGTTTTCCAAACATTTTTTTAAAATAACATATAACAACAATGATAAAACAGTGGAAGCAATAACATAGAATCATACATAAGAAAACATAATAGATTACATTCCTTAAGGATCCCAAGATGTTGAATCGCATTTAAATTTAAATATTACTAAGTCCAATAAATAGCACATCCACATGAAGGAATAACTACAAGTTCAATCCATCTAAATAATATACATTTGTTCTGAATGCCACTTGGCATAATTCATAATGCACAATCATCCACTGTACATGTCATTGGGTATGAAAGGCTAAAAGAATATATATCAAATAAAATAGATTACATCATCCACCATAAGTAAAATACAATAAGTAAAATCATCCACCATATAGATATAACCATCCATCATAATACACAAAGATAGAATGAAAGGAAATATGAAACAAGGAACTCTAGCCATGACATCTATAGATAGATCTCACTAGTAAAAGTAAAAAACACTAACACTTGACCTTGTGGTAACCCAAAAAGGTCCACTCCCACTACATTGAGGAGATAGTCTCAAGTGCTAAATAGGATATCAATCCCAAAAATCAAAAGTAATATCTAGGTCAAGGAAAACCCTAAAAGTAATATAACTCAAAGGTTCCAAGATAAATCGACATCTAAACCTAGAGGCAAACAAAGACACATAGGAAATCTATATTGCTAGTGGGCAAGTGTCATCACATGAACCAACTCTAGGGTTACCCAACTAGTCTTTCAATCCTTCAATCCCCTATTCACTCTATGTGGCACTAGTATCCTTTCGTACTAATAAGGCATACTAACGATGCATGGTCACAACCAAGTGTCCTATCTACTCCCATTCTAGTTTGTACTAGCACTTGAGGCATGGGCGAGGAAAGACAAAGACTCTTATTAGGTTCATTTTACTCTCATTTAGCGTAGTGTTTTCACTTGTTAACTACTTATAATGGGTTATCCATTAACCTCTTTAGGACCTCAACCTCCACTGCAAGCCACTTCCCAACTTAACATACAAATTACCTACCCTAGGCTCATAAAAATACAAATCAAAGAATCATAGTTTTCACCTTATTCCTATATAAGTGACTGGAAAGCATCAAAAGATAACTGATTGAAGACTCAAAGGTTATGTCAAATATGTCATACCATTCATCTCGTTATCACACAAGAACATTGAAAGCAATAACAAAAATTAGATCCAACCTCATCATAGAGCATACCAGACACATTACCATGGTCAAGTTTAAAAGATAAGATCAAAGCATCATCATAACATCACAAAACATAACTACTGAGCCTCTGGTAAACATCTTAGGACTGGTCAACATGCTAGTCAACCCAAAAACCCCAAAACTTAAGACAACTTATAGTTAACAATGTAGTTTCATAGTTTTGTTTGATTTTGATGGTACAAAGTCTGAGTTTATAGTAAGGTTTAAGTTTTCATTTCAATGTGAGTTTTCGAGTAGATGAGATTTACAATTTACCCTTACAACTTAACCCATTCTCGTATTTGAACATAAAGCACAATTACTCTTATCTTATGAAATTTTGACATTCACAATTAAATATCATAAGATGACTTTAACATAATTATCTTTGATAAATTATTATAATAATCTTTGACCATCAATAAAAATCACTATGATTTTATTTACAGTCAAAATTATTATACAATAGCATTCATAAACAACTTAAGCATGATTGAATATTATTAATTACAAACTAAACTAAACTAAATTAATTAAGTTAAATTAATAAATATTTAAAACAAACTATATTCATAATTTATTAAACATTAATTAATTAATAAATAATAATAATAAAAGTTTTAATAAAATTATTAATAAATATTAATTAATTTTTTATTAAAATTAAAATTTAATTTAAAATAAATTTAAATAAAAATACACCTGCGACTTTTATTACAAAGCCATAGGCCTGTGCGCTACCACGGTAGCTCTGCTATCATGACAGCAGAGTACTGCTGCGATAGTACATCTGCTATCACGATAATAGGTTTGCCATGTAGCCGTTTAAAGGCTGCTGACAGCCCTCATGATGTTGTGGTGGGGAAAAGAGGGATGGGAGGTGGGGGTTTGGTGGCCCTACCTCCCCAATATATTTTATTTTATTTAAAAATAAATAAATTTGTTTAATAACAATCTCCCGTAACACACACACACACACACACACACACATTTAAAAGTTCTAACACTACTTTGATAGGGAAAATACAACAAACTAATCGAATTTTGCATTCTAACAATTCAATTTCTTCCCAAAACCCTTTCTAATTAAAATATCAACTATTTAATTTATAGAACGAGGGTTTTACTAGTTTCTTTTCAATCCCCATGTACAGATAGAATTTTGATTGAATACCAATAGATTCACAATGAAAGATTCATCACAAATGAAATTTGGAAAATAGATTTAACAAATACAATGTAAATAGGAATATCGAATAACATAATTCATTATGCAAATAAAGCACAAGATTCTACTTGAATCTGATGCTAATACACAACCACCAAAGTTGTGAGAGAATTCTCTTTTCTCTCAAAACCTTCTCTTTGAAAAATTCCTTCTCCAAAATCCCAGTCCCTGGGAAATGAACTCCCAATCTCTAATATGGAGTTCTCCCCTAAATTTGGGGCACCAATTGTGCAATCATGTGAGGGAACTCGTTGATCAGAATCTTTTAACTCTTTATTTACTTTTTGAATATTCATGCACACTTTTCGCAATTTAAAATATCTTTAATAAATTAATTTCTTTTTCACTCTTTAATTAATTTTTAAAACATTTTTTTAATAAAATATTTATTAAATTAAGTAATAATAATATTTAGCATTTATTTAAAATTGATCTAAATATATTATTGTTAAATTAAATAAATATTATTACACTCTCAATTTAGAATATAATTTTCTCTTTAAATTCAATTATTTTTATTTAATTAATTTCTCAATTAATTAAATATAATTAAATATTGAAATTATCTTAATAATTTTCTATTGAATTAAATCATTAATTAATCTTTCAATTTGACTTAATTAACAAAAAAATACCAAAGACCTACAAGATGAAATATGAAAACCCATCATAAAGTACCACAAACAAGATCAAACTCAAGGGTTATAATCATGAATTTATGTCATATGATGAATTCAGAAGGGTAATCATCTTAGATACTTGTCCTAATTTTCTAGTACAATTAGTTTTAAGGTTAGGATTTGGACTCAAGAATTTATCTCCCCTCTCTTACCATTGAGATATTGCGATAGGGTACACTCATCCTGGCAATTCAACAAAGTTGATAACTAGTACCTACAATCTACATAAAATCCACACATTTAAAAACACATATATTCTAAACTAAATAGGCAATGACAGGAAATGGTGCATCGTGTAGATCCTAACTAGCAAGTGACTACAGACTCCCTTCCTTAACCACATCAAAAATGTCATACATAAAGAAAACATACACACACACCATACAAATGCAGTGTGGTATAAGTATCCATAGAAAACAAGTACAAATAATCCATCTAACTAACATCATCAAATAACAAAAATCACTATGAATCATCATCATCAAAGTATAATCATGCACACATGAAGTAACTAGTACCAAAGTAGTCTCATATTATCAGTTGAGTATGACAACACTATCCAAAAATCTGGAACATAATGCTACTAATCATCAAGCATAAACATAAACTGGCCTAAAAGAGTTCAGCAATAAAATCATAAAAGTTAACTAGGGGTAGGCACTACATCCACCCCCTTAGACTTAGGCTTACTCCTGGAAGCCTACAAGAAAGGTAAAACTAAAGAAATCACTGTGCAGGTCCCATTGGACCCTTTCCCCCTTGTAGGAGGATATGAATCCACTGAGAATACTCTCTGTGACCTACCCATGTCTCCAACCATAGGTTCTAAAGTTGCAAGTCTCTAGTTTGAGAATTATGATTTCGATTGAGGGCAATGGGACAACTTGTCTCCATGTTTTCCACATGAGAAACACTCTCCATTGAAACTCCTATGCACTCTAGGTGTACTAAACTGCTGGACACTACCCCCACTAGTATAAGAAGGAATACTTTGAGATGATCGATCATATTGGTTACGTTGTGCAGGCTGAGTGTTCTAATTTTGCTTGTTGTGCTGAGTGTTATGATAGTTCCTTGCATTGGAACCATTGCCACCACTCTATCTTAGAGGATAAGTTTCTCCCTACTACTGATTACCTCCAGAAGGAGGCTTCCTACTACCACCTACTCCCAGATTACCCTTAGATCCTAATACTATAGGTGTTCCCACAAAACCCCCATGTCTTAGGTTAACACTCTACTCTATAAGTATGGCTCGATGTACTGCATCTTTGAGGGTTTTAGGTTCAAATACCTTAACACCCCCAATTAGACAATTGTTCAAGCCTTTGATGAAATGATGTGCCAATTGTGTAGGTTATCACTGATTCCCACATAGGGCATGAGCTCATAGAATTTGTGCTCATACTCTGCTATGGTCATAGTGAACTATCTCAGGTTGTGGAATTCATCTACTCTTTGCTAGTTCCATTCCTCTGGTAGGAATCGCTCATGGAAGTTTTCCAAGAATAACTACCATGTGACATTGTTCATGTTTATACCCAATTTCTTCTCTTCGATAGTCAACCATGTGGCTCTAAAGAGTTCCAGGTTGGTAATAGAAAAACTCGCTTTGACATTAGTGTCAAAGTCCTAAATAGAAAAAACCCTATCAAGAGCAATAAGCCACTGCTCGGCTACATAACCTGAACCCAACCCATTAAAAGGTTTGACCTTAGACCTTTGAAGGTCCTTTATCTGAGTAGCTACAACTAATCTCTATTGGTCCCTTTGAGGGCTCTTAGACCTAGGTCTATGCTCATTTCCTGCTTGGTGTGCTCCATCCTAACCAACAGCCTAAGGAGGAGGTAGGTGATCCATGATGGTCTTCATCATTTTCTCTAGGTCAACCTCCTCTGAGTCAGCCTACTGCTCTCTATAACTTTCTTCCTGATGCTCATTGACATGCTCTTCTCTACCCTCTTTCTAATTAAGGCCTTCATGGATAGACTCATGTACACTAATGTTTCTACCTCATCCATGACCTATACCATGACCTAAGCTATGGCCTCTAACTAATGATCTCATCCTAGATAACATTCTACAATAATATCCAAGATACAAGATGCTACAATAACCATGAAACATACTATTGTAAGGCATGCATAAAAGACACATGTTTTGAAAATAGTATAAGTTCAATTTTTAGTTTTTCCCAGAGTTCCCAATGTAGAACTAGGCTTTGATACCCCTTATTTTACATTTCCTTTCACTCTATCTTTGTGTATTATGATGGATGGTTATATCTATATGATGGATGATTTTACTTGTTGTATTGTATCTCATTTTCATGGATCTAAAAGGGATGGTGTAATCTATTTTATAAATGTATATTCTTTCAGCTTTTCATACATTGTGACATGTACAATGGATGATTGTGCATTTCAAATTTATTGCCAAGTGGCATTCGAAACAAATTTATATTATTTAAATGGACTAGACTTGTAGTTATTCTTTCATGTGAATGTGTAATTTATTGGACTTAGTATTATTTAAATTTAAATATGATTCAACATCTTGGGATCCTTATGGAATGTAATATGTTATGTTTGCTTATGTATGATTGTATGTTGTTGCTTCTATTACTTTATGATTGTTGTACATGTTATTCTCAAAAAAAGAGTTTGGCAAACTTAGTAAAACTTTAGGTTTGTTCTTTTGGATCCCTTGGTAGGGCGTTACATAGTTGTTCCCCTAAGATGAGGACAAGGAACAATTCCAAGCTAGGAAATGTGTTGCAGAGTGAGTGATTGAGATTGATAGACATAGATGTGGGAGTCTCAAGTAGTACCTATTTCCAAGTTTTTACCACTCGGTAGATTTTTTTCAGGACTTTTTTCATTTTTTTGGATCTTTTGAGATTTTTTTTTGGGCGATGCATCAAAGAACCTATTGATAGGGTTTCACTAAGATGATCATTTTTTCAAGACATTTTCTATTTTCTAAAGGATTTTTTAACATCATATATGATTTGTTTTTGATTTTTAAGAATGATTTAGAGATCACTAGTTCTCAAGTAAGATCACATCATTTGTCCCAATGTCGAGCAAGGTGTAGGACATGATAGAGAAGAAAGATGGTGGATAAGAAGAGATGGATAAAAAAGGAGTATGAAGCAAGTGAAAGTGATCCTCAAGGATGCACTCCTCAAGAGTACCCAAGCTAGGGAAAGATAACCATATGAAGAAGGTTTTAGATAAGCCAAGAAATCCATGAAAGGAGATAACATGTAGGATAAGAATTTAAAGCCAATAAGAAATATAGAATATGGAATAAGCAGTGGAAGCTAATAAGAAAGATAGCATATGGGATAAGAAGTAGAACCCAATAAGTGAGATAGCATGAAAGTATATAATCCAAGAGAGTAGACATGTCAAGAGGCCTAAGACTCATGTTTTGCTTTATTTTGATCAAGACCAAAGGGTCAACTAGATAGGATAGTGATGCGATAGAGAAATAAGAATAAAGCTTGATGTGAAGGCTAAGACTGAATGAGAAAGCAAAATAGGTAAGCTGATGAGAAAGATAGCCAATTATGCAAGGATAATTCAACATTGTCAAGATCAAAGTGGAAGAGGGAATAGATGGATGATGGAAGAATTATGCATGATGCCTATTTTACTAGGTTTTCATCATGGTGCATATCCAAAGTGCCACAAGAAGTGGTTTTCACTATAGGAAAAATTTATTTCACTTTACTTTTGCTACCAAGGTGCCACAAGAAGTGATTTTCACCAAGGCACTATTTTTTTGCTTTTTTTTGCTTTTTTGCTTTTTTTTAAAGAAATAGCTCAAGGTGTTTTTCAATTTAGATAGTGCTCCTATTATAAGGATAAGTCATGATAAGCCAAGACCATAGAAAGGTATGCTCAAAGATGTTGATAGGGTCATGGAAGGGAGATAATAGTAGGAAGAGTATATGGAGGATAATAGCGCATGTATAGAAATTAAGTGTAATCTTTAGAGGATTTCATGAGGTTAGCTGAAATATTGGGCAAGATAAACATTGATACATACTTTGAAGGCTATTGGAATGATGGATGAAAAATCTTGAGGTTTAGATGTATGAGGTGGTAGGAGAATTTTAGAAGAAGATGGAGTGGAAGCCTTCAGAAGATGTTTGGAAGAAAATAGAGTGGAAGCCTTTGGAAGCTTGAATGTCAACTATGAAGTATTTTCAATATTCAAGTCTTTCAAAAGAGACTTGGGGATCCATATAGCTTTAGATTTTTTTTTTCCTTTGGATGCTTCAGAACATATTTCTTCAATAATGGGTTTAGGAACCAATATTTTCTTTGATTCATCTCTTTGGGTAGTGGACCTTTGTGGTCTCTTGAATTTTTGTCCTTTCTTTGCATTCAAATGTTGATTAGATGAGACATAGTGATCTTCATTTTAAATGGATTCTTGTATTTCTAATGTTGAACATCTAAATTGCTTCCAAAAGACTTGTGACTTATGGATGGAGAAGGCTGATATGACTAATTTATATGGATAGATGGGTGGAAATTCATCAAGGATGAGTGTTTTTTCTGATCTTGAGGTATGATAGGGTAAGTAGGTTATGAGATAGAAGTGGAAAATGTAGGAGATGAAGGAGCATAAGGTCCCAATATAGATGGAAGGTTTGAAGGCTTTAGCTTAGATGGATAAGGACCAATGATAGACCTAGGAGATGTGAACATATAGTGAGTAGGGATAGCATCATCTTCAGAGTGAGAAATATGATCAAGGCCATCAATAGAATTATGAGTAGCTTTAATAGGAGAACCTTCTTTGATAGGAGGATTTGAAGTTTGAGCATAGTTTTGAAGTGGATATGGAGAAACAGAACATGAGGGGACACTTTGATACTGACAAGTAGCTTTGGATAACATATGAAGGGAACTTTTCTCATAATTTTTAGTAAGCTCAATGGAAATAGTGGAAGTGATGTCTTCATCATACTTAGGAGGTGGATAGGACATAGTACATGGAAGAATGACCTCTTGAAGGAGATGAAAGGGTTCTTGATCTTGATCTTTCTTAACATTTATAGCTTTATGTTTTTAAGAGTCCTCTTGACATGGAGCCACTTATAAAGAAAAGGGAGTATGAAGATAGAATGGAGTAGTTGCCAAAGTAGGAATAGTAGTGCATCAAGATTGGGGGCCTTTAGGCTTAGTAGCATGGAAAATATTTGCAGCCAAGTGAAGATTGGCTTGAGTTTCTTAGAGGTATCCCTTGAGGATAGGCATAGTCAATGTGGAAAGAATTAGGTTCTTTGTTTGATGGAGGCATGTTGGAAAGCTTTGATGTGTTGGGAGATTCATGAGTGTTGGAAGAAGTATGGGTGTCAAGGAGACCATCAATAGACATAGGTTCAACAACATGATCATGCTTAAGAGAAGTATCCTCATCACATGAGTCATTAGAGGTATCAACAATACCATCATCAATAAGATCTTGGAATTTATGTTTCAACTCAATACAATCAAAAGTACTATGTTCATTATGTTGATGATAAGCACAATAGATATCCAAGAATAAGTTTTCACATGAGCTAGACTTAGTTAATGTGATGAGCTTAGTGCCAGGAAGTGTTTGCAAAATGTCATCATAAGAATATTCTAAGGGAGTAAAATTCCTTTCAAAAGTATACCTAGGATCTTCTTCTTGTTTCTTAATTTCATAACATGCATCAATGTCATCATCATTGTCTTGGTCAAAGATAGGTTCATCATAAAAGCTTGACATAGGCTCAAAGGAGGTATCACTTGCTTGTTCTCTTAAGAGGTCTTTAGATCTAGAAGATGAATACATTTGATGTCTTAGAGTAGAATGTGTAGACCTTGAAGAAGATGACCCATGTGTATGTAAAGTTCTTAAAGGAGATTCATTTAAGAATATAATATTCTCCTCTAACCTTTTCTCAACTTTAGACTTCATTTCTATCATGCACTTAGAGAGATGAAGGTAAAAAAGATCATTTGTCTCTTCTAGTTCTTTTTATTGAGCATATAGATCTTGAAATTCTTTAGTGACATGGAGGATATCATGATCATCTAGATTTGGTTGAGGTTTGGTAGCACAAGGTTTGAATTCCATAGTGGTAGATAGATATATAATCGAGTATGAAGGAGACTAGAGGAAGGTAATAAGGTGACAAAAGATAACTTGATGTCCAAACTAGAGAGGTAGAGTGTTCACTTGCCAAAATAATAAAGATAGAGTAAAGAAACTTGTGAAGAAAGTGTCCAAGAAACTTATGACCTAGTGACTCAAGTCAAGAGCTAGGAAAGAAGCCAAATAGATAGAGCAAGCAGGGTGAAAAGTGAACAACTTTCCCAACCCAAGAGTGTAGTCAAGAAATCAAGGTAATCATTTTAGTAAAAGTATAACTAGCAAGCAAAAATAGACCATGAAGATAGAAATACCAAGAGCACTAAGACCAAAGAGTCTCTTTAAGCATGTTCAAACACTAGAGACATAGAAATGAAAATTCAAATGATGAGACTTCCCTTAACAAGAAACACAAGAAAATATTTTCACTTGATGTTTTGACTTGGTTGACAAAGTTTTGACAATAGTTGAAGTCATAGCAAGTTTGACTTTCAAAAGCAATTTTTTTTCCAAGCAAGATAGTGACACATGGAGTAGTCTTCAATAAATCAAGTAAGGGAAAAAGAAACCTTGTATGATACAAAAATATGTGAGGTCTTAAAAGAAATCCCTAGAACTATTGTCATGTGTATATTCAAAAGATTTGAGTCTAACACATTTGAGAACACATCAAGTAATATCTACCTAAAAGATACGATTCATTACTCAACAACTTGGCCCATTCTTGATGCCCCTTTTCATTGCACCAAGTGGTTACTTATGAGAGATATAAACTTTTTCATGGAAATGCCAGTGGCACAACTAAGGGGACACAATTGGTGAGTCTAAAATCCTGGGGTGATTTGGATAATCCACTAGGATTGGTACTTGCACCAAGATGTTGAGTAGAAAAATAAGGTAGTTACTATCCTAGGTTCTTAGTAAGTGATTCCATTCATAATGTTCTTTTTTGCACCCAATTATAGGACACCCCACCTTGCGATGGGTAACAAACCTCGCGGCCACAAGAGCACCTTAAGCATTCTTTCTTAGCATTTTTCTCATGGTCCCAATCCTACAAGTACTCACACTAAGAAAAGACAAACACTATGCCTACCAAGGTTTTGCGTCCTTGATAGCCTTGAGTTTATAGTGGGTTGAAATAGCCGAGTTTGCTTGTCCCCACTTGGGTCATTCTTCTTGATTGCCCAAGAGTAGGCCCTCTAAAGGATGTTAACTAAACATATTGGATCCACTTTCAAGAATCAATATCTCTGATTCACTATGTGGGTAAAGAGCCTACTCTCCTATCTTGATTGTTTCTCCCAAACACATAAAAAAGATTCAATTAATCCTCTTGTTTTCACAATCCAAAGGTGGGTCAAGATTTTTGATTCACCACAAGGGTGAAGAGCATACTATCCTATCACCAAAGAATCCCAATCACAAGTGTAATGTGCCAATGAAATGAAAGAAACTAGTAGAGTTCTATACATGGAATAAAATACATATAAGTAACTTTGGTGTTTATGCTTCGGGCAGCCCTGCAAACAAGTGTTAGTAGCCCTTGCACATTTGAAGCTTTGACATGCATTCTTTTTAGAAATGAAATGAGAAAATCCCTACAAAACAACCAAGGTTGGGGCATAATAACCAACTAAGACTGGAAACACAAAGTGATTAGTTGCCTCAAACATCCAAGTTATCTTTCAACCAAGTATATGCAAAGAAAGTGCAAGCTAATAAAAAATGATTTTATTTTTACTCTTTACTTTTGACCTAGTCAACAAGATTGGACTTGTTTGGTATTATTTTGGCTCCAAAAATAGAAATACAAAGAAGAGACCCCTACTAAAATCAGAGAGATTTCAAAAAATGTGAGAAACTCAACAACATCTCTTCATTTGTGCTTCAGGGACCCATTTATCAAATTGAGATGTTGAGCCCTAATATGAGCTCTAAATTCAAAGTAAAAAATAATTGAACCCCTATAAAATTTAAAGAAATTTTTGAAAAATGTAGATTGTTCTAAAAAATTCACTGATTTGGAACTAGAAACAAATTTTAATGAAAAATAAAGAAAAATTCATAGCAGACACAAATCAAATAAAAGCAATCTACAAATTGGACTAAGAAATTTAGGATGCATCCCCAACCTACAAAAAAAACTTCAGATCTAAAATCAAATATGTTTGGAAGATATACTCACATCTTTCAAAAACTAGAGTTTTGGTCTTCAAACAAATCTTTACAATGGTTATCCTTAAAACCAAAGTAGGAAACCTACAAAACCACTTGATTAGATCCAATTTTTTTTTGTAAAAAACCATAAATAATAATGTAACCAAAGTTAAAGCAAGAAAATGGAGCCATAAACTTGGTTCTAGCCCCACAGTGGGTGCCAAAAAATGTGTGTACAAAAAGTGTCACACTTGTATAAAGCATTATTCTTGAGAATACCCATGAAAGAGGGCATCTAAAGAGGTAGATTATAGCTCTCTATCTATAATTTGAAAAGGATATGAGATGGTGGCCCTCAAATGAACCAAACTATGCAACCCTTGCAGGGTCCACCATAGAACGAGGGATTCAAAGAGTAGAGGCAAGAGTGCCAATATCCAAGAACCTAGAATGAAATGTAATGCAAATGAGAGATATTATAAATGAAATGAAAGATAAAAAAGAGAACTATGCTAAAGAATAAAGGAAGCTAAGATAAAAAAGTATGCCATAATGTAAGTAGAATGAGAGCTAAGCTAAAATGCAAAAATGCAATAATGCTCCAAGTCTCCAAAATCACCAAGAAAACCCACAACGTAACAATAGAATGAGAGATTAAGATTTTATAATGAGGAGAGGGCCATCCCTTCTAAAAAAAAATGGATGGTATAGATTAAGAGGAAAAAGAGGCATAATCAAGGTAGAAGAATGCATCTTGCATGATCCATGTGCACAAGCAACTCTACCAATCACAATGCATAGTTGACTTTTGAGAGGGAAAGAAATTTGTGGAGGAGAATTAAAGTTATTTTTAAAATAGAAGATTCCTCACACCTAGAAAATTGTACATTCATGTGTGGACAAAAAATGCCTTTTCTTTTATTTCTAAAATATGAATAATGCTTTATGTGTGCACACTTAGGATAAGTGGGAAGTGGAAAATTTTATTTAATTACATACGAGACTTGGGATAAAGTGGTCACACCATAGGTTATAATCGAATAAATATATTTTTTGAGATTTGATCAAGGATAAGTATTAGATAAATTATGCAAAAATGCTAGAAAGGGGGCTCATAGTCTAGATGACCATTTTTGTGTGATTACACAAACAAACATGTCTCATTAGATAAATCTATATAGAACAAGCTACCTCTTGTCTGATCACCACTTACAATTAGCTTATTATCAACATCATATATCTTGGCCTTCATAAAATGGAACTCAACTCTATATATTGATTTTTTCAGTTGAGAAATACTCAACATATTGTAATTAAGTCCTTTGATCCAATAAACATTGTTACATTTGAACTTGTTAGTCAATTGAATTGAACCTTTACCTTTTACAACACATGGAATATCATTACCAAATTTAACATATCCAGCTTTGTATGGACTAATATACTCAAATTTATCTCTATCACTAGTCATATGATTAGAAAAACTACTATCATTTATCCATCTGTCACTCTTGTTCACATATAAGATTAATGCAGTTTTCTCATCTTCATTAGAATATTCTTTCATAACAACATACATAAATTCATCATCATTACTTTCTAATTCAATATCAGTTTCTTCTTCAATAATATAACAAGATTTATTACCTTTTTAATCCTTTTTTTTATTGTAGTCTTGATCATATCTTCTTCCTTTGTACTTTCTTTCCTTTCTCTCATCCATTTCTTCTCTATCAGGAAACCTAAAACCAATATGACTAATCTTGTTGCATAAAATAAATAAATAGGTAATTTTCCTTTTTATTTGCCTCTCCCTCTTCCAAATATTTTTGCAAAATGGGCTTCAAATTCATCTAGCTCATCATCAAAATTGTCATTGTCATTCTTTACATGTTTGCCTTTCTTTTTGCTAGGAGCCAATTGTGACTTAAAAGAAGATTCAATAGTAGCAGGTGTGTAGTTATCAAAGTTAGACATCTAAAAAGTAGTAAGTCTACCAATTACACCTTCCAAGGTTAAAGTGTTACCTAGAGCACATCTCAGTTCTTGAATTGCAAAAACTCTAATGACATATATATGGAGTAGAGTCTTCAATACCTTGCTTATCACTATTTCATCTTTCATTTCTCCATTTGCATCTCGAATAACATTGAAAACTTCTTTGACTCTTGTGTAGCATTGTACTATATTCTCACCTTCCATCATTCTCATGTCATCAAATTTACCTCTTAGATTTTCTGATTTGGCTCTCAAGACATTGTCATCACCTCCATATATGGTCTTTAATTTGTCCCACATCTTCTTTGCAGTGTCACATTCTTTTATATCATCAAACTTGACATAGCTTAGGGTTGAGGCAATCTCTAGCATTGCTTGATTGTGTTCTTATTTGTTTTTAGTTGTTTATCTATAAGAGGAGTAGTGGTTATCTTCACATACTCATTGTCCACATAATTGATAACAACATCACCTATACTAGATATGTACAAACTCGTCAATGTTTTCCATGTAGGAAAGTTCATCTTATTCAACTTTGGTACCTCTCTTTTGTGTGTCATGATCTTTAGCTTCAAGCACCTTTAAACTTCTCTCTATAAGCACTATATCTTTGATACCAATTATTAAAATTTTTTTTTTTGGGGGGGGGGGGGGGGGGGGGGGTGGCGGGGCGGGAGGGGGGTGAATCAATTAATCAAGTTCCATAGGTAACATTTGAATAATTAAACATTTAAACACTCATTGTTCTATTTATCCTATTGTTTCTCAATCTCTATTGTACTAATAAACAAAATTACTATCCTAAACATAACATACTCTACTGAATGTAAACATGTAAATGTAAAATACCATAAAACATTCATCACAGGTTTTACACTAGCATTTTACATGGAAACCCACTATGGAAAAAACCACTAGCAACATGTCACCACTTTTTTAGTCTTTCAAAGTGAGCTCTATTAGGAGCCAACTCTGTTAAAGGTTACAAAACACATTGTTAAATGTGACCTGGTTAGAGGATTTAATCACCTTGTTAGGAGTGGCCTTGTTAGAGGACTTTGATCATTCCATTTAGAATGTCACCTTGCTAAAGGATTTAAATAGACTATTAAGTCCTTCAAATAACTATTAGGTCAACCTATGTTAAAATAATTTCAATTCAAACTATTTATAATTATAGAAGAAAATAGTAGGGTTTAATCTATATAATTACAACTCACCTTTTTAGGTTTAGATCACTATTCAGTTCATGTGTTAATTCATTGATAAATTCCCCATTTTCATATCTATCCTTAACTTGCTTAGCAACCCTTTGAGTAGTCAATCTAATCCTTTCAATAAACTTAATCCTTCTGCTCAAATTTACTTAACAACTTCAATAACATCTGTGCAAGTAATTCCTTTCTATTGCTTTGCTCTCACTATATCTTCATTCAAACTCACTTTTCTTCCTTTAACTCTATGCCTCTTTAAATAGGTAATTCTTTCTTTACCATATTCTATAATCATCATAGATCTTAGGGTTTATGATCTAGTTCAACATGATTCATTGTATTTGTCTATCTTCTTGATAATCCTCTAGAAACTTCTTTGGAATCCATCTATTAGATCTTTACCTAATCCTCTTCTTGAATTTAATGATCCAACTCACCAATCTTATCTTCAATATAGTTTACATATCCCAGTAAATTAACTGAGTCATCTAGAAATCATAATTTCTCGAATACATTCAAAATATTGTTACTTGAAAATCACTAAGTTTTGACATCAACACTTAATCACTCAATCACTATAGAAATTTTGGCTTGACATCAACTTATTTTCTCGATTGATATTGATGCTTAGTCAACAAAAAATTTTCTTGACTTGCACTAGAACTTAGTTTAACCTAGCATCACTCAACATTTCTTAATATTTTACTCTTTTTCTCAGTTAAGCTTTACATCCATGCTATAAACAATCACTTTGTCTTATCAAAGTCTAACTAATAAAATGTTTATTGTAGCTTCATTTTCATAACTCAACCTTTCATCTTAGGTGGTATTATTATGAGAAATCTCTCAAATCCTCTTCATTAATTAGATATATATGACATTTAGACAAGATAACAACATGTCTTATCAGTAGATTTGACATCAATGACAAAACAATAATTGTTCCAATTGTATGTTTCTAACATAAACCAATATTAGTACTGGATCCATAAAGACATACCATCGTTTTAGATTATACCATGATATATTGAAAGAAACTTATAGAGTTTTAAGAGAAATTTATAAACCCCCAAAAATTAGAAACTAACAAATCTACATCTAAAATATAAACATATTTAATATACTAATCTTATGCGAATCAACAATGGAGTTGCTCCTCCTCCATAAACATCTCATTGAAAATATTAGGCCCTCCACATGCAAGAAATAATGACTTGTTTTCTCTTCTAATTCTTTCAGATACATTTTGTATACATGTCTACTTTACTTACCTTTAACAATGTATTGCTCCCTATATTTCCACCTTGGGTTTCTTCATTGTTAGCTAGTTTATAGATGGTTGTTGAAAGTAAGTATATCTAGGGTAATATTTTGACTATGATTCATGTTTGTATTATGGGGTATGGAGCATCTTCAACCCAATGTTATACATGGACAAAATGCGTATTTGGCTAGTCTTCAAAAAGCCTTGAATAGGAGTAGTCATCAATATCATAAAAAAGAGAAAAAGAAACACAAAAGAGAGATTTTAAAGAAATATTGTAGAAGAAAAAAATGCCTCCAAATCTTGGATATTATTAGAGATATATGTGTGATATTATTTCTTCCCATGAGAATTTTTGACCTCGACATCAACATATGCATCATCAAAACTTCCTCCTATTAGATAATTGAGAGGAGCAAGGATGGGTGAATCAATTATAACAAGTTATCCTATAGGCCTTAAAAAATCTTTCAAAAACTAAAACTCTTTGATATTTCATTGCAATATCTTGGTAACCTTATCAAAAATTTAACTTAATTATCAAATCATACTTTTAATTACTTCTACTAAGTATCAAAGTAAACTTTTAACTTATACCAAGTTGTAGTAATAAACAATAAAAATGAAATTAACTTGAAACACTAGAAACATTCACAAAATTTTGACACAAGTATTTAACATGGAAACCCTGTCAAGGGAAAAAACCACCTAGGAACTAATAACCCAAAATTTCACTAAGCTTTGTTAGTAACCAACCTTGTAAAAGGTTACATAAACACAATGTTAATGTGAGCTTGTGAGAGGACTTTCACCAAAGATCATCTAGAGTTTATCACTCCATGAAATATCTATAGAGTGACTTGATCTAAAGAAGTTATAAAATATTCAATTGAGTGTCACTATATAATGGATTTACAAAGAAGACTATTAGGTCCACTCAGTTTAGAGAATGTCTGCTACAATGGTTAGAATGTAATAGTGAAATGATCTATTGGGTTTATCACTACCTTTTATTATTTAGATAATTATTTTTCTCTTATCTATTTCCTCTTTCTCCCTTCTAATCCCTTCTAGATGATCCATTCACTCATACATCCACTTAGCACTTCTCTTGCTTTATCTTCACAATGCAATTCAACTCGGTTATCCTCTAGCTATCTGTTAGAATTGGTAATATTTCCTTGGTTGTATTTATTAAATGGGATAAACCAAGGTATCCCTTATGTTGTTTGTCCTCTAGTCCACATGTGAGGACAAGTCTTTTTTTGTAATTCCTTTATTAAGGAAAATAGTTTATTCATCCTTAAGAGGATTATGACACTTGTTATGCACACACTTATGAATGTGCCAATCATTCACTTGGGAGTTACAAATAACTCCTCTTCTCATCTCTTTATAAGAGATGCTTCTCTCTCATTCTACATATACAATCATGATGTAGTTCATGTAATGAGCACTATGGCTCCTCATTATGTCCTTCTCTCTCTCTCTCTCTCTCTCTCTCTCTCTCTCTCTCTCTCTCTCTCTCTCTCTCTCTCTCTCTCTCTCTCTCTCTCTATTCTTAGGCATTTTCCTCATTCATATAATTCACAAGGGGTTTTCTTTGCTTTTACCTTTCAAAATCATTGTCTCCTCTCTTGTGTTGATCTTGGAAAGCTCATATAAAGTGTGGTAATTATGTTCATCACAAACTCTCTTGGATAAAATTATAATTCTTTATTTTTAGTTCATTTCAATTTTATTATTTCTAACATGGTATCAGAGCTGAACTAATCCTTGTTTTGAGTTTTGTGATGATGGATTGGAGCTCACCTTATTTCGACCTAGGTAACTCTACTTAAAAATTATTATTTTTTGATCGTAGTAGCATTGATTAATTTGAGTTTAATATTTTTATTAAATATTTAAAATAATTATTTTAAAAATAGTTTTCTCTCATCTATAATTTTTTAAAAATAATATTTATTTAACCTTTCATATATATGTATTTTTTTTGGAAATTGAATTTTATTATCTTTTTAATTTATGTGTCAATGCTTATTCACTTTTAAAATTATTCTATTTTCATTAATTAAATATCTAATCATATTTTTTACATTTTTTTAAGAAAGTTTGATCATTTCTTTTCTTTTTCTAGTTAACTCTCTTTTTTTAGCATCTTTCCTATAGTCTTTTGTTTTATTTCTTTTTTCCTATTGGGCTATTTACTTTGTTAGTATTTCTTTTTTACATTCATCTTTCAATTTTTAGGTTTGCATGAAGTTTTTATGTTTTTGTAATGCCAACTAAAAATAAAGAGCAGGCTCGGTGTTCAAGAGAAGGTTGGGTGTTCTTCATTTTAGTTTTGTTTGTAGTGTTCACCGGATTCTGATGCTTCTTCTTGGATTTGTTTTTTTCTTTTTTCTTTTTTCTAGACCCCATTTTGTATGGGCCTTCATCATTTTTCTTTTTTTCCAGTATTGTTGTTCAAAGGCTTGACATGCAATATTCAACAAAGCCACCTTTCTCTTCCTTCATCTATTCAAGAGTTTTTTGGCCTGGCAAATTCTGTATCATTCTTTCCAAGATCTTTAATACCTACCTGTAGTTACACATTCCAAAGAAAGTTGGTCTGACTTTATTGGGGGAATTTTATTGATTAAATCATTGAAAAAATGAAACATTTCTTCTGTTGGATATTTCATCTACCCTTTTCTCTTCAGTGTATAGTTGATTAACTAGGATGGATTCAACTTTGACTTGATTGTCGCACACTTATCCCTATAAACTTAATCCAGTCACTGCTGCCATGCACAATCAAGCTTAAAAGTGACTGAAGCTCTTTAAGAATTATCCCAATTGGCCCCAAATCATGACATAGAGTATATTGGTGTTACATAGATGTTTGATGAGAAAAGTGCAATGCGTTCCAGTCTGATGAAATAGTTTTTGTATTGAAGACTCAAATTGGTAATGATTAGAATCTAACTCATTGACTAGGACACCATTCAAGCACTCCATATTTGTGCTTTAATCAAAAAATATTAATGAGAAATATCCCCATGCTTTAGCATGTGGAAATAGACCTATGCAACTTTAGGTTTTTCAACAAAGGCCTCAAACTACCAACAATTATTCTAAGCAGTAAGTGTGTTCATCATGGTTTAGATCTTATCCATTTTGATTTGTTTACCTATTTTGGGTTTTTATTATTCCTGCAACGTTGTTTTGTTGATTTTGATCAGAAAAATCAAGAAACTTTTCATATAGTATGTGCTAAAATAGCGGTTTGTTTGGTATAATATAATTACTACAGTGGAAAATTTGAATAAAATATATAGTGCAATTTGATTAGCCCAAACTTAATTTGTGTCTTTTTTCAATAAAAAAAAGTTCATCACTAATTGGGAGAAAATAAGTGTTATTATTAATATCGTCAGTCGACTATGTATTGGACTATAAAATCCCTCTGTATGTTTTTTCTATTTTATTTTTGCACTTTTTATCATTTCATTTCCTACTCTACAACTTTCTAATTATTTCTATCTAACACAATTTTTTTTAATCATTACTCCTACCAGTTTTTTATCAGTCTAATTTTAGAGTATTCGAGTATTCCCTATGGGTAATATCTTTGTGAAGCTTTCTATGCTGCCATGAGTTATTCCTTTACCCTCCTGCCGTGAATCTCTAATTATTATCTATTCTAAGATTTTATTCCTTTATGTTTGTAATCATTCATTAGTCTAACAACTTAAACTTCTCCTACTTTTTATTCTTGGTTTGATTTGTTTATTTTTGACTTACCTTGTTTGCATAATTTTTGGAATTGATCTCATTTCACGTTGTCAAAACTTATGTATCCATTATTATCCTACAATTTTTCTTACTTACATATGTATTTAATAGTTTTAAATTAGGCTGCAAAAGTGTTGTTGCTATTTGATTTTATAAAAATAATAATTTAATTATTATATTATATTACTCTCATGGTTTATTCATAATCTTTACTATCCTACAACTTTAAATCTTACATGGTTTCTTCTATGAAAGTTTTTATAGTTTTTTCTAAAAGGTTTAATTAATTTTTTATTTAAAACCTTTTTTAAGTTATTATTATTATTAGTATCACTTTATAAAGATTGCCTTTATGAGATTGAAATAAAAAATTTTAATATAAAATGCATTTATTTTGAGTAAGTACATTATTTATTTTAAAATATTATTAAAATGCATTTAGTTTGAGTAAGTACATTATTTGTTTTAAAATATTATTTATAAAAGAAGGATATTTTTTTCCTTTTACTATCATAATTTTTTTTATAAAAAAAGGAAGTAAATTTTTATGAAGTTTCTTTCCAAAACCCATTTTCATATTAAGAAATATATTATTAAAAATTCTTTCAACATTTTATAAATACATATTGTATATGATTAAGAAGTTTTCATAATCATATTCTCTTGTCAATTTAATTTTTTAACTTTTCAATTTTTATTAATATTTCTTAAACAATTGAGTTTTGCCTATAATTGTCCTATTTGTAGTAATGATTTCACACATTGATCTTGTCCACAATTTGATTAGCCTTTCACATCTCCTATATTGATGCCTACTAAAGTTTTTGATCTTATTTGACAAGTCCATGTTCTTAAAATCTTATAATGCACTTTAATAAATTTGAATTTGGAGAGAAAATGATAGAAATTATCATCATTTTTTTTTTGTGAATCTAGGTATCTATATTATTTTTCATTTTAATTTTGATCAAGCATCAAGGTAAGTACCTCAAGTCTATTTCTTTTAGAACACACAATTATGTTCCATCAATAATTTGGCTTCCATGTGAGCTAGATATGACCTTGTTTCATTGTACGATTTCATATTTTAGGTATATTTATTCAAGTATATATGGGGGCCAACATATATGCCCAGATAAATATACAAGCTATTGTGATTTTATTAATTTATAAAGTCTATTTTTTTCTTCTCTAAAATACATATGCTCAAGACTCCAATGCATAAAATCACTTAAGTACTCATGTTTACCATTAATGAAGTTTTCTACCTGATATCCATATACTATTTATTTCTCATTGATCTTCCTTGGATCTCTGCATTTACCTCAATTTTGTTTGGATTATGAGTTATCTTACACATTTGCCTTCAACTTTATTGTGATATTTTGATGTGCACATAGTTGCACTTTTATAGCATCGTTCCATGCCCATGTTGGCACTTTATGGTTTTATACCATTAATTTACATGATTTATATGATATTTTCTTTGAGTTGCATAGGGAGCTAATTTCTTCAAGGTTAACTATGTAGGTCCCCTTAGTATAACTAATACATAGTTTCCTTATTTGGCCCATGGAGTATCCCTCCATCCTATATGTGTGCACTCATTTTATATGGAGTTTCCCTCCATTTGATCCTATTTTTTCTACTTTGAAAGGATTGATATTTATATGGAGTTTCCCTCCATTTGGTTCTATTGGTTCCACTTTGAAAGATTGATATTTATATGGAGTTTCCCTCCATTTTATTCTATACGCTCTACTTTGAAAGGTTGATATTTATGGAGTTTCCCTCCATGTTTTTCCATTTTGTTCCTCAATGAAGAGGATACTATTATTGGAGTTTTCCCTCCAAATTTAGATGGTTTGATCCAATTTTGAAGGCAATATGTTGTTAAATCCTTATAATCCATTCCTTTTAGTATCCTAACAAAAATCACGATAATACTAATTTGATCAACATGTCTCTCCTTTTACTTTATTTTCATATATTAATGTGATAATGATCTGCATACTTTATTTCTTAGATCATGAGTCATGTAAGTTATGGTGTTGCAGCCCATTAACTTGCAGTGAGATGATTCATTAAGTGGATTGTCTCCATCCACGTGATTGATGCAATGTTGATGCAAGTATCATTAGTTGGCCTTGTCTATGGTCATTAGTACATTAGTATAATATACTTTTCATGAGAAAATTGATCAAATTTTTTTGTACTTATTGATAATATTTGAGCATATACTTTATCTTGATATCAGGTTATCTCCATTGCTTTGTGGTAACGTGTTTTATTTTTCCTCATTGTTTCTCTATGAGAGTTTTATTATCCTTATTCAAAAGGATTTCTAATTTGAATTTAAGATGAAATACTCCTTGTGGATAGTTTTCTTGTTTCTTGTGTCTATGTTTTTCAGGTCATCCATCCAGGCACATACACGAAAATATTATTTGGTGTACATTCAGATGACCTATCCACTTCTCTCTTGGCTCTATGAAGATTTACATACACTCACAAGAGACCTTTGCACAATTGAAGACACTCTAAAAGATCAAGTTGTTGCTATTTCATTTTAAAATTTGGGTTTAATACCGTTTGGTGTAATTTCCCCAAGTAAAGATTAAAGGGGGGTGTTAGAATTGGTAATCTTTTCTTGGTTGTATTTATTAAATGGGATAAACCAAGGTATCCCTTATGTTGTTTGTCCTCTAGTCTGCATGTGAGGACAAGTCTTTTTTTGTAATTCCTTTATTAAGGAAAATAGTTTATTCATCCTTAAGAGGATTATGACACTTGTTATGCACACACTTATGAATGTGGCAATAATTCACTTGGGAGTTACAAATAACTCCTCTTCTCATCTCTTTCTAAGAGATGCTTCTCTCTCATTCTACATATACAATCACGATGTAGTTCATGTAATGAGCACTATGGCTCCTCATCATCTCTCTCTCTCTCTCTCTCTCTCTCTCTCTCTCTCTCTCTCTCTCTCTCTCTCTCTCTCTCTCTCTCTCTCTCCATTCTTAGGCATTTGCCTCATTCATATAATTCACAAGGGGTTTTCTTTTCTTTCCCCTTTCAAAATCATTGTCTCCTCTCTTGTGTTGATCTTGGAAAGCTCATATAAAGTGTGGTAATTATGTTCATCACAAACTCTTTTGGGTTAAATTATAATTCTTTATTTTTAGTTCATTTCAATTTTATTATTTCTAACATTATCAACATTTTCTTCAACTTGATCAACAATAATTAACATTTTTCTCATCCTTTAAATAGATTTTTAAAAAACTTTGCCACTCTATCAAACCCTTTCATTTTTATACTTAATTACAACCATAAAATATTCATCCATCTCAGGTTTATTGAATCTAGACACTCGGTTAATATGACTTCACCTTAAATTTGTGTTTTAGTTCAAATTATCTTCACTAGATCTTCTTTGAATTTTTCTAGCCATATATCTCATAACTAACTCCATCCTTATCCTTAAAAATTCTCAAATGATCTTTATTTTTATCAAGTGTCAGCCTTGGATTAAATCTTTTCTTCTTTTCATTGCTCGATTAACATTACATCTTGCTTGATAAATACTAGGCTCAATCAACACTATAATTGCTTGGTTAACACTACACATCATTTACTCTTTATTAGGTTCTTAGTGAGCATTGTAGTAGCTTAGTTAATACTAGGATTCTTCTTTCACCAACCAAAAACTAGCTTCCTTGTACATGATCTCATCACTTAGTTAAATAATGTAAAATAATCAAACCAACATTATACTATCATATTCTAACTCATTCAAGTGATAATTGAATACCATACACTTATCATCACTTACATCATTATAATTTTTTCAAATCCTCTTCATAAATCAAATGATATGGCACTCTACTAAGTTAGCATAATGACTCACAAATTAAGATTGGAAAACAATGAAAAAATAACAACTAATATGATTCTATCACATACATTTACAACATTATTAGTTGGAGCTAACAACTCCTTCCACATTATCACTGCAAGATTACCGCCCCTATCTCTACCCTTGCCCAAAATAGAGTCTTCTCAAACATCACTATCTCCTTGTCTAAACTCTACCAAAACATAGTTTTTGATTGAAACAAGAGGAAACAACAAATTACTGAGCAATGCAAATAATAGAAGCTGATAACAAAAGAGGGATGCCCAAACTATGCACACTATGTATATAAAGTATGTAAGCATAGGCAATCTGTGTGCTTCATTTGATGTAAATTCTCAAATAGATTCCATCTTATAGAATTCTATAATTGTAGTTATTAAAGATTTTTAAGCACAAACTATAAGATTTGATGAAAAACAAATCTATTGAGCCCAAGAAACCTACATGCAAAAACCTGTCACAAGGAAGGAATCTGGAGAAGAAACTAAAAAGGGTTTTTCTCTAACAATATGAATGTGTATTATCAGCCAAAATAATGACTCAAAATATATAATGGATTAGTCCTTATAGAAGGAGATTTTAAAACCTAATAGGAAATCCTAATAGGTAAATAGGCATTTAATAATTAGATTTAATTATTAAATGACTAATTTAAGAACATAAAGTGAAATCTTAAGAGGTAGTAAAGTTAATTTAATCAATATAATTCAATTAATTCTTTACTCTAATATCCCCCTTAAGATGAGTAACAATGCAACTACAAACAATGCAACAAAGAAGCAAATGAACTATAATGCTGAATGCAAATTTGTGTCCCAAAAAAATGGCTTGATGAGGTACCCAATCACAACCAAATCTCTATGAAGTGGAGAAATAGGGAAAACCACATGGGAAAAAACCTCCTCCAAAAAGAGATAGAGAGATGCAAAATGATGAAGAAATAAAAAGAAGAAGGTAGGCTTCATTGAGACCCCCAAGGACAACTTCCTTCACCCCAAGCATAGAACACAAGTAAAGATACCATGGGGATGTAAAAAACTTAGTAAAGATGTCAACAACCTACTCTAAAGTGGGAACATACTCCAAGCTGAGAGAAGTATCCCGAATTAATTGCCTAATGAAATGTATATGGATCTTAATGTGATTGGTCTGCTGATGCTCAACTAGGTTGTGAGAAATGGAAATGGCACTTTGATTGTCACACCAAAGAAGAGTGGGACTATCAGGAGGAAATCCAAAATGTGCCATCAACTATTGAAGCCATAAAACCTCATGACAAGCTAACACAACTGCTCAATACTCTGCCTCTATAGATGATAATGCAATAGTTGTCTACTTCTTGCAAGACCATGTGATAAGAACATAACAAAGACAAAAAGCAAAGCCAAAAGTAGATTTTCAACCATCTATATCACCACCCCAATCTAAGTATATGAAACCAACAATGTGAGGATCTCCTACTATATAGTGAATGTCATATAAAGTAGTGCCCCAAATATACCTCAAGATACATTTGGTAGCTTGTCAATGACTCTCATGAGGATAATGTGAGAATCAAGAGACAAATCCAACCATAAAGGAAATATCAGGATGAGTGTGTGTCATGTACAAAAAAATACCCACAAGTTGCCTATATAATGTGGAGTCCACTAAAGGAGTAGAGAAAGTGGTAGATAAAACAACACCTAATCGAAAAGGTGTGGGAGTAGGCTTGAAATCAAGCATGTTGAACCTTTGAAGCATGTCAAGAGAATACTTTTGTTGGAGTATTTTCAAAGACATAATAACCTGTAGGCCCAAAAAGTAGTGCAAAAGTCCAAGATCTATCATCTCAAATTGCTCCATCAATGCTCTCTAAACACTTTGAATTATTTAAGATGAGCTACCTATGATGATGAGATCATCAATATACAATACATATATCACAAGATCATCCCCATGATACTAAATGTATATTGGAGGATCAAAATAATAATGGGTGAAGTTTGAGGCTAGCAAGAAAGAGTCCATCTTCTCATACCAAACTCAAGGGGCTAGTTTGAGACCATTTAATGACCTCCAAAGTTTACACCAAAAGAAGAGTCCTGCACAAAACACTAAGGCTGCTACATATAGATCTTCTCATGTAGATCCCCATGCAAGAATGCACTCTTCAAATCCATTTGATACACTACCTAAACCTATGAAGTTACAAGAGAAAGTACTAGGTAAATAAAATTCACCTTGGTGATAAAAGCAAAGGTCTCAAAGTAATCAATACCCTCCACCTATGAAAAGCCCTTTATAACAACACATGCATTATACCTATCAATAGAACCATTTTTAGAATAGTAGGTATGATACACCCACTTACACTGAACAAATTTTCTTCCTTTCAAAAGAGTACAAAGATCCCAAGTGTGATTTTTCATCAAAATAATACTCCTCATCCATAAGCCTATCCCACTCAAGATATCCTATCACCTCTAAAAACTTTTGAGAATTGTCTAAAACAATATGACTCAAAAGACTAGTACCAATTTGCTAAACATGAGTATGATGAGTATCTAAAGGGTCTCCTACCAAATAACCAATTGCACTCATAGTATCATGAGCCCACTTGGGCACTTGCATAATTTATTGTAGAGGAGGGGAAGATGGACCATCATCTAAATCATCCTCAAAGGATAAAAATTCCTAAAGAGGAGAAGAGGAAGTACTATGTAGTGAGGGAGAAACTAATGATGGAGTCTCCATCTATGGATAATGCTTATCAAACTAGACATCTCACCAAAAAAAGACCTCTCTAGAATCAAGATTATACAACATTTTACGCCTTCATATCTTCATAGTAGCTAAAAAATATCAGTGGTAGACTCTTTCTCTCCATGGCTTTCTTCTAAGCATTTGGAATAAATGGCCAAGCCTCACTACCAAACACTCAAAATGTAGAAACATTAAGCTTGACATGAGACCAAGCCTCCTCAGGAGTCAAATTTCATAATGCCTTATGAGGTATTCTATTCTTAATATAGTTAGCACAATTCACTACCACTTCCCAGAAAGAAGGTTTCATGTCTTGAGATAGAATCATACAATTTTATCATCTCTCAAAGTGTTTTGTTCTTTCTCTCAGAAACTCCATTCTGCTGAGGAGTATGAGAAATTATATGCTGATGCAATATACCCTAATTAGTGCAAAAATCATAAAACATCTGATTTACATATTTCCCCCATTGTCAGTGTGTATCTTTCTAATAAAAAGACTAGATTCTTTCTCCACAAATGTCTTAAAGACTTGAGAACCAAAGGCATTAGACTTGTACTTCAAGAAGTACACCCATGTGCATCTAGAGAATTCATTTATAAAGGTGAGAACATAATGAGCACTAGAAAAAGGAGTGGAAAATAACATGAGATCACTATGTGTTAACTCCAATGGTGCCTTAGCACGTGAGGATTGACCTATCAAAAAAGGATATTTATGATGTTTTCCAAGTGCACAACCTTGAAAAACACCATCAATGCAAGAGATGTGAGGAATCCCAATCACTAATTCCTGTGTACTCATATGTTGTAGATATCTATAGTTTGCATGACCAAAATGCTCTTACTAAAGATTTCTCACTATGTCTGCATGATAAATAAGAGAAATACCTATAGAATCAAAGCTCTCAAAGACATCAAAATGATATAAGTAAGACTCTAAACCAACACTCCCAATAGCAAAAACTAAATCAAAATCACGGAGTTCTCAAATAACCACATTATATGGTGTGAACTCAACCATCTTACTAGATCCAGAATGAAAAATTTGATAGAAAAACACAAGGTTCATGGAAATGATAGGAACCAAGAGAACATCCTATAGAGAGCCACCCTCTAATGAAATAGTACCATAACCTATAATGAAAATCTATGTAGTAGTACTCTAAGCAAGTGAAGTAACGAAACAAGGTGAGTTTTTCATATGGTGCAATCAATGTAGTAGTGGAAGACAATGCTCATGTAGAAAGAGAATGACATTTCCTTGTGGGAGAAGGAAAAGGATATGGAGAAGCAATACTGTGCTAGTAAAAGGATTCTTCTAGAGCCTCAAGACATTTCCAACACCTGGAAATTGGATGTCCTTCCTTGCTAGAAAAATTGCAAGGTTCACATGTGAACTTCTTAGTATTGGAGGAAGACTCACTAGACTTAGAAGTTTTACCTTTGTGAGTGGATTTCTTAGACTCTAATTTCTAAGGTGGCTTGGAGGAATGATCACTATCAATTAAATCCATTTTAGGCTTCTTCTTCTGCTTTTGTTTCCCCTTGGAAGTTTGAGCAACCAATGCTTGATTCTTAGATCCAGATAAAAAATCCAACTATGTAAGCTTGACTTGCTCTCTTCAACTAATCATAGAACACCTCAAAAATGGGCATCTAGAATCTCATACCCAATGCATCCATTATAGAGTGGATGATAGAGGAGAAAATATGAAAGTTTCCTCAAAGCTTGGACAAAATTAGATAGATATACTCTATGTCAGTCTTATTCTTTCTACATCCTTATAACAAAGATCTCTGCTACTTGAACTTCATCAAGAAGTTGTCAATGGATAGAAAATCAACTAGTACAAGAGAGGTAATCATTGCCTCAACCTAAAGTGTCCTAAACTCATTAACCATACCAAAAAATTTCTACAACTTAACCCACATCTCTTGAGGAGTATTGCAGTCATCAAGGTGAAACTACAAAGTGTTAGATACTTGTAAGGAAATTAGTCCCATGGCCTCATTCATTTTTTTTGTATGCTACATGAACTCAAATTCCTGATTAAACACTAGATGTACTTCATTCAAACAAGACCATAGCCATCATGATTTGAGAAGATGATTCATATTGGCTTTCCAAAGATGGTACTAGTTATGTGGAGTAAGTGGCTCAACTAAAGTGGAATATTCCATGCTGCAAGTGGTACCTCAATTGATCTTATTTGTTATTATTATTATGTGATCTTTCAAAACTAGAAATAAGATGCATAAGGTTTTCTTTTTGTTTTATTTTTTTAAATCCTAGTTCTATGATATAAATGACAGAAGGCAAAGAAAAATACCCCCACAATGTAGATAATTAAACCCTAGTACAATGGAAGAAAAATATAGGAAAGAGAGTGGAAAAAAGGATTGAAATGATTATCATTTGTACTTTTGAGAAATTATGATCAAAAGGTTTAGAGATCTGGAAAGAGCTTGAAGATACCTTTCCAATGCTTCTTTTGGATCGAAAAACATAGCAAAAATGAGCAAGTTATGCCCCCTTAAATGAAAAATTAATCATCCAACTTTGACTACAAAATAAGATACATTACTAGAAAAATTCACTAGTGAAACCTTTACCACCATGTTCATTTTAGAATCATCTTTCCAATGATATCTTTTTTTTCCCCAAAAATAATACCATATGCTCAAGTTAGAACAAACAAACTGAAAGGTACTCTAGAAAAATAATTGCAAACCCCCCTTAGGTGCCAAAAAATTAGCCCCACAGGTGCTCATGTGACCATAGACTGGGCTTGGGTGGAGTAGGGGTGGCTATAGGGAAATGGTTTTAGTGGCAGTAGAGAGATGGTGGTGCTAGAGCCACTGTAGTTTTGAAAACTATCGGTGGGAGCTACCATGGTTTAAAAACTATCACTGTTTGTAACATCAATGCGATTTGGAAACCACCACACAATTTATTAATTTTTTTGCCTCCCCAGTCAACCATGGCAAAAATCAAAGTATTATCTATTAAGATAGTAGTTTTGACATGCTTTGAATCTAATTGTGAGGTCTATTTGGACTCAAAGTGCCCCGAAATTAAGAGACCCCCCATTTTCACAAAAAACACCCAAAAAAATGCTATATCTTTTTTTTCAAACTCCTTGTTCCTCTATTTTTCTTCAAACACAAAAAATCCACAAAAGATGTACCTCTGATACCATGTAATATTTGATGAAAAAAAAAAATATTGAGCCCAAGAAACTTGCATGCAAAAACTTGTCACTAGGAAGAAATTTGGAGAAGTAATTAACAAAGGTTTTTCTATGACAATATGAATGTGTATTATCAGCCAAAAGAATGACTCAAAATATATAATGGATCAATCCCTATAGAAGGAGATCATAAAACCTAATAGGAAACCCTAATAGGTAAATAGGCATTTAATAATTAGATTTAATTATTAAATGAATATTGCAAGTGCATAAATTGAAATCTTAAGAGGTAGTAAAGGTAAATTTAATCAATGTAATTAAATTGATTCTTTACTCTAACACAAATAATGCACGTAACTAGGTTTGAGGCTTTGAGCCATAATTATCCAAATTTTCATTTCAAGTAAATTTCTTTCATTTTTTATTAGATCATTTATTTAAGGAAATTTTAAATGCATGAAATATTTCATATGATCATAAGTCATTTATTTTATTTTAAATTTAATTGGATCTTCTTCTATTCAAGGCACTCTTAGCGTGTACATAATATAATACTTTAATATTTAGAAAGTACTATATGTGAAACTAAAATACAACTTTCTCAACTAGTCAAATAATTAAGGAATCCCTAAATTTGTAGAATAAATCCATTGTTAAAGATCGAGGAAGGATACCATGTAATTACAATATGACTCTTTCCTTCACATTTTTATTAGATACAATGTTAACATAAATGTGAAGTATTATAGATAGACTAAATCATCATATAATAATACTTTTAGGTGAAATTATTGATTGTTAGAAATATAAGGTAGGCAAGGTTACTAAGAGGGGAGGGGTGAGACAAGAACCGATAAAACTTTATCTTACATCACAAATTAATCCTTCATAAAATATTTTGATCTAATTGCATGCATAAAAGAATTAAAGAATTTAAAAGATTCATAACACCTTGACACAAGATATGGTGATCCAAAAACCTTCCAATTAGAAATTAAAAATTGGGTGGGAATGATACCCCCAAGCTTTAGTACTGCAATATAAAGTTAACCTGTTAAGGCTTACAATTGAGCACTTTTGGTGATCTGCCTTGTTAGGAGCAATAAGGACTGTGAGGTCCACCTTGTTAAAGGATTTACAAACATATAATGAAGTATGCACTTAGTTAGGAGATTTAGAAAAAGACTGTTAAGTCTACATTGTTAAGGGAATTAACTGATACACCTGTTAGGATGAACCAGTGGCTGATCTCTGATCTGCAACTCTAATTTTCTAAATGAGATTCCTTGTATTTCAATGATCACCTGAATGTGATAAATAAATCTCTGCTATCCCTTATACTACTTGTAGCCTTCTTCAATTCACTCTCCTTCTCATCATATTTCTCTTCACATGCTTACTTAGATATGATATAATGTATTACATATATACTAATCCAAATCACAACTTACCAGAGTCAGCTACAATACCAATTTCATCATAATTCACAAAGTTAGCCCAACTATTGTAACTCAGGTTCTGAAGACAAACTTAGTGATGTTCTGATACATGACATACACTATCAATGCTTGAAAATATTTGACACTTGGTTGAACTTGAAGCTCGGTCCATACTAATCACTTCCAAGTAGCTCCAACTCGATCAATATTATGTGACTTGGTGAACACTAAGAAACTCGGTAGTTGTTGAATCATTCGGTTGACATTGCATGACTCAGTTGACATGAGATTCATATTGCAATCTCAATAGAAACAATATAACTTGGTTAACATACCATAGCTTGGTTAACACTATGATCTTCTTCACTTCCACTCAATAGCTCAGTAGCCCCTACTATGCTTAGTTTTCATTGTACATTATTTATGAAGCTCAACAAACACTATGTAGCTTGACAAACACTGAAAACTAACTCAAGTTCTTAGTAGACACTATATTTTGACTACTTGGCTTAGGAACAACCGAATCACTTGGTTAATACTGCAAGCTGAGTGATAGGCTTAGTGGCAACTATAGAGCTTGGTAGCAATGTAACCATTTGACTATGTTGAGTCATTGATAGACAAATTGACCTTTAATAATCTCCCCCTTTGGCATTAGTGACAAAAAAACTTATCAAATTAAAAATATATACTTCAAAACTATAAATAAAAAACTTCCTTTATCATGATTCTATCTCTTCAACTCGGTTTGACTTCCTGAGGCTATAGCTCAGTGACATAGTTTGTTTTTCTAATATTTCAAAATTGCTTTTGTGAAGATATTTTTTTGCTTATCTTTACAAGTATCTTCATGATACTATACAACTCCCCCATACATATATCTCTTCTATATACATACAAATGAAGTATAGTATACTTCTCTTCCTTTACAATATCTTCTCGCTCTTTACAATATAATATTTAAACTTCTCTCCTTTTTTGACATAAATGCCAAAGTTGTATAATATCTATATAATAATATCAAAATGTGACAAGAAATCAGAATGTGCCTTCAGAATAAGTACCATTGTTTTGTCCCAATTCTCCTATAGTACCTTACTTTCATGCAATGCAATTTGAACTTCTACTGATAATTCCATCATGTGATCAACTATGGAGAAGTTGTTGTCATGGATGAGTGTCTTTGCATGTGCAATGTGATTTTGCAATGCATCCATACTTGGAAGAATCATGCCCTATATTTTTGCAAGTGTGGCCCTGATGTTGGATTTTTCCTTCAATAATTCTACCTATAGATTTGTTAGATATTTGATCTTTGTATAATGTGCAGAACTATGGCTTGGGTCAAGTGACGACTGGTGTGAACTTGCCTTCATGTCTTCATCTATCTTGGATGATTTCTCCTTGATCTCCTTTGTAAAGATAGATGTGCCACTTGAAAAATAATGAAATAAATTTATTAACATATGTTTCTAGTGAAATAAGAATAATAGCTAACTCTACTTGATCTATTGCAATTCTTTGTGCAACTTGTTCCAACACTCTATTTTCAAACTTTCTTTCAACTCTTTGAAGCAGCTTCTCTTGTCCATTCAAGTCTTCATTGAATTTTTGGATAATTTTTGGCTAACTAATCAAGAATAGGTTGAGTACTATCAACCTCAATACTTAGAGCATGAAAAAATATGCTCTTTATCTCTTCAAAAAATTGATTTTCTTTCTTCTTTTCTTCTTTAAGCTTCTGATGTGAGAACCAAATGCTCTAATAGCAATTGCTAGAAATATAAGGTAGGCAAGGTTATTGAGAGGGGAGGGGTGAATCAGGAACTAGTAAAAATTTATCTTACTTCACCAATTAATCCTTCCTAGAATATTTTGATCTAATTGCATGCATAAAAGAATGAAAGTATTTAAAACCTTGACACAATATATGGTGACCCAAAAACCTTCCAATTAGAAAGTAAAACTGGGGTGGGAATGATGTAAGAATTTTCCTAAGGCAATAATTCAACATCAAGATCAAGAAGCTCAATAGGTAGCACAAGAGAGACTAATGATGATCAAATGAGAATCTCAATAATGATAAAAATGGTAATGGATATTAGATGAATACACACTAGAAGTGCCTATATATAAAGACAACTAGAATGACTATGAGTCAGCAAAGAGATAAGGATTACAACTCAACACATCTCCACTAAAGGTGGATTATCCTCCATTGAGCACACGAGTTTATGTGATAATGAGAGGATAAGTTTATATAGGTGTATCTCTATCTCATAAAGAGATGTTGTAGATACCATGTGCTCAAATAAGTTGCTAAATCCTATGTTGTCAACAAGACAACTCATATGTCCATGCATATTCCTAAGTAAACTTAAGTAAAGTGTACTAATAATTAATTATTTACACTAACAACCCCCCCCCCCCCCCCCCCCCGCCAAGTGAAACTTAGGGGAATGCACTTAAGCTCACAAAGCTAAATGCAAGATGCAATGTGGGTCTTGGCTAGTAGGCCATGTTAGGTACCCATGCAATGCTCTACATACAATTCTATGCAATGCAATCTCTTTGAACATGGAGAAAGAGGGAAAAATATCCTCTAAAAATAGAGATAAGTAAAATAAAGAAGAGAAGAGTCATGTGACCCCCTTGGTGAAAAATATCGCACCCCCAAGAGATCTTGTAAATGAAGATACTTGACCTCAATGAAGGGCTTGGTGGAGATATCTATAATCTACTGTTCTGTAGGACAATACTACAATGCAATGACTTACTCATGAATTAGCTCTCTAATGTAGTGCATATGAACCTCAATGTGTTTTGTATGTTGATGCTGCACTAGATGTTTTGAGATTTCAATGGCACTCTGATTATCACAATGTATGACTGTGGGTCTAGGTATGTCAAAACCAAACTCCTTCAGAATATGATGTAACCAAATAGCTTTTGTAGCTATAGTGATAGCTCCTCGATACTCAACCTTAGTAGATGAAAGAGAAATAGTGTTCTACTTTTTACTCTGCCAACAAATGGGGCTAGAACCAAGATGAAACATGCATCTTGAAGTGCTTTTATGAGAATCAAGATCCCCTACATAGTTTGAGTTTGTATAACCCACTAACTATAGTCTAGTACCAGCTACATAGCATATCCCATATGTATGTGTACCCTAGATATAGTGTAAGATGCATTTGGCTACCTTTTAGTGAAGTTCATGTGGCTCTTGCATGAAGCGAGAAACCATGCCAACTACAAATGATATGTTAGGGTGTGTATGTGTCAAGTAGACGAGACTTCCAACCAACTGTCTATACAAAGTAGCATCAACAAGTGGAGTGGAACACTTTGCCTCTAACTTAACATCTGAAAGAAATGGAGTAGATGTAGCCTTGCAGTCACTCATGCAAAATTGAGCAAGTATATCAAGAGCATACTTTGGTTGAGATAACACAATCCTTGATAAAGATTGTTATATCTCAATACCAAGGAAATAATGAAGTAGACCCAAGTTTATCATGGGAAATCTATCCTACAAAGTAGACTTGACACTATTAATGATGAATATTGTAAGTTTCTTGTAATGATTAAGTCATCAACATAAACCACAAGTAGTAAGTGAGAATCATCCCCATGAAGAATGCAAACATTCAAATTTGAATGACATCTGGTGAACCTTGTTGAAAGAAGGAAAGAATCCATCTTGGCATACCAAGCTCTTGGAGATTTTTTTAATCCATAGATAGACTTTTTCAACTTGCAAACCAAAGTAGAATCCTGAATGAAACCCTATGGCTGCTCCACATAAATCTCCTCATAAAGATCACCATTCAAGAATGCAATCTTCACATCCATTTGATGAACAACCCATCTTTGAGCTGCAACTATAGCTAGTGTCAACTGAATGGAGTTCATTTTTGCAACTAGGGCAAAGGTCTTAGTGTAGTCAATACTAGGCACCTGTGAGAAACCTTTTGCAATAATTGTAGCCTTATACTTATTAGTACTCCCATCTACTGCAAACTTGGTCTGATAGATCCACTTACACCGAACCAATTTCTTCCCTCAGAAAGAGAGACTAAGTTCCATATGTTGTTTCTCATAAGAGAATTGTATTCTTCCTCCATTACTTTATCCCATTCTAGAATTCTTGAAGCTTCTTTGAATGATTGAGGATTGGAAGCAACTACAATATAAGCATGAGGGAGTGAGTTATGTTGTGATCTTTTCCTCTGAGTATCTGAAGGATTCCCTACCAATGGTCCTCCCACATCTAATGTTTTCTAAGCCCATTTAGGTCTAGTGGAAGAAGATGTAGAACTAGAAGGGATTTCCTCAACCTCATTTGTCTAATGCCTCTATTTGGGTCATGGATGAACATATTCCAAGTCATTGTCATCACTGTCACTCTCTTCAATGAAGGAGGAATGAGGAGTTGAAGAAGTAAAGCTTGGACAACTTTCTTCAAAATGTACACTCCTCTCATAGAAAATTTCATGTGTCTCTGGATCCATTATTTTTTAGGCTTTATGAAGTCCACATAACCAACAAAGATGCAAGGTTTACTTTGAGGTTCCAATACCTTGCATTTCTATGGAGGTATTCATGCCCATGCTGGACAACCAAAGAATCTAAAGTGCTTTGTAGTACATTTCCTTCCATTCCAAGCTTCAAAAGGAGGTAAAGCATCCAAAGCTTTATGAGGACTCCTATTCTGGATGTAGTTTGCACAATTCATTGCTTTAGCCCAAAAAACTTGATTATGAGACTTATGTAGTCGCATGCAAGTGGTCATCTCCATGAGGGTTTTTTTCTTCCTTTCTACAACACCATTATACTATGGAGTGTATGGTACTGAATGTTGAAAGTTAATTCCCTCTTGAGTACAAAAATATATAAGTCTTGAGTTCACATACTCCCTTCCATTATCTATTTGAAGAACCTTGATGGCTTTCTCTAACTGGTTTTCTACTTGAGCCTTGAAGGTGAGAACTTGTTCAAACACTTCACTCTTATGAGCCATAAAGAATACCCAATTATAGGGAGAGTAGTCATCAATGAAGGTCTATGCATAGTGAGGCTTTTCTAAATGATGGCACTAGAAATGGGCCTACCACATCACTATGAACTAATTCAAGAACACTTTGTGCTCGCCAAGACTTCCCCTTGTCAAGCATTTTTTTTGGATGCTTCTCAAGTATGAAACCTGAAAAAACACCATCTAAGAACTGGACTTTAGGTTTACCATGAACCATGCTCTTGCTACTAAGCTATTGAAGATACTTGTAGTTGAGATGTCCAAACCTCTCATGCCACAATTTGCTTTCTGTATTCGAATGAGTTAACAAAGCTTGTGCATTAGATTTAGGCACAAAGGAAGAGAAAGTATAAAGCCTTGAATCATGTTTAGCTTCACCTATTGCAACCATAGAATCATATTTGATGCTTTTCAAAATAACTAAATCTAGAAGAAATTCAACCTTGTTTTGACCTCCATAGTGAGTGATTTGGTAGATTGAAAGAAGGTTGGAGGTAAGATTAAGAACATAGAGAACATCCTTGAATGCTCCACTTTCCATCTCAACTTCACCTTTTCCTTCAACTTCTACTTTAGTATCATCCCATACAAATATGTGAGGTACCTATTGGTGTGATTTTTCACAATATAGAAAAATCCTATTATTTGGATGAAAAATTAGTTAAGTCTTTGTTTCTTGCAGACTAGGGTTTTATTTTGTGAAATCTTGAAAATTGTTAGATTACCCTAGTTATGCCTTGTTCTGTAAGTTGTATTTTCCCTTTAAAATTCTTAGGGTTTGGCTTTCAAATTATCCATAAAATGGCCCTAAGTGCGTAAAAAACCCTTATACCTTGGTTTTATGTTGTCCTATTTTTCAAAATTTAAAAAAGGGGGGGGGGGGGGGTTTCTTCAAGTATCTTGGCGGGATGTTTTACCCTAATGTTTTGTTCGCATCAGAATATTTTTTCTAATCCTTGTGATAAACCTTTCATGTGCCTTTAATTGCGATATTATTTTTGAAAGGACACCAAGTTGAAGAGCTTTTTCAAACACCGTTGATCTATCAGAGATCAAGGACCATCGCATCCCTGCGTTATGAAGATGTAGGAATTTAAGCAATGTGGGGAAGCGCATTTGCGATGTGTGGCCAAGCGGGTTCGGGTATTTTTGATTAAGTGTGCTACACTATAAAAGATGGATGATGTGTACTGCTAGATGTGCACTGAAGGTTTTCGGCTGCTGAATGGAAGTGAGATCTTATCAATCGTAGATCTTTCAAAGATCTACGATTAGCACATCCCCGCATTATGAAGATGCAAGAATTTAAGTAAAGCGGGGAAGTGCATTTGTGATGCGTGTCACAATGGGGCTAGACTATGAGGAATGCAGAAGTCATGCCATAGGATCTGACAATTGTGCTTAGTTGGAACTACTCATCCATGTGGGTCAAAAAGGTGTTAGAAATAAATGCAACAATTAGAACATGCGGGTTAACAATAGTCATATCATTGGCCCAAGTGGATAATGTGAGCATGAAATAAAGGGCTATTTTTGATCATCGATCTTGTCTTGATCAACGAACAACGCGTCCCCACATTTTGCATTTGAGTGAAGTTTAAACAAAGTGGGGATGCGCCCTGCATACATGTGTCCATAGTGATGTCAAAGTTTTTCTTAGATGCCTGGTAGGGTGGAGTCAATATCGCCGTTGATCTTTCAAAGATCTATGGTTAGCACATCCCCGAATTATGAAGTTGTAGGTTTTTAAGTAATGCGGGGAAGCACATTTGCGACACGTGGACTAGATGATGTCAATTGCTTGCTTGCTCAAAAGAAGATACGGGATCTACTGGCATGAAATATTATCAGACAGTATGAGCTCATATGGTGGTTTCTTATTGGTCAGCTCAGCTAGCTGGTTGTTAATAAAAAGTGGATTAGTCTGATCGTTGATCTTGTTCTGATCAACGGACGACGCATCCCCGCATTATGAAGTTGTAGGTTTTTAAGTAATGCGGGGAAGCACATTTGTGACACGTAGCACTTTTCTAAAAACTGTAAAGCTTGTTATTTTTAAATTAGAACCGTCCAATCTAATAAAATCTACGGATGAGATTCAAACTTGAATTCAAATTGCAGGCAACGGTTACTGAGAGTAAATGTGATTCAGACCTTGTGCGTGCAGTTTTAATTTATGAAAAGAGCCCACAATTTCACCATTAATGAACCATCAAAGTGTAGAAAGAACATTAGGGCATTCAAGATTTTAGAGCTAGGACATAGAAATTCTTGGTTTTTACTCTAGTAAAATTGTAGAAGACATCATATAGTGCAGAAGTGCGAATTCTGGTAGATAAGTACTCTGTGACTTTCTAAGTAAATTTGAAGCATTTGCTATTGTGAATTTCCTAGGGTTCATTCAAAATGCCTCCCCGAAAAGAGTTTACTGGTCAAAAGGATTATTTAAAACGTTCTCTGCATGATGATTTTCTTGAACAATTCCCCTTATCAGTGCATGAATTAACTAAGGGAAGGGAACTCATTCTAAAAAATCTTAGAATAGTTGTAGCAGAAGGCTTTTATGAAAAAGCTAATTGGATAAGGGATGCCCAAGTTTCCATGGGAGGTCTGGAGTTGTTTAAGAAATGGTTTTCAGAGCAAAAATTGGACACTCCTATGAGAAATGTTTGGGAATTTGATATTGGAAAATTAATAGTCCCCACTATTTTCTTTGATAGTGATTTATTGATGGACCTGGCAAAGAAGTATGATCCTATCACGGGATGGGTAAAAAATCATTCTAGAGTCAATCTTTTTAGGATTTTCCCTGAGCTGTTCAGTGAGGTTTTCAACCTTAACCCTAACCACGCTGTGCATGAAATCATTGATATGGATGATTTGCAAGCCATATATGATGCACAACGAATGCACTTGAGAATAGGGCCACTACAGGAGCATGCTGCCAAGGTCGGTAATTTGCCTGTGATTACAGCCAGTACCCCAGAGCCATTGTTGAGAAGACATTTCAACTTGAGAGCCCAAGCACTGTATTTTTATCTTTACAAGATCTTTGGGATAGATGAAGGTGATCAAATTCCAGGTTCTGTTGTCCTTGTAATTTCTCAAACCCTTCAATTTGGGATGAGTACTATTCTGGATTTTGCCACTTTTCTAGCAAAAGAGATTCACAATGGTTTGGTTGGAATAGCAAAGGGAAAAGTAAACAAACCATTCTATTGGTATTCATTGATGATGCATGTATGCTTATACAAAGGATATACTTTCTTCTCCAAGGGTATGGAGTTGGAAACAACAAAGGATGGAGAGAGGAATTTAGTATAGTTGTGGAGTGTGGATATGACTTTAGAAGCCACAGATGCTAGCTATGTAAGATTTGACAGGTATTTTGCATCAAAGCTTAGACTGCTTTTAAGAGGAGATAGCCCTAGAATCCCATAAGCATTATTAGAATTGGTCAAACCCAAGGAACATGCTAAAGGGCTACTTGTCAGTCATAACTAGGGGGATATAATTCCCTACAATGTTTCAGCAGTGATAAGAGTTTATGGTTTTTTGGGAAAACCTCATGTGCTACCATTTCATGTGCCTTTGAAGATAGGGATTGCTGAGCTCTTATGGCAGATAGGTAATATAGATGAGAGGGAATTGGTTAAGAAGGGCACTTTCTTTCCAATGGTTGTTGTGGTGCATGATTTTGTCTTTGTCAAAAAGGGGTGGAAGCACTTAAATTTTTTTTTGGATAGGTATAACATGGCAGAGTCTCACACCCAATTCATTGACCCTGAAGGATTCTATGACCTATTTAAAGAAAGGGTGAGAGCCTCCCGTATGGTACATCAGGTTTACTATCCAAAAGATATAATTAGAAAAATCTTCACATTGTAGGAGCAAGAATTGAGGAAAGAGAAATGCATAGTTTTTAGTAAAACCCTGGAATTCATTAATGCTTTTGACCCCCAGTATGACCCATTGAAAGACAAGAAATACTGGGGAGCCAAAATATAGGCATTAATGAATAATTTTGCCTTAATAATTCAAACCACGAATGAAAAGAAAGCTATGTTTGTTGAGGCACATCCAGACAAGGAAGTAGAAGTACAAAGAAGAATAAACAGTAGAAATATGGTAGCTCCTGGCCAATATACATTGCAAAAAAGGGCAGGCTATGTCATGATTCAAAATGTGCAACAAGCACCCCCTCATAAGAAATCAAGGTCAAGAAGTCCATCTGCAGCCAGCTCTCCAAAAAGACAAAAATTAGAGTAGGGGTTTTCTTCTTCTCAAAAGGAACAATACTCCCCAAGCTAGTCCCTAATCTAGATAGATGATGAGGCATCTCTAAGGGAACAACTTAGACAAATGGGTGGAGAAGGGGATGTGATTGTCACTTCTACAGACCTGGATATTGGAGAGCCACAAGAACCTCCTATACCTTCCTTGGACCTAACCATTTCTGATTACCAAGGTAAGGAAATTGACCCAATTGTTGCCTAGGCTTCTGAAAGATTTATTAATGATGAAATTTTTGTAAGATCTAGAGCCTTTGCACAGTTTTTGTGGAGATTAAATATGAATTTTTTTGAGAAAGCCTGTGAGAAGATCAAGGCTGAGCAACCAGATAAACCTAACTTGGTTATTAAAGAAGAGGTAAAGTCAAAATTTTTGAATGATTTTGCCCAGTTTACTCCTAAAGCTAGGAGGCAAATAGTTAGACAATCAAGAGTCCTCCTTCTATTGGAATGGGATATAGCAAATGCTATTGTTTTTGATTCAGTAAGGAAGCAGAAGGATGTTTAATTAACAACTGCTAAAGAAGTACTACAGGCTCATAGGGGGGTCAAATTTAGTGATGACCACCAAGCCCTTGTTATATGGTCCACAGATAAGAGGGAAAATACCAGGATGCATGAGTTTCCTGTAGAAGAGCATACTGGTACATTGACAGTATACAGGGCTGGTGAGGTAACTAGTAAACAAGTAATGGGAATGGCCTCAAAAGTGCTAAAATTGGGTGGTGTTGTATCTGGCTAGGAAGAAGACAAGTTTACCCAACTCAATGCTAGGTTTGAAGAAGTCTTAAAAGCATATGAGGAAAGATGTATACAGATACAGTCACTTGAAAACAAGGTATCTCAAATGGAAAAGATACTTGGGAAAAGAAAGGTGGGAGAATCTAGTGCACCTAGAATTGCATACTCTTCACAGTCATTTGTTGGAGCAACCCCTATTATTGAAATACCAGACACCCCTAAAAGGCCCCAATTCTATACTGCAGAAGACTTTGAAGAAGAAAAAACCAAATTACATGAGTTGCAAGTAGACTTAAAAAATAAATATGAAGGAAAATTAAAGCAGGGTGTGATGTATTTAAGGAATAAAATACAATGGTCAACCTTCTTTGATCAGTTGATAAGAATTGCAACCCTCATGGATGAGTTGAATAGAGATAAGGATAAATTGACTCCCCTAGCACAGAAGTGGAGGGAGAGGAATAATGATATTACAATTATATGTATATCTGCCGTCCAAATGCCTTATCATCAAGTAGAGAAAATTTTTGATTTGTTAAATAAACTAGAAGATTTTGATGATAAAAGGGATTCTTTACAGGAAAGATTAACACTCTGTTTGTCCAAATATATTGCTAAAAAATTCACTTTATTTCCTTGTGCTTTAGAATCTGTTGATACAATAAAGGAAAAAGAAAAGTGGAAAAAGGAGTTAGATGAAATATTTGATGAAAGGATCAGGAACATCATGAGTGAAACTGGCCACTGGTTTTGGGCAAGGACAAATGAAGAATTGGTAAAGATACAGTTATTTTATAATGACATCAGAAAAGAACTTGATGATTTAGAAGAAATTGAAAATTCTTTACTGGTTATACAAAGAGAGGCTCTAAATTTTGATTGGCCAGATGATGTTGCCTATAATAAATTGAAAAATCAGTTTATAGAACAGATGTTAGGAGATGATGAGGAGGAAGATGCAAAAGTAAAAGTTACCCTTGTAGTTAGTAATGAGGACATGGAAAATCCGTAAGTTAAAGTAAGTTTGCAGGTAACTGAAGATGATACATCACTTTCAAACCTCATGACTATGTACTCTGAGGATGAAGAATGATTGTAAAATCAGATCATATTTTCTTGTCTCAACAACTGAGAAGCATAACAGAAAGTGACCCACCAAGGAATGTTTGATGTAATAGCCTTTCTGTTATTTGCTTTTGTCTTTTATGACAAGTATATGTAAGTGTCTTTTAAAGGACACCTATCATTTGTCTTTAGCCTGAAGCTTGTTGCATCTCACACTATTTAAGTGAGATCCCAAGGCTAAAGAAGGGTTCGAATTCTATTTTTCTAAGTTATATGCTTAGTCTGTTTTTGGTCCAAATTTTGAAAGCAAGTTTATGATGTATTTTCTCTGTCAATTATCTGAGAATACATGAATATAGAATGAGCTCTATTTCTTTCTGAAGGTCATTCTGAGTCTATTGTAAAGGATATACCATTTTCAAAGAAAATGAATACAAATTGTGAACTGTCCCCATATCAGTTCTTTCTGAATCTTGTCTCCTTTCAATTACTTGGTTGTCTTGATATTGTATAAGTAAAGGCTTGAGCAATTGAATGCAATCTAGTTAGGTTGTATATCTATTTATCACTGCTATTAATTCGATGGATTAAATAAAAGCTTTGATGAATGTGATAAATTTTTCTTTAGCAGTGGAAAGGGTTTTGAATGATGAATTTTGATAAGAATTGCTGATAGAATTTGTTGTAAGGAAACAAACTAGATTTAAGAACTTGCTATAGACTCTGAACCCCAATGGATTAGGCACTGATCAAGTTGATACAGTTGAGGGAGAAATATATCATAAATGATTATCAAAATGCAGCATCAAATCAAATTTTACTTTTATTTCCTATAGATCTTCAAAGCTGGCCAACACTTGTCTGCATGGAATGTTTTAGCTTTAGTTAGCCACTATTGTTAAGAACATCTATAGATCTATAGAAGATTTCTTGGCCAAATCTGTTTTATGGGATGTTTTTATCAAGTTAGTAAGAATTATGTATGTGTTCGAGGATTTTGAAATGAGAATCAGAATGAAACTAAGAATAATCCTCATATAGTTGTTCCAGTTTTTAATCATCCCTAGGTATACCCACCCTGGTTTTGCAGAGCTAAAAGAGTAGAAAACCATCTATGGTTTTGTTGAAGTTGGGTCCAAATACTTTGCATATACAATTTTTAATAAGTATTGGCTAGTCTTTAGATTGTGTATGTACTGTCATTCTGATATTAAGAATTTTATCGCTTAGTAGTTTTAGTGCATTTTAAAACACCAAAAAAAATGGTGACTCTGCTGGGGAGTTGTCCAACACATCTATGAGAAAGTACTGTAGTTTCTTTGGTCCTGCTGTGTACGTGTGTGTCATGTTATCTAAGTTTGGCTCATGGTTATAAGAGAATATTTTAATGACAAACCTTGAGAATTTAAAGAAGATAAAGCCCAAGTACCATTGCTACACACTGACGTATCCAACCTATCCAAGTGTCTTATCTAACAAGCAAGAGTTGCAGTCTTACGACATCAGTGATTGGTCTGTCTGTGCTAGATATTTTTGTTTCTACTTGTGTATTGTTTCCCTTGAGTCAAAAAAAGTGTCATTACATATTTTCTCGAAATAGGGTGGCAACTCAGTCAAGGTTTTGAAGCTAGTGCTTGTTGTAACAGGAGGTGAATATGGTTGATAAGAGAAAAAACACAAGAGCTTACATGAGAGCCAATCCTGATGTAATAATGTATACTGATCTACCCCAAGGTAGTAGGAAGAACCAAAATAAGAAGAAGACAGATCCAAATCCCACTTGGAAACCCAGAGGTAATGCATTCGTCAATTCCCATTATCAACCAGTAGTAGGAAAAGAGTCTTGTTCGCTTAGTTCTGAATCTGAAACTACAAGACTCTTAAGAGGCATTTTCAGTACCCCATTACCAGATGAGAGAGTCTTTCAAGACAAAGACATGTCTACTATGGGAATTGCTTCATCAAGGACAGATCCTGTAGCAGATATGAACTATAGGCTAGGATTTAGGAATTCATTTGATAATCCTTTTAATTCCAGAGCGGCCCCTTATGTCGAGCCAAATCTTATAGATCTGGATGACCCTGCTGATTCAGAGGCAACTTTTGCAAATCCTAAAGAAGTGCACTCTGAAATAGGATTTTAGAAGAAATGGATTGCTAAGGAAGAAGCTAAATGCATTTGTCTTGAAAAAGAGAAAGAACAAGCTACCTTGGATGCCATAATAGAAAGGGATGCTTTGCTAAGAAGGATGGCTGCTTTGAAGGAGCAAAATAAAAAGTTAGAAGAAAATACCACAACTCTCCATAAGGATGTTTTTGGAGATGTTGATAATCTGAGAGCTAAAGTTCAAGAACAAGAGAAATGCCTAAATCAAAGGCAAGAACCAGTTATTGCTTAAATCCAAGCCTATAAACCTATTCAAGTGGATCCTATAGAGCCCACTGCAAAAGCTCTAGATAAAGGGAAAGGCAAGGCTATAGGAATCCAAATAAATGAGCCTCAGGCTATACCAAGCAAACCTATACAACCCTCCATGTCAAAATTAGATCTAGATCTTGAGAAGGCTTGAAAAGAGAGGGAAGATCTTGCAAAAGAACTTGAGAAAGTTGAGAATGAAGCTCAAGCTGTAGAAACTAGGAGAAAAATCCAATTCATAAAATCTAATTCTGCATTGGCTTCATGGCCCAATTTGTCTATCCCACCTGCAATTCTTGCACTAGTTAGTGGTCCAATAATCTCAACTCAGGGAGTACCCCAATCTACTCCTACTTCATCTTCCACTATTGGAACCCAAGTCCCATTTGTCCCACCTCAAAAATCCCAAGCTATTCCTCTAAGTCAAGCTAATATAGCTAGCACCACAAATGTTCCTGGTTTCCAGAAGAAACTTGTATATCTGGAAAAGTATAGACAAATATCATTTGCTAGTATTCCTGGTGCTCCACATCCCATATCGTTTGATTTAAGAGATAAAGTGGTTAAGTTCTCTGGGAATAATGCTGTTACTAGTGAAGAACATTTGAGAATTTTCATTGATACATTGAATGATTATGAAGTTGAACATGAAGATATGGTAATGAAATTGTTTGTGCATTCACTAACTAAGGATACAAGGGATTGGTTTAGGAGGTTGCAGGATGACAGTATTACCTCATGGAATGATTTGGAGAAATTGTTCAAAGAGCAATATGGAGACAACACTAATGCAGGATTCATGTTGAATGAGTTCAACAACATCAAGAAGAATCCAAATGAGTCTACATTTGATTTCAATGTAAGATTTCAGAAAGGTATGTACAGACTATTTCAAGTTATGAGGTTAAATGAAGATGTCTATCTCACAACATATTTCAATGCCTTTGATAGCAAAATGGCTTATCAATTGAGGGATAAGGATCCTAAGACTTTAAGGGATGCCTATAAAATTGCAGTAAATATAGAGAATAATAGGAAGGCATCTGGCAAACTGGGTAGGAGGGATGATCCGAAGCTTTTTAATCCTAAGAACAATAATAAAAGGGAGGGTGACAAAACTCCTATAGGAAAGAAGCCCGAAGAACCTACTATAGGCCAAGTTTTGGAATTGCTCAAGAAGATGAATCCCACTAATTTCAATAAGCCAAATGTTGCTGAAAGACCCCTTGTGAATAACAACAATTTGAATAGGCAGCCTAGAATGCAAAATTACCCTTACACCACTCAGTGGAAAGGTGGTAAGCCAGTTCCCAACCAGACCCACAATGTGAAGGATAAGGGTACTCCAGATCCCCTGCAAAGGAACACTGTAAATATGAATGATGATGTACCATGGTGCATTATATGTCAATCACCTCATTCTGCTGATTATTGTGCTATTGCTCAGTCATTTGCCCAAGGTCAAGGAGTGCAACCTGAAGAAGAAACTAAAGAGAAAAGCCATGATGACATAAGTTGCAATATGGTAAGCATGTGTGATGATTTGATAGATTTTGATTCAAAAGAGCCTGAAAGTGATATTACTAGCCAGAGAATTGCTTATCATTTACATCATTAGCAAGTGCTTTTAGATGATGAAGGGTATGATACAGATAAGGTATGCAGTACATTTTCTGATGTAGGTCTCACAAGCTTAAGAATGCCCTTCAAAGAGGAGATTGACAGAATTACAGTAGAAATAATTTGACAAGTCCATAGTAATTACAATTTGAGAAATAGAATAGTAAATAATGATGTAGGAAAGCCATCCAGTGTATTCATCAAAGATATCACTCATAAGATGAATGATCAAAACAAGAAAGTCAATGTAGATGTGCCTAAGATCAAGGAAAATAAGGGTAAGAAATGGGAACCAAAGAAGAAGGTTCAATTTCAGATAAGTGAAGCAACAAAACTAGTTGTCCAACCAAAGAAATCAGAACCTAATACTATCAAGCAAATAGTGGTGCCTACTGCTCAAACGATTCCAACTCCAGGTATTCTTGTAAGACCCATTGTTGTTGAACCTATTGATATGATATCTATGTTATCTCAAATTACTATAAAGTGCCCTTGTCTGAACTTTTTAGAATTAAAGAGCATAAGAACAAGGCTTTATCATGGTTGGGTGGAATAGGAAAAAATAATATTATTATAGAGCAAACTGTGTCCAAACAAACCCCATTAGTAATAGAGGATAGTGGTATCATATCCCAGATTCCTCAAATGTTTTTAGATGATTCCTCAGTGGCATTTATGGAAGATATCGATCCTTTTTTCCTCAGTCTAATCATAAAAGGGAAGACCTTAAAAAATTGCATGATAGACTCAGGAGCTTCCAACACTATAATGCCTTTCAAAGTAATGGAAGCCTTAGGTTTAAAGGTGGATACCAAGCAGGGCAAATGCAGAGGAATGGATGCTAGGAAAGTCCCAGTCATAGGTACCATAAATGCCTTACCATTCAAATTGGCTGCATGTCCTGAAGTAGAATTAACCATGTCTATCCTTGTGGTAGATATACCTCCACACTATGGAATGTTACTCTCTAGGAAATGGAGTGCTACCATGGGGGGAAGCTTGCAATGTGATCTCACTTATGCCACTTTTCATATAGGGGAAAAAGTTGTCAGGGTAAATAGGGAGCCAAGGGTTAATCACATTTTAGGAGAAGAAATTGACAAAGATACCACTTGTTTCCTAGATACTGGGATTAATGCTTTTAGGGCTGAATTAATTATTCAGGAAGTTGAAAATTTACCTGCTATCATTGAACATGAAGTTGAATGTTGCATGAACTCACCAAAATTATGGACAATGTTCTTTGATGGAGCTAGTTCTAAAGAGGGTGCAGGGGTAGGTGTAGTTTTTGTGTCCCCTGAAAATAACACTTTTCGGTATTCATTCACTTTGAAGTTTTCCTGCACTAATAATATTGCAAAATATGAAGCATTGTTGCTAGGACTCAAAGTTGCCATACATCATAGAATTAAGAAATTATGTGTCATAGGGGATTTTGAACTAATTATCTCTCAGATCAAAGGAACCTACTCATCCAAGAATAGGAGATTGAAACAATATAGAAATGCAGTTTGGGATCAGATAGAATTCTTTGATGCATTTGGGATCTCATGGAGAGATAGGACTCAAAATAAGATGGCTGATCTGTTAGCAAATGTAGCAATCAAGCCAAAAGAGATATCATTTGCAAGAATCTCTCAGATTGAGGTGCAAAATAGACCTTCCATACCTGATAACATTGAAAATTGGTAGGTCTTTGAAGATGACAAAGATGTTACAAATTTTTTGTTAAATGAAGACAAGTACCATGGTCAGGAAATGGATTGCAGTGGACTAATTGAAACCATAAATGGGAAGGAAACCATTTTTGGTCAAGAGATAATGCAATTGAAAAAAAATAATATGCCGAAGGGGTTAGTGGTCTTGGAAAATATTTTTGATAACCAAGACAGAGTAAAATCAGGAGTTAACGACCCCAAACCTCAGGAGTTAGAAGAAATAAACTTGGGTACTAATGAAGTTCCTAAAAGGGTTTATATTGGCCAAAATCTGCCTGTTAAAATTAGGAAAACATTGATTGACCTACTTAGAAAATATAGACATGTTTTTTCTTGGTCATATGATGACCTTAAGGCTTATAGGGAGGATTTGTTCCAGCATGTCATACCATTGAAGGAAAATGTAAGACCTTTCAGGCAAAAATAGAGACCAATCAATCCTACCCTTGCCCCAAAAATGCAAGAAGAACTGACAAAATTAAGAGATGGTGGGATAATCAAACAAATCTAGCATTCCACCTAGGTTTCAAACTTGGTTCCTATCAGGAAGAAGAATGGAGACATTAGGCTATGTGTGGATTTTAGAAACTTAAACATTGCATCTCTGAAAGACAATTATGGCTTACCTAATATGGAAGCCATGTTGCAGCAAGTGACTAGCTCTGAATTAATGTCAACAATGGATGGTTTCTTTGGATATAATTAAGTTCTAGTAAAGGAAAGTGAACAGTTCAAGACAAGATTCACAACCCCATGGGGAACATATGTATATGTGAGGATGCCTTTTGGCTTGATTAATGCAGGAGCTACCTTCCAAAGAGCCATGGATGTAGCATTTCATGATTATATTGATAAATTTATGGTTGTGTACCAAGATGATCTTACAGAATATTCTAATAAGGCTGAAGATCACTATAAACATTTGGAAATTTTTTTTATCAAAGCTCTGGAATATGGAGTTTTTTTAAACCCAAAGAAATGCGCATTTGGGGTCACAAAAGGCAAACTACTAGGACATATAGTGTCTAAGGATGGGGTGAAAATAGACCCTGAGAGAGTAGCAGCTATTGACAAAGTCTCCAAGCCAAAAAATGTAAAAGGAATTCAATCTTTCTTTGGCCAAGTTAATTTCCTTAGGATATTTGTTACAAATTTTGCTGAGATCAGTAGGCCTATCTCAAAGATGCTCAAGAAAGGAGCCACTATAGATTGGGATGGTGAGCCTTCACAAGCTTTCTAGGATATTAAAATTACAATAAAAAATGCTCCAATACTGAGAACCCTAGATTATGCAAAATCCATGCATATTTTTTCTTTTGCATCCTTCCATACTGTAGCCGCAGTCTTATTGCAAAAGAATCAAGAAGGATATGAACAGCCTATTGCCTTTTCAGTAAGCTACTGCAGCCTGCTGAACTGAAGTATGAAATAAATGAAAAGCAAGCATATGCTTTAGTAAAGGCTGTAAAAGCTTTCATATGTTACTTGGTAGCTGCTACTGTTATCGCTTTTGTACCTAGTGCTGCAGTCAAGGATATATTTTCTCAACAGGAAGTATCAGGCAAGAGATGTAGATGGATCAATAGAATCCAAAAATTTAACATTGACATACAAATAACAAAGTTAGTAAGGGGTCAACATTTGGCCAAACTCATGGCTGAAACTAATCTAGAGGCTAATCAGATAAATCTGGTAAATGATGATCTCAGAGTTGGCTTATGTGACATGGACCAGTGTGATTGGGACACCAATGTCATATATTACTTACAACATATGGAAGCTCCTCCCCATCTGCCTGAAAATGAAAAGAGGAATACTAAATTGCAAGCCATCAGGTACATAATTGTCCAAAACAACCTATGGTGGAGAAATTTTGAGGGAGTTTTGTTGAAATGTGTTGATAAAGAAAAGGCAAAAGAGGTTTTGAAAGAAATGCATGCTAGAGTGTGTGGGGGACACTATATGCCCAAAACTACTACACATAAGATAATGAGGGCTAGATGTTGGTGGCCTTCCCTTTTCAAGGATGCCCAAGTTATGGTTAGAAAATGTGATCCTTGTCAGAGGTTTGCTGGAAAGCTAAAGTTCTCAGGAAATACCCCATTGAAGCCAGTGGAGATTCAAGCACCTTTTCAACAATGGGGTTTGGATTTCATAGGAGAGATTTTCCCCAAGTCTAGCACTGGCTATTCTTTGATTCTGGTTGCTATTGACTACTTTACAAAATGGGTAGAGGCTATCCCCACAAGAAATGTAACAAGTAAAGTTGTCAATAATTTCCTACTGAATAATATTATTTCTAGATTTGGCTGTCCACAGAAAATTGTAACAGATAATGCTATGTGCTTCAGGTCTAAGGAATTCATCAAGTTTTGTGATAAATATGGAATAACAAGGTCATCATCTACTCCATATCATCCACAAGGGAATGGACAAGCTGAGTCCACAAATAAGAGCCTGTTGAAGGTCATTAAGAGAACCTTGGATGATAATAAAAAGGCATGGGATTCCAAGTTATAGTTGGCAATATGGGCTGACAGAGTAGCTGTAAAGAAAGCAATTGGTGTAGCTCCATTTGATTTAGTATATGGAATTCAAGCTAGAATGCCTCAGAACAACTTGATGGAACTCTACAATTACATCCAGTTGTACGATGAAGATACTATAGATGAAATGCAAGAAAGAATGGATGAATTGGTAGGACTGATAGAAACTAGAAGAGAAGCATCTCTAAAGAATCAAAAGTTGCAATTGCAAGTCAAGACACTCTATGATAAAAGAACTGTAAGCAAACAGTTTGAAGATGGAGATTTAGTCTTAATGTGGAATGCCAGAATTAAGGATAAAGGAAAACATGGAAAATTTGATCCTATTTGGTTAGGCCCATATCTAATTGAAAATACTTGGGGGGAAGATTCTTATATACTCAAAGATGTACTCGACAATATTCTTGAATTGCCAGTTCATGGACAGTTCTTGAACAGGTATTTTTCTTGAAAAAATACTTATTTTCTCCATGAATAGTAGTTTTAGGGTTTCCTAGTGTTTTGTACATTTTGTATATTCTATAAGTTCTTGTAAGTATCCCTGTGTAGTCTTGTTCCTTGTTTCTGTGTGTTGCCCAATGCTCTCTGAAGAAGTTGTCATTTTACCAAATATGTAGTCTGCTCTCCCGAAGATTTTGAATTCTTGCATAGACTTAGGTAGTCTATTATCCCCAAACAGAGCCACTGTTGGTGTGATTTTTCATAGTATAGAAAAATCCTATTATTTGGATGAAAAATTAGTTAAGTCTTTATTTCTTGCAGACTAGGGTTTTATTTTGTGAAATCCTGAAAATTGTTAGATTACCCTAGTTATGCCCTGTTTTGTAAGTTGTATTTTCCCTTTAAAATTCTCAAGGTTTGGCTTTCAAATTATCCATAAAATGGCCCTAAGTGCATAAAAAACCCTTATACCTTGGTTTTATGTTGCCCTATTTTTCAAAATTAAAAAAAAAGGGTGGGGGTTTTTCTTCAAGTATCTTGGCGGGATGTTTTATCCTAATGTTTTGTTCACATCAGAATATTTTTTTTAATCCTTGTGATAAACCTTTCATGTGCCTTTAATTGCGATATTATTTTTGAAAGGATGCCAAGTTGAAGAGCTTTTTGAAACACTGTTGATCTATCAGAGATCAAGGACCATCACATCCTCACATTATGAAGATGTAGGAATTTAAGCAATGCGGGGAAGTGCATTTGCGACGCATGGCCAAGTGGGGTCGGGTATTTATGATTAAGTGTGCTACACTGTAAAAGATGGATGATGTGTACTACCAGATGTGCACTGAAGATTTTTAACTGCTGAATGGAAGTGAGATCTTATCAACAGTAGATCTTTTGAAGATCTACAGTTAGTGCATCCCTACATTATGAAGATGTAGGAATTTAAGTAAAGCGAGGAAGCGCATTTGTGACACGTGTCATAGTGGGGCCAGACTATGAGTAATGCAAAAGTCACAACATAGGATCTGATAATTATGCTTAGCTCGAACTACTCATCCATGTGGGTCAGAAAGGTGTCAGAAATAAATGCAACAGTCAGAACACACAGGTTAACAATAGTCATATCATTGGCCCAAGTGGATAATGTAAGCATGAAATGAAGGGCTATTTCTGATCGTCGATCTTGTCTTGATCAATGAACAACGTGTCCCCACATTTTGTATTTGAGTGAAGTTTAAACAAAGTGGGGATGCACCCTGCAGACACATGTCTGCGGTGATGTCAAAGTTTTTCTTAGATGCCCGACAGAGTGGAGTCAGTATCGCCGTTGATCTTTCAAAGATCTATGGTTAGTGCATCCTCGCATTATGAAGTTGTAGGTTTTTAAGTAATGCAGGGAAGCGCATTTGCGACACGTGGACTAGATGATGTCAATTACTTGCTTGCTCAAAAGAAGATACGAGATCTGCTGGTGTGGAATGTTGTCAGACAGTATGAGCTCATATGGAAATTTCTTATTGGTCAGCTCAGCCAGTTGGTTGTTAATAAAAAGTGGATTAGTCTGATCGTTGATCTTGTTCTGATCAACGGATGATGCATCCTTGCATTATGAAGTTGTAAGTTTTTAAGTAATGTGGGGAAGCGCATTTGTGACACGTAGCACTTTTCTAAAAACCATAAAGCTTGTTATTTTTAAATCAGAACCATCTGATCCAATAAAAGCTACGGATGGGATTCAAACTTGAATGCAAATTGCAGGCAATGGTTACTGAGAGTAAATGTGATTCAGACCTTGTGCATGCTGTAGTGCCTACCCTCGTTCTCATCTTTTCTAGTCTTATTGTTGCTATTATTATCAGACTATGTAGACTAGTTTTATGTTGATGCTTTAGTGGTGTTGTTTTGACACTATCAGATATTATGATAGGGATTCAGTTGATATATGATGAGATCATTTAGACTTTACATTTCATGTATGTATGATGATCATTACATTTTTTTCAGTTATTAATGATGATTAGTTAGATGGTTTATTATCTCATGTGTTTTATTATGGTTACTTACCCCATACTTGCATGTGTATGGTGTGCGTGTTTTCTTATTGTATGGCGTATCTGATGTGGTTAAGGAAGGGAGTTGTAGTCACCTGCTTAGTCAGGATCTACATGATGCACCACTTCCTGCCATTGCCTGTTTAGCTTAGCATTATGTATTGTATGTACATGCATGGTTTTTTCTGTAGGTTGCAGGTACCGGGTATCGACTTCTCTGAATTGCCAGGATGAGCGTACCCTATTATACTATCTCAATGATAAGAGAAGGGAGATAAATTCTCAAGTCCAAATCCCAAACCTAAAACCCATTTGTCCTAGTGAGTTAGGACAAGTATCAAAGTTGAATACCCACCGAATGTGTCGGATGACATATTTCATGATTTTTAAGCCTTTAGATTTATTTTGTATGATTTGTTCTATGATGGGTTTTCATATTTTATCTTGAAGGTCTATGGTGAATTTTTTATTAATTAAGTCTTAATAAATAGATTTAATTAATAAATTAATTATTTGAGAAAATTAATAAAATATCATGGTCTTTGATATTTTGATTGTGATTAATTAAATGTGGATTATTGAGGAAAGGAATTAAATAAAATAAAATTAGAAATTAAAATTAATAATAATTATAAAATAATAATAAAGTAATAAATAAAATAATAATAATAAAGTTATAAAAATTAAAATGAAAGTTATAAAATTTAAATAAAAATTATTTAAAAAGTAAATTGGAGTTATAAGCTTGCATGAGAATTAACATGTGTCAACAACACGGGGGTTAGTGCATCAATTAAGCACAAGGTGTCTACAATTCTATGACTCATCAAAAAGAATTGGAAAAGACCCATGCTTAGTTAGTGACACCTTTCAGCGGTTTCAAGAAGCATTCCAAAGGTTTCTTGAGAGCTCTTTATATTCAAGCATTCATAGAAGCTTAGGGAGAGAGCGTGGAGAGCAATTGGAGCATTGGAGGACTCAAGAACTTTGAAGAAGGGATCTTGCTTTGCAGATTTTTTGAGAAAAAGTGAATTAGCATCAGAATCCAGGTAGATTCTTATGATTTTTCTTATGCTATTTCCACATCATGCATTCCTATCTTCTTCATGTCTTCCATATGTCTTTTGAGGAATTTCATATTTTTATTGTATGCATTCTCAATATGGGCAATTGAATTTATGTGAAAATCTTTATATGCATAGATTTGAAAAAAAAATAACGGGGCTAGGGTTTAAATTCATAGCCCAACCCATTAGATTATTTATTGGAAAAAAATTTGGGATTAAAAGTTTATAAGAAAATTCTGAGAATTAGAATTTATATATATTGTGTATATGTATGTTTATATCTGCACACACACACACACACACACACACACACACACACACACACACACACACACATATGCATTATTTATATGCTGTGACACAAAATTTGTATATACATACATATATATATATATACATATATATATACATGTGTATATATTTAATTGAGGAATCGAATTTAATAATTGCAGTGAAAATATATATATATATATATATACAAAATTGCATTGTGATTTGTATTTGCGTTTTTGAAAAATGCTATAAAACTAAACATTATATGTATTGACCATGGGTCGGGCGGACATACCAACCCATTTGTCCATCGTATGCAGACCCGTGCGCACGACACCTGCACTTGGTAGAGTGTCGACGCTGTAGGCCGCACAACTTATGTGTGGCAATAGTGTATTAACCATTGAGTATGGTCACCGCCAGTTGTAATATGTGAAGCGCTTAACTTATAATATATGTCATCCATCGAATTTGTATAATTTGATTTTTATATTTCATTTTTTTAAAAATGCGATAATAATTATTATTTATATATGTACATATGTATATATATATATATATATATATGCATGTATATGTCTAATATGTAAATATGTAATTAATAAATCTGAATTATTATTATTTGATAAAAGATTTAAGAATTCATCTTTTATAATGATGAATAATTTTATAATTTTATAATTTAACTATTAAGATTTAATTAATAGTTTTAAATTATAAAATATATAAAGTATATGAAATTTAATTAAAAGATTGGTGGGGAACGATTTCAATAAAATATTGTAATTGGAAATTAGATTTATAAAGGAAAACTTTTTATCCATCCAAAAACAATACATGGAAAAACGTACAAAATGCTCCTTCAAATTCTTTCTCTAAACTTGGAAACGTAAACCGTGACTTTTGCATTTAAATTCAAGTTGTAAACTTAGCAAAACCAAAACATGTGTTTACATTGTGTATTCCTTATGCTATTGTTTTGGGTTTGGGTTGACTAGTGTTGACCAGTATAGGACGTCTACCAGAGGCTTGGGGGTTATGTGATTGTGATCTCATGATGATGTTTTAATCTCGATCTTTATAAACCCAACCATGGTTATGTGATGGAATGTTCTATGTATTGGTTGTGATTACTGATTGTTATAGTTGAAATTCTTATGTATGAGACACTTGACTTAACCATTATTTTGGTCATCGATCAGTTATCCTTGGTTATTTTCTAGTCGCCATGATGGGACTGAGGTGTGGATTTATTCTTGATGATGTCATGTTGTGACATGTTTGACTCAACCATTTTTGGAGTCTTTGATCAGTGTGTTTGAGATATATTTTGGTTATTGAGAACCATTGGATACTTTTGATTATCAGTGATACCTTAGTTGCCAATAGAGAGCTGTTGTGTTCATGATTTTCTATGGATGTTTGCTCATGGAGATTTGATGCTTTTATGCATATTTGATGATTTTATTATGGATTATCTTTTGTAATTTTGAGATTTATGAGTCCATGAGCATTAGGGTAGGATATCTGCATGTAGTGTCGGGAAGTGGCTTGCAATGGGGGCCGGGGCCCTAAGAGGCTGCCAGGGTAACTCATTGTAAGTTGGATTAATAAGTGATAACATTCACACCTAATACTAACTGAATGAACCTAAAAAGATAAGTGTTTTGTTCTCGCACATGCCTTGAGTGCTTGTATAGGCTAGGATGGGAGTAGTGAGACGCATTGTTGCAACCTTGCATTCCGTAGTATGCCTCATCTGTATGAGAGTATACTAGTGGCCGCATGAAATCAGTATGGACCCGTGGAGTTTAGCTAACTGCTAGGGTAACTTGTACGTGATAATTGCGATGACACTTTCCTGCTTGCATAGTAGGTTCCTACATGTCATTGTGTGCCTCTAGGATTAGATGTCAGTTTTGTGATTGAAACCTTTGTGTTAGTATACTTTTAGGATTCCTGAACTATAGAGATTTATGCTATGAGATTTTGACAACTTGTTTGGGACTTGAGATTATCTCCTCAGCATGGTGGGAGTGGACCACTTAGGTACCACGCGGTCGGGTGGTAGTGTATTTTCCACTCTTATCATTTGAGATTCATTGAGACATCATGGCTGATGCGTCCTTCATGATGGTGGGTATGTATCCTTTCATTTGATGATTAGCATATGTTAGATGATGTTATCTTATGCTTATATTTGCATGTTAGATTACTTTCTACATATGATGTCGTATATGTTAGGAGTGACATTCCTACTATGTTAATACCGATGATCTCTTCGGTAATTTGGGATGTTACGCACGGAGGGATGGCTAGGGCCCACGATGGTCTAATGATGCTATTAACGGTTGGGAGGATCCGTGCACTTAGTTAATTATGTTTGATCTTTATGATGGATGTATATGTATTCTATGATGATGTATCATGTGTATCATGTGATTGTCTTTGATGTATCATGGATTAGAATAGGATGATGTACCTGATTTCACATATGTATATTCTTTTAAGCCTTCATACCCTGTGACATGTACAGTGGATGAATGAGCATTTGAAATGTAATATTTAAAGATTGGACTTATCATTATTATTTCATGTGGATGTTGTACTAGATGGACTCATGTATGTTAGTTAATTTAGATGTAACTCAACGTTAAGAGATTCTTAAAGAATGAAATCAGTTATGCATGTTATGTTTACTTTCAGATGGACATTGCTATTGCTTCTGTTATTATGTACAAGTTATATGTGGTATTTACTTTCATGTTATTTAAAAAAAAAAAAAATGTTACCAAACTTAGTGAAATTCTAGGTTAATTCTTTGGATCCCTTAGCGGGGCATTACACACGCGATTTTAATTTATGAAAAGAGCCCATGATTTCACCATTAATGAACCATCGAAGTGCAGAAAGAACATCAGGGCATTCAAGATTTCAGAGCTAGGGCACAAAAATTCTTGGTTTTTACTCCAGTAAAATTGTAGAAGACATCATATAGTGCAGAAGTGCAAATTTTGGCGGGTAAGTGCTCTGTGACTTTCTAAGTAAATTTGAAGCATCTTCCTAGACTTTGAAGACTTGAGAATCCCCATTGTTATCAACTTAGCATGTTCATTTTCATCAACTTAGCATGTTCATTTTCTAACAACAAGGCATATTAATCAAAAGTGAGCTTCTGATAAGGAGCCCCTAAGGTTTCCTTTAAGTAGTTGAAAGTAGAGACAAATGTGCAGTAGTTTGATGGTAGCTTATTCTAAATTAGATAAATCAACCTGTCATCCTTGAATGGACTACCACAATCATTAAGTTTTGTTCTCAACTCATTCACCTTAATGATAAAATCTTGGATGGAATCAAAGTTCTTAGGATCTAGTGAGATAAGTTCATCTTCAAACTTGTAGACATCCTCCTCAGTTACTTTCCCATATAGCTTTTTAAGGGCATCCCAAGGTTCCTTGGATATATCATATTTTATGATCCGATAAAAGATCTTGTCATCAACCCCTAACCTAAGGATTTCTAGGGCTTTTCTATCTACTAATTCCCAAGCACAGATATCACTTTGAGTTACTTTATCACCTATGGGTTTAGGAAGAGATCCATCTAAATATTGAGAAACTTCTTCATTAATTAATTCACACCATTTTTTAACTGACCATGTGGCATAACTATGTGGTGTTAATTTTGGAACTTTAATGTTTCCCATAATACAAGGAAAGAAAGGTAACAACAAGAAGAAAGGAACACAACACCAAGATACACCCCCCCCCCCCCCCTTTTCACTCAATCAAAGAACCACCCCCAAAATGAATGCTTTAGGCACTTTATACTTAGTGCGATTACAATAGTCACTTTCCAATTTAGGGCCAAAGTGGAACTTTGATTTTTGATATTTACAACTAAAAATATGAAGCTATATATGACTCAACAAGATAAGACACAAGACCTCTCAAGGATCTAATTAATCACAAGTGCCAAAATAGGCCAAAAATGACCAAATGCTAAAAGTACTATGTCCACTCAAAATTACTCCAAACTGATTCTAGACTTAGAAAGTAGACAAAAATTTATGCATTTTCAAAAAAATACACTTGAATATGTTTCCATATGAGCCCGAATGAAGCCTCTGAAGTTGTAAAAACTAGGATTGGAAATTTTAAATTTTTTTAAGGTATATAGATCACAAACAACCCGCATCAATGTGTAGATCACGAAATTCTACCCCAAAAAAAAAAAAAAAACTCGAAAAAAGGAGTTTTTATGAGGGAGATATCATTGTTTGAAAATCACCTTTGTAATTATTTTTCCTGAATCACTGCAATTGCACCTCCAAAAATCAATTGACTCTAGATTTCACCTCAGATGTCTAATTTTGATGAAAAAAAAGTTTATTTGGGGGTTTTTTGACCTTCTGAATGTGATACCAATATCTGATTTGCACCAGCAAGCTCTAATCTTGACCAGCAAAAAAGAATCTCTCCAATGGCTATGCAATGAAGCTCCCATGGCTTTGATACCATGTAAGAATTTACGTAAGGAAATAATTCAACACCAAGATTAAGAAGCTCAATAGATAGCACAAGAGAGACTAGTGATAGTAAAATGAAAATCTCAATAATGATCAGAATGATAATGGATATCAGATGAATACACACTAGAAGTGTCTGCATATAAAGGCAACTAGAATGACTAGGAGTCAACAAAGAGATAAGGATTACAACTTAGCACATGTCCACCAAAGGTGGATTATCCTCCATTGAGCATAGGAGTTTGTGTGATGATGAGAGGATAAGTTTACATAGGTGTATCTCATAAAGAGATGTTGCATACACCATGTGCTCAAATAAGTTGCTAACTCTTGTGTTGTCAACTAGACAACTCATATATCTATGCATATTCCTAAGTAAACTTAAGTAAAGTTTAATAATAATTATTTATTTTACACTAATAGATGATACCCACAACATTTAGTACTGTAGTATAAAGTTAACTTGTTAAGGCTTATAATTGACCACTTTTGGTGATCTACCCTATAAGGAGAAATAAGGAATATGAGGTCCACCTTGTTAAAGGAATTACAAACATACAATGAAGTATGCACCCAATTAGGAGATTTAGAAAAAGACTGTAAAGTCTACCCTATTAATGGATTTAACTAATACACTTTATATGATGAACTAGTGGCCAATCTCTGATCTACAACTCTAATTTGCTAAATGAGTTTCATTGTATTTCAATGATCACTTGACTGTGATAGATAAATCTCTACTGTCCCTTATATTACTTGTAGCCTTCTCTAATTTTTACTACTACTCATCATATGTCTCTTCACATGCTTACTTGGATATGATATAATGCATTACACATATGCCAATCCAAATCACAACTTACTAGAGTTGGCTACAATACCAGTTTCATCATAACTCACAAAGTTGACCCAACTGCTGTAACTTGGGTTCTAAAGACAAACTTAGTGATGTGTTGATAGTTAACAATTGGATAATAGTGAAAAGTAATTGTTGTCATTAATGGAAACACATGATGTACATGTTGATAGGAAACCTCAGGAATAAATATACTTAGTGTTTGCTAATTAGAAAATTGTCTAAGTATATAATTTGGTTTACAACAATGCATTGTTTTGTTTATAACATGTTGCAGATGTCATATTATGACAAGGAAAGTTACATGGAGATAACATACATGGTTGTGGTGACATGTATAACTTTGAAAGTTTGTACATATTGCACAAAATAGAATTAATCATGTTTTGGTGAAGTAGGACAACAAAATTGAAGGAAATAATTGTTTTGTTTACAAAATAATTACTTGTCCAATTAGGGATGGAATCCTAGATGTTTACTCTAATTTAAAAAATGAATTGTGGTCTTAGCTGACCTAGTAGTAGGCATGATGTTTATGCAAAGGACTTCTTGTGATAAGAAGTGTGCTTGTGAGATTGAAAAAGAATTATGAATTGTGAATTGTGATGAGTGAACTTTTGTAAAAGCGATATATGTGAAGTTTTATTTGGTCATCCGAGATCAGACAAGGAAGGAAAATAACATTAAATTACTTGTTTGAGCAGTGAGCTCTTCTTGTAGTTGAAATTTCATGTTTGGGTAGTGGGTTCTTCTTGCATAGATTTTACCACAACTCCTAACAGGGATTCAAAGTCTCCTAATAGGGATTGCTTATACTAAATTTTCTCATTGACTCTTAACAGGGTCCATCCTCTAACAAGGAGCTTATATATCAACATATTATCTAGTGGGCACTACCGCCACTGGGGTTTTCCCTTGGCTAGGGTTTCCCTACTTAACAAAATATGGTGTTATGTGTTATCTTTGTGCATTGTTACTCTTACTGTTCAACATTACTTCATTGCTTTGTTATGCATGGCTTAAAGTATGTAATAACATATAGTTGGTGACTAAAGTTTTTAGGTTACTGATTTACCCCCCCTCTCAGTAATCCCTATTTCTAACAATTGGTATTAGAGAATAGTTACTTTGAAAGGGCTTAACAACTTAAGTAAGATCCTATGGGTATGAAATAGTTGATGAAGAACCTTCAATAAGCTATTGAACAAATTGATCTCCTTATTGAAGAAAGAGATAAGCTGAAGGACATATACGAAGACTCTAAAGTACACATTGGTCAATTGAAGGAAAAGATTGATCATTTGAAATCCATGCCTGAATCTACTAAATCTAGAACTAGTGATGATGACTATTCAAAGCTGAAGACATAGTACAAGATCTTGAAGCATGAGTTGAAGATTACAAATTTGTAGTTAACTTTAAGAAATGATCCTAGCAAAGTTGAATCTAATTTGAAGACTGAAAATGCAGATCTGAGAGTGAGTCTAGCAAAGAAAATATCTGAGTTTGAAACACTAAAAGAAGATCATGAAGAACTCCACAAGTACAATACTATTTTGAAAGGTGAATTAACATAGTGCAAACAATAGCTTGAGAAATTTTATTCTAGCAGAGAAAAGTTTGATGATTCAATGTCTATACAGAGACCTTCTTATGAAAAGACTAGTCTTGGTTATCTAATTAACATGTTTGCAAAGAAGCTTGAGATTAGATTAGATCCAAAATAAAAAGACAAATTTGACTGTAAGATTAAATCCAATCAATCTTTTGAGAAACCTAAAGAAGTTGAGCCAAAAAAGGAAAATGAAATCTTAGGAGCACCAAAAGCAATGGAGTCTCCTAAGGAAACTAGGTATGAATTTAGAGTTAAGTGCTTTTTATCTAATGAAATAGGTTATATGAAAAGAGATTGTACTAATAAGTCATTTAATCATGTTAAGGACTTTTATTGTCATAATTGTCATGGTATGGGTCATAATGCAATTGATTCTAGGAAACCCAAGTATGATAATGATAGAAGGAATAGTAGAATGTCTAGAAATAATAACCCTATAGATAGAAGAAGATCTAATGAAATAAAATTGAGAGAAAGTAGATCTTATGAAGACAAAAGACAGATTGTGTACAAGTGTAACAACTTAAGACACATTGCTCAAAATTGTCATGCACTTGATGATCAACAAAATCCTAGAAGTAGAGCACTTGTATATCAGTTATGCAGCAAATTCAGACACATAAAAAAGTATTGCAAAATGGGTAGAAACTTTGGAGATAGAAGAAATAATGGAAGAAACTTCAGAAATAGAAGGAATGATAGAAGAAACCATGACAGGTACTTTGAAACTAACAATGAAGAACAAACAAACATTGTGAGTGAAGTTTGAGAAGAACCTAATGAAGCATTTGTGAAAGAAAGAAATACCTCAAAAGAAAAGTTAGATGATGATGAGACAGGAAGATCGAAGTCATTTGTTGAGTTTGATTCAATTAAGTTGAATTAAGCTCATTCACAACATCAAAATTTGAGAACTTTAGTCAAAGAAAAAAATAGAGGTAGCAAAGTTGGAAAAAGGTGTATCTAGTTATGTTTAGATGGTACCTAAGCTCTCTTGTAATTTGGAGCTCATCTAGACAAGTTATGATGAAATTCAAAGTTACTAGTACTACAATAAAGATTGATTCTATAGTAAAAGATGAAAAGTAAGTTTTTGCAAAGAATTTCATGATGCAAAGTCTTTAGGATGTTTGTCATGATGGAAGGAGGCTATAGTAAACCTTGGGTGACATCTAAAGATTAGATAGATGAGTTTGAGTAGTTATATGATTACAGAACATAGTTGACAACTTTTTCATATTTGTGAAGTATGCAATTAATGTAAGTCTCAAATTGATGGATAAATGGAGTACATAATTGATTATTTCACTTCATTGCAAACACATTTGAAGCAAAGAACATTCAGAAGTGACTTGTTGGAGCAATTTCAAAGAAAACCCTATTTTCAAAAAGAGGTATTTTATCATTTTTTTTCAAATTTGTTTGGTAAAAGATATTGTTGATAAGAATTATGGATATGTCAGTGGTACATAGTGTTGAGGATGAGGATAGACCTAAGTTTAAGATTGTTTTCGTAAAAACTAATGAAGGAAACCCTAATTCTACATTGTTTATCACTCTGAACAATGTAGTTTACCTTGAAGACATAGAAAATTATTTGAATTACAAGTTTGAATCAATTGGTAGTGAATATAGGAACAAGGATATGGAATTGGTCTTTAACCATGACATGACAGTAAAGCCCAGATTTGAACATTTAAGGGAATTATACTTGTTTAAGTATCATTTCTACCATGAGTTAGATATAAATGAATGGACTCAAAACACATTGAGTAGGATAAATGATGGAAAAATATGGATGCAAGAAAATTTAGTAGACATTTCTTTTGACCTTATTCATGAAGTAACTGGTCCTAGCAAACAAGGCAGTGTACCTATAGGAGATGAACTAGTAAAGAAGAAAGTGGAAAGTTATACTAAGGCATTATATAATGGAAAGGCTATGGTAATCAGCTCCATCAAGCAAGATGATGTGAGATTTATTAGTAGAATTATTGCTTATTTAGTTTGTGCAGGCTCTAAGATAGATGAACTTTCAGCAGTATTTATATATACAACATATAAGATAAGAGTTGAGAAAGAGCAAGTAAATATAAGTGAAATGTGGAGTATGCAACTCTTGGAAAACCTTGAAAAGATTAAGAGAACCAAGAATGGTGTGTTTAGATTCCAATCATTGATAAATCACACATTCTTCCATATACTAAAGAGATTTTCCTACTTGTCAGTAGCAGATATAATAAGTAGTGACAGATGCACTATGGAGAAGATATCAAAGGTATGCAGAAGACACCCTGCAGACAAGATATTGGATAGTGAAAACCTGATTATGAGGACTTTTCAAAATGAGATGAAACAAAGATTTAGGGTTTCACCAAAAATTGTGGATAGATTCAAGGAGGATATATGTATTAGTTGATATAGATTATATATACATTCAAGAAGTGTAACCTTGGGAGACATTTATTGATCCCTTGAGCTATGAGTTGAGTGATGATGTTGTAGTTGGTTACATTAATTTATTGTTGAATTCAAAGAGAGATAAATATGAATATAAATTTGATACATTTGATGAGATCATTCAACATGCTCATCAAGCAACCTTGGAAAAGACATCACATAAGAAAGTTGAATCAATTATGAAGAAGGCACTATAAGAGGCCATAATGATAGAGAGTGAATTTGAGGTTGTGAGACAAACAATGAAACAAGGTGTACTAAATATACAACCCTTGTTAGTATTAATTACTAAGATAACTTCAGGAAAAAGCATTCCATATTTAGCAGTGTCCGATGTTTAGCCCAGTGAACAAAAGAGAAAATTAGAGAGATTAGTTGATGCAGTGTCTACAAAGACTAAGAGAGTCAAACAGATGGCCACATGACTTGGTAAGAGGTACCAAACATTGTTGACAATTGAGTCAAGTGATGAAGAAGAGGAGGAATAGGAAACCAAAAAAGTAGGAAAGGTAACTCCACCTAAGCAAGCAACAAGTAAAACTTGGCAACCATGGAAGCCGAATATTGAGAAGATTAACATAGTGATTGCTAATGACGGAAAATTTGTTCAAATGAACAAGTTTTATGATCTATATAATAATTTTGAGAAGGATTAGATTGCTATATCTAGTGTGAGACATATCATTGCAAATGATCTAAGAATGAAGGATATCAAAGGAGTAGCGAACCAGAAAGTCTATGAGAGACTCATAGAGAAGAAGACTTTAACAAGAGAAGAAGACCTTGAACTTTGGAAGTCTATGCTAAGGACCATTTGCAAGACTTATGATGAATATGAAATTAAGAGATTTTTGAACAACCTCACTCCATACTTAAGGAATAAGTTGAGGCCATTCTTATTTATGGTTGGTGAGAAGAATAAGTTGAGAAAGGAGACAACAACAACTATTAGTAAGATGTTGTTAGAGTCACAAGCAACATCTCCTCTAGCTCCTAGAACCTTGGAAGTATCAGTAAATGGAGACACCATGAAGATTGATCAAACCAATGATGATACCAATCCATTTGGTGGTTCCAAACCAAATATACCTGACACCAAGGATGTTGAAGAAAAGTTGAAATAAATTGAGGAAGAAAAAAGGCTACTAAAAGTTGAAAAGAAGAAGATAGAGGAAGCCAAGAAGAAATTTCTTGAGGAAGACAAGAAAAGAAAGGAAGATGAAGAAAACAGAAGAATTGTAGAAGAAGAAAGAAAAAGGAAAACTAAGGAAGAAGAAAAGAAAAGATTAGAAGAGAAGAGAGAAAGAGAGGAAAAGGAAAAGAAAGAAGAGGAAGAGAAAAGAGAAAAGGAAGCAGCAAAGAAATAGAGGTAGGATGAGACTAAACCATCTAGTTCATCTACTTTTCCCTCTCTTGCAAGTTTGGCTACTGAGGATGATGATCAAACTATTTTGATCTCATCTTTATCTAAACTTTTATAGAAGAACATAACTGTAAAAAGTTTGCAAAGATCATTAATGGAAGTGATAGATAGAATGCATAGCACATTGGTAGTTCAACATACTGAGTTAGATCCCAAATAGAAAGCACATGAAGTGCTAAAGTCATTCGATGAAGAATTTACAAACTTGTTGAATGTTGCAGAGACGAAGGCTCAAATTTCCCATGATGCTAACTTGTTTAGCACCATCTGCAAGAAGTTTAAGAATGACTTAGTTAATCTTGATACATGCATAAAAGAACTTCAAAAATGTTAGCAAGAAGGAAATGCTTTGTATGTTAAGTGTACCTTATCATTCAAATTGACTAAAGACTCAGATTGTCATTTAGAGACAAAGATGAATGAACTAGAGGATTTATCTAGCTAGATCTAGCATCCATATAGCAAAGTTGATGATTTTGAGAGTCAAGTTGCCAGTGTTCATAGTGAGATCAAGAAACTGGAACTTCAAAAAAAGAAATTTTTGAAGAGAACATCTGATTTCAGGGAGTCTATTGTTCTAAAACTATCTTTTGTTGAGAAGTAGCTAGAGAAATGTGTCAAGGCCAAGGACACATATAAAAACTTTTTCTATTTAGATATCAATGCCATTGAAATTGCATTATATGCATTATGTACAATTCTCAGATCAGCTGAGTCTACCAAAGAGACATGGACCAAAGATATGGACAATTTGAAGACTATTTTTGATGATTATATGAAGATTATTTTAGCATAAGGAAGGACAATAGTTTTTGGATAGTTTTTTAACAAAATCTTGAAATTTTGACCTTTTTTATTGATGTCAAAGGGGAGAGATTCATTTGAAAATTGTATACATGAGATTGTTGGGAGAAATACATGTGATGATTGTAAAAGTGTAAAGTATATTGTAAAGGGGAGCACATATGTAAAGTTGAACAAGTTGTACTAGATGTAATGTTTATTTTGATTGTTTGTTTTTGTCACAACCAATTTTTCCTATTTTGTTGTCATTAATGCCAAAGGGGGAGATTGTTGACAATTGGCTAATAGTGATATGTAATTATTTTCATTAATAAAAAAAATGATGTACATGTTGATAGGAAACATCAGAAATAAAGATACTTAGTGTTTGGTAATCAGAAAATTGTCTAAGTATAGAATTTAGTTTACAATAGTGTATTGTTTTGTTTATAACATGTTGTAGATGTCATATTATGACAAGTGAAGTTACATGGATATAGTATACATGTTGGTGGTGATGTGTATAACTTTGGAAGTTTGTATAGGCTATACAAAATAGAGAATCATGTTTTGGTGAAGTAGGACAATGGAATTGAAGGAAATAATTGTTTTGTTTATAAAACAATTACTTGTCCAATTAAGGCCAACATCCTAGATATTTACTCTAATTTGGAAAAGTGAATTGTGGTCTTAGCCTAACCAACTATAATTTGTGTAAAGACATAGTATTTATGCAAAGTACTTCTTGCAATAAGAAGTGTGCTTGTGAGATTGAAAAATAATTATGAATTGCGAACTTTTGTGAAAGTGATATATGTGAAGTTTTATTAGGTGATCCAAGATCAAGTTGAAGATTAGAGATTAGACAAGGAAGTAACATAACAATAAATTACTTGTTTGAGCAGTGAGATCTTCTTGTAGTTTAAATTGCATGTTTGGGCAGTGGGCTCTTCTTATATACATTTCACGACAACTCCTAATAGGGTTGGAATCTCCTAATAGGGATTTAGAGTCTCATAATAGGGACTAATTATACTAAATTTTCTCATTGAATCCTAACAAGGTCCATCCTATAACAAGGAACTTACATATCAATATATTATCTAGTGTGTATCATCCCCACTAGGGTTTTCCCTTGGCCAGAGTTTCCCTACTTAACAAAATTGGTGTTATGAGTTATCTTTGTGCAGTGTTACTGTTACTGTTTAACATTACTTTATTGCTTTGTTATGAATGGTTTAATATAAGTAATAGCATCCAGTTGGTGACTAAAGTTTGTAGATTACTAATTCACCCCCCCCACCCCCCCCAGTAATCCCTATTTCTAACACTAATACACAACAAACACTATCAACGCTCGACAATCTTTGGCACTTGGTTGAACTTGAAGCTTGGTCCATACTAATTAGTTCCAAGTAGATCAAATTCGATCAATATTGTGTGACTTGGTAGACATTGAGAAACTAGGTAGTTGCTAAATCACTTGGTTGACATTGCATGACTCGGTCAACACTAAATTCACATTACAAGCTCGGTAAACATAGTATAACTTGGTTAACATATCACAGCTCAGTTAACACTATGATCCTCTTCACTTCCATTGAATAGCTTGGTAGCCTATGCTATGCTTTATTTTCATTGTACATTATTTATGAAGCTCAGTAAACACTATGTATCTTGGCAAACACTACAAATAGACTTAGGTACTTAGTAGACACTATATTCTGACTAGTTGGCTCAAAAAAAAATTGAATCACTTTGTTAATGCTATAAGTTGAGTGATAGGCTCAGTAGCAACTATAGAGCTCAGTAGCAACGTAATCATTTGACTAAGTGTTGAGTCACTGATAGACAATTTGACCTTTATATCAACAATTGATATCTATCATAATTGGAAAATTATTAAAATTACAAGGTTCCTTTCGAGAAACACGGAAATCTACTTTTCTTGTCACTCACAATATAGTTATCATCCTTTTAGGAACATGCAATGTCTACCTCTTTCAGTATTCATAATATTGTTTTCATTATTATATAGCTAAATTTCATTGAGAAGACTATTTTCACATTCATATGATTTGTTAATTCACACTACTACAATTGGCCCTAATTTTTTATGTTCATTTCTTACAATGGGGCCATTTTCTTTTTAATCACCCACGATATCCTCAGAATACTAACTACTTATAACACGGTTGATGAAAATCTAATGGTTATGCAATAACATTAAAAAAAGATAGATAAATTCATTTTTTATAGTTCTCCATGTAGGAAAGGCACATTTTGGCTAGCATGGGGTTTGAGTGCCAAGTTTGCATGTACGTCATTCAACACTATATGCCCATACATAATTGACACTACTTGGGTAAGGATGTGTACTATTTCAAGTTTGTGATTTGTAAATGAAATTATTTGAAACCTAATTTTTGTGATTTGAAAATTGAATTTTCTAGCTTGAAACCTAATTTTATTTTAGAATGGAATTGCTTGAAATTGCTAAAAATTTGTGGTAGAATGCTAATATCAATTACACCCTAGGAAATTTGTAACTCTTATCGCATTTTAGAATCACAATTTGTGGCCATAATATTTTTGGGATGACTTCCTATTAGCACTAAGTTGCAACACAAATGCAACCCCCTTGCCCAACTATACAACATGCCCTTTCCCATGACATTCATATAATCATTTAGTATATCCACTGACCCTGATTATTATTTTTATTTTTAAAATTCTGGTTTGTGATGTTTTCATTTATAAAGATAGGTGATATTTGATAAGAAATAAATGAGATTTTTTTAAAAGATGGGTAAGAATATAAACAATCATGAATGACCAAGCAATAAACAATGAAACACCTTATTGTACATAGACCTAATGTGGTTATATGATTTAAGGATATTTTCTCTCCCCTCTTTACATATAGTAGGAAATCCAAATAATCATTTATCAATTTTAGATACAATCCCACATTCCCTTTCTATTCCCTTAAGACCTTATTTTGTATTCAATTACTTTCTACCAACAACACACATATTCACTTACTTTTATCTATATTCATCTTTGATATGTGCCTCTCCACACATCCCATCACATCTTATTTTCCCACCTCTCCTAACACCCATATAAGAAGTTAGCGGAACATCTCCCCACAACCCACATATCAAATTTTATGAATGACTAAGTGGGTGGATTGAGAACATAATTCAATAATAGATGCTGTTAACTTTGGTCACATTCATGATAATAGTGATGCACAATTTCCTCCTTAGTTTAGGGTACATACCACTAATGAAGAGCTCATAACACATTATAAGAAGTTAGCACAAAATCTCCCCACAACCCGCATATCAAATTTTATGAATGACTAAGTGGGTGGAATGAGAACATAATTCAATAATGGATGCTCTTAACTTTGGTCACAGTCATGATAACAGTGATGCACATATTTCTCCTTGGTTTAGGTTAAATCCCACTAATGCAGAGATCATAACACATTATTTGATGAGAAAGGTTTTAAACAACATTATCAGAGGAAGGGCCATTATTGAAGTGGACCTCAACATATGTGAGCCTTGGGACCTCCTGGCATGTTCAATTCCCTATTTTATTATTCATTGTGTGTATAATCCCACATAACCATATGATCTTGAATGATGACATGTTCATATTGAATGACAATTACTCTAAAATAGTTCATTTCTTACCTTCATTTATAATCAATGTCATTCTAGTTTCTTTCTACTCACATGCCTAGTTCATTTCATATTATCATCTAAAAAAATTATCATTATGAGATCTCAATTGTTTCCTCTCATTTGATCATATGATGACTACTAAATGATGATTATTGTATAGGAGTAGTTCCAAATGTTAAGAATAATAATCAGTTGGACCTATTAAATTGAAATGCTAAATGATGATTATTTTATAGGATTAGTTCCAAATGTTGATGGAAGTTAATGAAGAGTGGCACTGGGGGCTTTCTCCTTAGGGCCTTTGACTAGCATTGATTCATGGAATTGATTCTTTGTCTAGATGACCTTATTAGGCCAAAGGAAAAAACATCAAATAACATGATGAACCTAAACATATCAAACAACTTGTTTCATGCTACTTATGTTTCTAGAAATATAATAACGTCATTCACATATATGTTTGTTGGATTATAGATTTTTTCTTCAAAATAATTTATCTATGGTTAATGATATGAGATTTCTTAATTCAAAATATAAATAAATTTGATGTTACTTCTAGATTATATTGTGTAATGTATAAATCTATAACAAAGCCCTTAGAAATTAATTGATTGGAAAATAAATTAGTCATGTGTATTGTTCTTTGTTTAATTATGTGTATTATAATTTTCTTGGAGAAATTAATTTATTGGAAAACACATTAGTCATGTGTATTGTTCTTTGTTTAATTATGTGTATTGTTCTTTTCTTAAACATCATCCTTGATAATATTTTTGAGTTAGTAGTAGCATTTTTTTCTAATCTATCATTTGATTTGCTTATAAATATCTGATTTAAATTGTGTTTTAGTTTTTGAATCAAAGAGAAACATCCATCAAACTATTTAGTTAAAAAATTAGTGAGTTAGCTAGCTTAGTGGTTGAAGACAAAGATAGAATAGGTATTTTTACATCCAAGCTCCTTAATCTTTTATAGACCTATTACATAATAAAAATATCTATTAGATGTTATAATTATGATTGCAATGTCTAATTATGATGTTATTCTTATTTCTCCTAGTCTTTTGCAGTTTGATATAGTTCTTGACATATAATTTTCTTTGAATCAAACTATTTTTTATATAAATTAGTCATCTATTTTTTCATGTCTAAGGTGGTTTTGGTTCCATTTTTTTGGCTTAATTTGCAATTTTGCTATGCTCAAGTATTTTAATTTGGTATATTATACTGAAACATCATTTCATAATTAATATTTGAAGTTCAATATATAACTAGATCTAATATGACTAGTGTACTTGTGTCATCATTTTCCTTAGTTAGTCATAGTTATAGACTAAAGTTTTGATAACCCATCAAATCTTGTCACATAATATAAAAGAAGAATAAAATAGTAATGACCACACTTGAAACAAAATGTTGAGTATTTAGTGATGTGACATATGGAGCAAAGTGTAAATTCTAAAATTCACAAAAATTTATGAGCATTAAATGAAAAATGTTTTAAAGTTGATAAATCATTGAGAATTAGGTATTTTGCACAAAACAAAAAGGTAGATTGAAGTGGCTTTGGAGTTCACCTTTGCAAGAAATTATCTTTCAAAATAGTAAGTTATAATTTCCTCTTGTCTAGGTACAATTTTCTCAAAATGCCTATAAAGAAAAATGTTAGTAATACAAAACAGAAAGAGGAACAAATTAAAAAATTGATTCAGAAAATGTTGTTAGAATTTTTTTTTGGTAATATTCAAGTGGTCAAATGTCTATATTCAAGGTGAATTCAAAGAGTGTAGGGATGCAAAATTGCCAAAATTCAACCTTCTTCATTGACTAAAATTGTGTTGAGTTTCCTAGTAGGAAGTAGAAAAGCTCGTAGGAAGTCAACTGACAATTTTGTGTACCAAGAGATTTGTGACTCTACTAGGGAGAGTTGCATACAAGCCATATTATGTAGTTACCTAGAAGCTTTCAGTTCCATAGACCAAAAGTAGAGAACAATAGAAGCATTTTCCTTTATCAAAGTTTTATTTTGCTAACAAAAAACTCAATAAATAAATATTACTTTTCTTTTAAATAAAAGTGATGACTTTGTAATATAGACTATATTTTTACCTAAAATAAAAGCATTAATCCAAATGATCACAAGTCATTAGATCTTAAGAGATTTGTATACAAACTAGAAAAATTATGTTCAACTTTGATAAACAATGAACCAAGGTTTTAAGGGGTGTGGGAATGATCAATATTTGATCACTTAGAAGCATACTATGATTATTTAATTGATAACCATATTTGTAAAGAGGATAATGTAATGGTTCTTTTTGCAAAATCTTTCAAGGAAGATGCAAAAAATAAGTACAAATTATTAACAATAGGAAGTGTTTCATCATGGTCCAAATTAGAGGAATGATTTCTTCATACATTCTAGGCTTCCTAGTACAAAGATGCAAAACTTAGAACATCATGAAGATCATGTACTTGCTAAAGATGTGATGAAGGGTGCTCCCCTTAATACCATAAACACATAACTAAAAAAAAGAAATAACAACAAATATGAGAAAAATATATGGACTTCTTATTATCACTGCAAATGTAGAATTACATAATTCACAAGTACAATACACTAACCCACATGAGCACCTTAATTGCAATAATCTGCAAGACAATGCTGCAAACTACACCCCAAGCTATCCTAGACAATGTTCAAGCCTTTCTTAAATAGGAAATTTTATGTTGTCTGGGAAGGTTCTAGACATTGAATCATAATAACTAGGGCCGATAGACCCTAACAATACATATAGAGTCGGCCAAATACATCTTTGACATTTATTTTGTAAATTTCGGGTAGCCCAATTTCGGAAGGCCATAACTCTCAAACCATTGCTTTGATTGGCTATTATAACCACTTTTCCAAAATGCTAGCTCCTAATCTACATATTTGGAATGAGACTAGTACCCTTCCTATGTGTTTTTAGAGCTCATTTGGGGGCTCTAAGGCCTTCAAAACTAAGCTCAAACATTTTTCTCCAAAATTTTCCACCAAAAATCAGCAATAACTTCTCTGATACTTAAGCTAGAGCAATGAGATTTTTATGGTAGGCTTATAATTCTAAAATGAAACTTCATTTAAAAAATTATAACATTTCAAGATCATATGACAAACTTACTAAAAATAGAAAGTTTCAAGAAATAGTGAACCCTCATCTACTAGTCCTTATTAAAATAGAAAAGACCGAAAATAAAAATATTTTTGGGTGATGCAAGATTTCTCTTACACCCAAGATACTCCTGCATCAAGATGAGATTATTGGACATACAGTATCAAAGTAACATGGAAAAAAAAAAAAATCCCTTTACAAAATGATGGTCCTAGAGTGGAAGTAATAATTTTTTATGAGGATGTGAATGATGAAGAATTTCTATTAAGATAAGGACCATGTTATGATGATACTTCATCTATTAAAGAAGTTAAAAAGAAAAATCAGCCATAATTTTTTTTCTTGAATGAAGTAATGGATGATAAGGTAGAAAACATACCTTGTTTTATACAAAGAAGAGAATCCCCCCTTTGCAGATGAGAGCGAATGACAATGATAACGAATTTCATTGTGATAATCAAAGTGACACAGTTTCATGTAAACAATACCTAGAGTACATTAGTTTTTTAAGGGTTATCTATGATAAGGAGGATAAATGCATAAAAAATATACTATCAAATGGAGATATTACTATACACTAAGAAAGTGCACTACTCTAAACCATTCTATCCAAGATATCCCATGAATTGGAATGCTTGAATGGCAGCTTAGAGCTCCCTATCCATGGAGTGCAAGGATGTGTGTTTGTGCATATAAGAAGCATTCATATGAGTCTTGGAGACACATCCCTTTCTAGTAAACCATGAAATGGGAGGTTTGTTAGACAAGAACAAGAATGTAAGTGTCCCAGAAGAGGAATCCTCAAATATGCAAGTATGATCTACACTAAAATGAGATGTATAATGCAACTAGATTAAGAAAATGGGAGTGTTACAAAAGCCATGCTAATTAAACTAGTTAATTTAAACTATTAAAAAATGAACTAAGCTACTTGCAACATGAATATAATCTAGTATGAGAGTGGTGATGAGATAATTAAACAAGAAATTAGAGTTTCTCCACAAAGCTCTAAGAAAGCTATCAAGGAACCTGCAACATAACAATACTCAAGAAGTGGATCCTTTGGATAGGAGGGAGCTCCCTTTTTAAAATGTAGATAGACAATTGAGATCAAGATCAAGGAAGTCAAAAATCAAGCATGGGGTTGACTTTTGGCATGATCCATGTGTAAGAGCAAGTCAACCAATGAAAAGGAGTTGACTTTTCATGTGAGACAAAAGCCTTTTCTTTTAATTTGTAAATAGAAAAAGGACTTTATGTGTGCACATTAAGTGGGTAAGAAGAATGGGGTATTTTATTTAATTAAAAGGGGACATTTTCTTTTAATAAAATATGGACTTAAAAAAATATAGTCAAACTATAGGTTAAAATTAAATAAATAAAATTTTAACAATTTGGTCTAGGAAAATAATTAAATAATTTAGCCAAAATGCTAAGAAGGGGGCTAATAGTCTAAATGACTATTTTTAGGTGATTACATTTTCCCCCTCTTTGACTAATGTGTGATCAATTTGGGAACACATAACATCAAAGTATACAAAAGCCAAATGGGCAACAATAGATAGAGAGATATATGATTATGAAGAACAAAATGTAGAAAGAGATAGAAAGTCTTGAAAAATCTTGAATGTACAACCTAATAGCGATAGTACTAAACACTAAGAAATAGATGGTATCATAACTCAAGAAGAGTACTAACATGAAGAAACATAGATAGATCAAGAGAAAATAAAAAGATTAAACAGATGCTCTTGAGAAATAGATAGCTATAGCAAGCGATGATAAAGTATTTTTGCTGCCTTGGGATTGAAATCAAAATGAGGTAAAGGGAATGCATAAATGAGTTAGATATGAGAAATTCAAGATATATCAAAGTCCATGATAATAGATATATGATTAGAGCCAAAGAGTGACAATAAGGAAGTGATAGTATGCCCTAGTTTGACCAAAGTTGACCAAGAAGGATAAAGTATGAAAATTAGGTCAAATCAAGTAGAAGGATGATTTAGGAGTGAAAGATGTGAATTGAAGTAGATATGAAGTGTAGAAATGGTGAAGACATGGAAATTCTATAGTGAAGATTCAAAGATTAGACCTCAAAAGGTTAGCTAACTGTATAGAAGAAGGTGAAATTTTGAAATGCAATTTTGACTATCAAGATGAACTCAAATTTCAATTTTGATCTAGAAAATAGATCTAGGAAATCAACATTAGCCAAGAGTACAATTTTTGCAAAATTCTAAGAGGTTTGAAAAATGAGTCAAAATGAGGTCAGAGGACTATATAAGGGGTCCAAGGGTCATTTTCAATTCATTTGTCTTTTGTGATTTTGGAGAGCTCTTGATTATTTTGAGAGAGATTACATGGCACTAGCTAGCATTCTAACCCACATACACCATTTCGAGTGCAGCCCGTTGCACAACTAGCCATGCGAGTACGAGGCCCCAATAAGTTGTCAAATTTTTTTCTCTTTTTTGAGCATTTAACATAGTTTTATTAAGTTTTTAGGGGTTTTGACAAAAATATCATGCAATACTTATAAAGTATTACATAGGTGCTTTAAGAAGTTTCATGCAATAGTTTTGTTAGACACAATGTATTGCGTGCCTTTAGGAAGTTATGTCGTATCAACCCTACCCAAATACCATATGGCCCAGGTAGTATAAAAACTATCGTACGATACTTAATCAACAAAAATTATTTCCTAACTATAATGAAAAGTGTCATACGATCTATTTTTGAGCTATTTTGCATGTTTAGAGTTAAATCATGCATGTATGAACAATTTTTTCTATTGTTTGGATTGGTTGATGATGTTTATAGCTGATATTGATATTTTTGATGTTTGTTTGACTTGATTTCACATATTTTTTTTCCTGACCTTCTGATTAGAACCCCCAAGGTGGTGGGGTTGCATGTCCTTCAACATCTAGATGATGATGAGAAGGTCACCATATCAAGCATGGGATTGAGATGGTTGACACACATGCTCCATATAGAGGCAACCCATAGGTTGTTGAGTGCTTTAGTTGACTAATGGTACAACATGAACAACACCTTCCCTCTACCTATTGGCGAGGCCATTGCATTAGAGGATGTATATTGCATCCTTGGTGTACCATGCCATGGAGACCCTAAGGGTATGATTGTTGTAATTTAATGCTCATTCATTTCAAGTTTTTGATATCCATATGAGATGTACTGATGTATGCATATCACAAGTTTATTATAATCAGACCTCGACAAAGGGGAGATTAGGAGTATAACATATATTTTGAGATGTCACTATCCTAGACCACCGCTTGAGCTGTGAGAGGCTCATAGCTGAGTATGGAGATGAGTATCCATTCCTTGCCTTCCTTTCTCACTAGTTTCCTAGGTGATTGTCACTGACAAGGGCTAGAAGAGATTCCATTAGGATGGGGTAGATTGGTAGCAAACTTGATTGGGTGGCCCTGGAGGACAGCATGAGGACCTATGATTTTGGCTAACATGTATTGTGATCTCCATGAGATAGTGCCAGCCCATATATGGGCTTGGGAGCACATTGTAGTGATTTGACCATGAGTGCAACTACGAGAGCACAATGAGACTTTCATTTTTAGATCTACAAGGTTCATCCCACAGAGTCACAGTGGAGATGTGGCTTACTATTGACATATTTTTGATGAGTTGACCTCTTTTATTTCGTAACCTTATTGATAGTGTCACAAATAATATGACACATGGGAGCTTGAGTACATGCGCTACATTTAGCCACTAGTTGGGAGATATTCAAAGATTGTTGAGAGATTTGAGGTCATCTTAGTATGGTGATAGTTTGGTAAGAGGTAAGTGATCTCGATGGAGACCACCACTTAGGCTCAATTTCATGGTGAAGAGGCACATGGTTGGTTATCTATGTTGGATTAGTAGACACACATGAGAGATACAACAATGCTCATGTTGGAGCCCTGGGATTATTGCCTAGACTTAGCAGATACAAGAGAAGACCAAACATATTTTTATGAGATGTATAGACATCCCTTCTTGAGGTTCACATGACCAAATTTACCACTTGTGATAGTAGGACAAGGGGAGATGGCGGGGATGACAGAGGAGGTGGGGGCAAGGGTAGGTGTTTGGAGGTCAAGAGTAGTTCTCGAGTAGGTGAGAGTAGTAAAAATGTGGGTTTGGGCCATGAGAGATGAGAGTGAGGATGATAAGGATGAGGAGGAGGAGAAGGAGGAGGAGTGTCCAATGAGATGCAAGAGAGTGGAGTGAGCTGAGCCACAATAGGAGCAACCTATCCATGGAGAGGAAGAGGATGATTGCAATGTGAGGATTTAGGCCTTGGAGGAAGAGTTATAGGGGTTGAGGATGCCCATAGCAATTAGAGAGCATCAACTAGTAGACTCTTGAGAAGAGGTGGATAGGAAAGAGTGAGTACTAATGGATGATTTGGTAGAGGCTAGACAGGAGGTGGAGTGACAAATGACTAGGGAAACCTACTACCATGAGGTGTACATTACTATAGTTTCTTTTGATAGATGGGTACTGTTGGTAAAAAGATTTTGTTCTTTTAGATTATTACTCTTAAATGCCCAACTCAGAACAATATCTAATCACAAACATTTGGAAAGCCACTTGTGGATGATTTGGATTTCCTCTAAATTGGTAGGTACAGCTCCCTAAAATGGATTTGCAATGAATTCTATTTTCTTCCTAAATTACTTTGGGGGTATGTTCTTAACCTAAGAACAGAAGAGGTATAGCCAAGCTAGACCTAAATAAAATCTAACTCAACCAAATAGAATTTTCTCAATACTAAAATAGTTTTATGCACCCACACATCTTATGAATTCATAAAACTTATCTAAACAATAATGGATACTAAACTAAGCGAATTTGAATATGAACTGTGATTAATAAATTAAAAACACTGAAGGGATTTCTCTTTGAATGAACAATAACAACACCTATTACATTCATTCATTGCCTCAAAATAGGGGAGGTAAAACTCTATTTTTCCCTTGTTTCAATTCAAACAAAAGAGAAAATGTAACCTAAATATAACATCAACTGGAATAGAAAATGATTGACACAAAATACCATTCAATTGTCTCTACAACAAAGAGTACTTCATAGCAAAAATTTTCTGACCTTTCATTAATATTTTAATTTCATACATATAGAGTTTTGAGATACCATTACAATAGAAGTTTAATCAGTTCATCTTCTAAGAATGACAAATGGTAAGATGTTAGTTTTTCGTATTACAAAATTACAAAAGAAAATGAAAAGGGGGGGCATAATATGAATCATTTAGACTTCTTCCCCTTTTCTATTTTCGCCCTATATGCCTTAGTAGCAACCATTATTGGAATTAGCTCTTCATGTCTAGGTACATGAATATTAGTATACCTTAAGAGCCATTTGGAATGATCTCTAGCCAATTCCTTCACAACATTGGACTACTTTGGTAGTTCCTCTTTGGCCACGTGTATACATCCACTGAGTGCCTATAATTTAGTGATCTTGTCTTGACTATGGAAGTTTATGTTTGATAGACTATCCAAGAATTTGGAAAAGTTTTCCTTCATGATAGTGACCCCAATAAGTGCTTTTCCTTGGCCACTAGTTTGAGAGTCTGTATGTAATCCTCTCATAACTTCAAATCCTCTATCCTGTGTTTTCTTCACCTTTTCTTCTATTTCTTTGAGCCCTTTTTCTACAGACTGGATCATCTTAGTTTTGAATTGCATGCTTTGAAGCCACTCAAGAAGAGGCTCATCTCCCTTTGGTAAGATTTTAGCTTCCACTACTTCTTTGGCTTTCATTTGGATGACCATCTTCAAGAGAGAGATACAATCTTTGCACTTCACCCTTTCTCCTACTAGAGTGTTGCTATTTGATATAATGTTATCTTTTTCTATTTCCAATCTTAAGATAACATTACCAACCTACTCCACAATTGTGACCCCTTCCAATTTGAGTTTCCTGATCCATTCTTTACCAATCTGGCCATAATGCCTATCTTCTTGGAGCTATAAAATGAGGGCTTGTACTTTAGCTATGGTAGGAGTCTGGGTCATAGACATACCAGAGATAGTTACTAGTGGAATGACTAGTTGCTTGATAAATTTGTTCAACTACTCTATCTTGGTTTTCATCTTGATCTTTGATAACTTAAGAATTTCTAATTTTCCTTCTATTACTTCATTACTTGATCTCCACAAGCCAACTTTCATATCATGTCTAGCCTCTCCAAGATCAATTGAATGTAGAGTAAAATCATTAGGTGTCATATCCTTGATTCTCCCTCCTTTATTTGGCTTGGTTATTTCCATAGTCAAGTGCCCTATTTCTAGATCTTGCCCAAGTATTAACAAAGTCTTTTACTTCATAACCCTTGTCAATGCAGTCTTGGAATGAACTGTGAGAGATATAGTATCTTTTGTAGAAACACTTTCATCCTTTCTCTTTCTCTTTCTTTCCAAAGTATCTTCCAACTAGGAATCTATTCCTATCACTTTGGAAGTCATTTTGAGTGATTCAATACGAAAAATATTTTTCTTCACTAGAGTCATTGTTACAGTAGTTGAAGAGAAAGGATTTTTTGAATCCTTTGAGATGAACCTAGAAGAAGTCTGGCCCTTCTTCATTTCTGAAGTTTTCTTCACTGCCTCATCTGACTCAGTAGATTCACTATTGCTACTCTTTCCATCCCCTAAGTCTACTATCTATATAGGGGAACCACTTGGCCTTAGAAATGAAGCACCTACTAATGGAATAGGGCTATGATGAGGAGATGGGATTGGGGTAGTGTGAGGAGATGGAACTAGAGTAGTATGAGGGGAAGGGACTAGAGTGGAGGCATTGTCTTTTGGTTCTTTCGTCCTCTTCTCTTTAGTGCCAGTCTAGGTTCCTATGACTGGTAAGGAACCATCATGATAGGTCTTAGCTATAGGGACATTCTTGTCCAAAGGTTGATCACCTCCTCTTGAAGGTTGAGTTGGTCCTTGAGTGGATGCTATGGTCACACCCACTATAGCACTTTGAGATGAAGTAGGTGTTGCAGCTGTCAAAGAAGCTTGAGTGGCTGCACCCTTGCTCTGAGTCTTCTTGGTTGTCCACTCAACTTGTTTCCCCATTCTTTTGATGATCCTAGCCATCATGATATCAAGATTCTCTTCCACATCTACATATGGTTCAGAACTGATAGGAATCCCCCTTAACTTGGTCAAATATGTATTGCTATAATATTTTGATCATCATCTTCTAATCCTTCAATATTAAGATCAATGCCATATGCCTTCACTTGTTCCACCATGAGCCTAGCAAAATCACGATCTTGGCTCTCCAACTCATCTTTGAAATCTTCCCAATAATCTTCTACAGTGGTGACATGCTTGATCACACTCCCAATTTGTAGCACCTCTCTTGCATATCCATTTGGATTGAACATAGGTCTCACAACCTCATATTCTTCCAACTTGTACTTAGTCTTGAATGCCTTGAGCATATTTTTGGATTCAAACTAAGACTCACAACTATAAGCTCCAACCCTCATAGGGAATTCATACCCCTTCTTCTTTAAACTGGTGCTCAACACATTCACCTGGATAGATTGTCTCATGATCTATATTAGTACAATCATATCACTTGGGTATCTAGGTAGCTTTAAAGGAAATTTTTTGAAATCTGCAAGATGCAAATATGAAAAGGATGAGAACTGAATAAAGTAGCTACCAAACTAACTGATGGCCACCATTGCTTCTGAGCTGAACCTCCTCTCTAGGCATCCTTGGAGTTCCCTACAAATCCTCATTGTAAATGAGTCATTAACTTTGACATATTCTAAATACCTATTCTGTAACTACAAACATGAATAAAATTCATAACTCTTCACATCATCAAGGAAATTCTCTATTCTGGGAAGGCCTAGCCACAATTGTAGAGAAGCTAACATATAAATCAGGAAAGAAGACATGTAGAAGGTATTGTAAAACTTTGTAGCATTAAAGGCTCTGGACAGATGCTAGCTTACCTCATATGCCCAATCAACATAATGTGTATCTAAATAGATGATTTGTACCAAAAAGAAATATTGTTCAACAAAATTGAGTGCTTCTATCTCACCTTTCAATTGATGTAAAAGAACCAGAATGTCTACGATCTCAAGCTTGAGATCTTTTCTGAATAGAGTCTTAGGAACTTTACTTTTAGCTCCTCATGGCTTTTGGAACTAGGACCTCATAATTTCCTTTTGCCACCCCATTTTCTTCAAAGAGAACTCAGACTTGGCTCCTCCTATTGTCAATTCAAAAAACTTTTCTTGCTTTGGAATCTAGAGGGAATTTAGTACAATTTGCTTGTCAATTGAGATTAAAACTATATGATCAGGTAGAAAATTTTTTTTAGTGTCCAAATTGTAATGATTTATGCATTCAACAATTAGTTCAGGAGCTTGAACTACCATAGGAAATCCAGCTATCTCCACTAGCCCGCTTCCTTGGAGCTTTTTTGTTATAGGGTGAATTGGCTCCATCCTCAACCTCCTTTGAAAATCTTGCATGTCAAAGAAATAGAGTGACGTAACTGTCATGTTCTATAATGTTGACTTAATTCCATTCAGTCCATCGAATCCAGCGAATCTAGTTGCCATCTTATCTGAGATAAAGATGAATTGAAATCTTAAAATTGAAAGCAATGTAGAGAGTAGAGCTTTGCAACTATGAGAATTTTGAAAACACTATTAAATTTAATAGCATAATAGTTCAATAAAGAAAGTAGTAACTTGAAAATCTATTATGTTCATCTCTATATAGAAATCTTAATTCACTCATTAATTTTCAACATCTATGCCACATGAGTGAATTAAAGGATAAATCCATTGAATTAGTAAATGCGAGGGTTTGTAACAAATTTTTCCATGTCTTTTCACTATTTCCATTGGCCCAATAGTAACTTTCTTTAATTACAGACTTACTTTCCCATTTTTCACCAAGTTCCAGAAAAGTAAGAATGGAGTACTCCATAAGGAAAAATTTGCTCAGCCAAATTTTGCTTAAAAATACCTTCCCAAATGTGATTAACTTGGTTCCATTATCATTTTTAAAGTATCATGTGATCAATCTATGAGCCCAACATGCTTGCAGAAGTGATTTTTCAATAGATGTGGAAAGTCACTTTCCAGGGTTGAAAACCTGCCGAGGAGAAAACCACTTCTATTTTTTTGCTCTTGCCTTTATTTTTGCTTTACCCTCTAATTCAATGTACCTCTAAGCTTCAAAAAATCTCAAAAGGGCTGCAAAAGTGAAAATGAAACCCATTTACTTGCTTTTCTCTCTCACAAATGCCTTTGTTAGAAAATTGACTTCATGGGTCGAAAGCCCGCCGTGGAGAAGTTACTTCAAATTTTTCCGCTAGCTTGTGATTATGAGCATTATGATGAATCTTGAGTGAATCCCAAGGTCGAATAATATAATGTAGGGATGATCTATCGATATAAAAACTCATTTCTTCCTTGCTTTCTGATTTTTTGACCTTTGCAAAAAATTGCCTTCACGGGTCAAAAACCTACCGAGGAGAAAGCAATGTTGGGTTTTCTACAAACTTCATTTTCTTTATGTGTAGACTATGATAAGCCATGAACAAGTTCATCCTCAAAAATAACTTTCTAAAAATCATTATATGACCCAAAAATCTCCATCAAATTAGGTTCTAGACTACCCACAAACTCACGATAACAATGAGAAACCCACTTGGTTATGTAATGCGGGGGAAGAGAAAAGATGAAAAAATTGATGGAGAAACTTTTCACTTGAGGGGAAAGAACTAGACTTGGACATACTCAGACTATACTAAGACACAAGATCATTTTCCACTTTGCAAAATGGGTACAGGATGAAAAGTGGGGCAATAGGTACCTATGTACTCGGAGAGGGTTGGAAAATCAAATCAACCACCATTGATGGCACCAATGACCGCTCCTCAAGCATAACCTACTCATGAAGGAGGAAGCCAATCTTAGGTCTAGGTCTAGGCTAATTTCTTTGTGACATTTGTTTGTACCATATGTATTTTGAGACATTGATCCAAGTTTTGGATCTCATATTGTATATGTATTTTGACATATTTTCTATATATGAGATATTGGATTCGATTGATGTATTTGCGTATTTGTCTCATCTTTATGTTAATCTTTTTGATGTGGTTTATGGATGTTTCAACATTTGAGTTTATGTTTCCATGCAATGTTTTAGTTTATGCTCATGGTTATACATGCTCAGTTTTATGTTTGTGTTTATATACTCATGGATCTCTCTCATGGATGTGTTTAGCTCTCATATTTTTGATATAGAGTCATGTTTTAAAAATGTGATACTTGGATAGATTAGATGTGATGATTTAGATTAAGCCTTTGTGATGATAGGATAGAAAAGAGGCGATGTGAAGACCAATAAAATGAAAAGGTATGGTTGGGATGAAAGTGAAGAAAATATGAAAGCAATTAGTTGATGTGTCTATCAAAGATGAAGAGAAAGATCTTCCCATATGAAAAATACAAGAGTAAGTTAAATGAGCCTATAATGCAAACTATAATGCAAAATTGTTTACTTGCAAGGGACACAAAACATTTAAACTCTAATTTCATCATTGAGTATTATTAGGCACATCAAAAGATCATATAATCATCACCGATATAACTATAAGGATATGAATATGATCTATGTTGTATAGAAATGTGGAAATACAACCTAAACATCAAAGATATGTAGGTCAAGATGACTAATGTAGTTATGTTCCTTAAATTTAGTATGGAAATATTACCTGTATCAAGGCATAAGCTCTAGGATAAGCCCCGAGTGTAATCTTGCGAGAAAAAACAAGGATGGGATGTTGTAAGTCAAAGTGCCAAGTAGGACAAGTATGAATTCTCTAAACACCTTAGACTAACAAAGTATACCCACAAGAAGAAAGCAAGTAAACATACCCCATGCCCCTAGTCTTCTAGTCTAAGAAATCGTTGAAAGACTATTAGGGAGGGAACACTTAGCAAAGAAATCATCATAAACAACACAAAGAAGATAAAGTTCATCATAGCCCAATGAGTTTTAATCTTTTAGTGCATATGTGAATGGTACATAGCCATTTATTTGAGACTTTAATATGATAGTGAGAAATATCATAGCATCCTATACTATAGGTAAAGTATCTAGAAATTGTTAAGAAAAACTTGATGTCAAGGGGGGTGGAGTATTGAGAAACATTATTTTGCATGAGTTGCCAAAGAAACCCTAACACACAAGGAGAACCTAATAAGCTAAGTAGTTGTGCCCTTGAGATGAGGACAAAGAGGCAATTTTAGGCTAGGAAATATGTTGTGGAATGGAAAGGGGTGAGACTAATAAACATAGGTGCAAGGGTCTCAAGTAGCACTTGTTTTTAGGTTTTCACCACTTGGTAGATTTTTTCAGAATTTTTTCAAATTTTTTTTAATTTATAAATTTTTATGATTTTTTTGGTGATACATCAAAGTACCTATTGCTAGGTTTTTATTGAGATGATCATTTTTCAGCATAGTTTTTTGATTTTTAGGATTTTTTTAGGACCAATAGATATATACAAATAGCTGAGCTGTGAGCCTTAAACATAGAATTTCTTTAGATGTAGAATATTGATAGGATCAACAAGTTTTCCCCCTTTAGGAGTAGAAAGATGATATTCATGGGTTCCAAATGCTACTGTAACAATGTAAGGACCCAACTTGTTAGGCTCAAATTTCCCTTTTGGTCCCTATTTGTTTGGTTTTGGGATTTTCTTTGAGCACAAGATCACACACTTGGAACTCTTGACGGTGAACCTTTTTGTTGTAGGTAGTAGACATCCATTTTTAATAAGCTCTCATATGATCAAAAGCAACCTTGTGATGCTCATCAATAGTTTCTAAATCTTATATCCTCATAGCCCTATGGTCTTCATTAGTTATCAACCCATATAGGGAAACTCACAGTGCGAGAATATTGACTTCTAAAGGTAAGAAAACCTTAGAACCATAGACTAATGAAAAAGGTTTAGCCCCTGCAGGAGTACATATCATGGTCCTATAAGCCCATAATGACAAATTGATCTATAGGTGCCAATATTTACTTGATTTGTTAACCATTCTATGTAGTATTTTGAGCAATGTCTTATTAGAGGCCTCAACTTGGTTGTTCCCTTAAGGATAGTAGACTGAGGACCAATGTTATTTGATCTTGAATTTCTTACACAAATGTTTAAGGTATTTATTTTTAAATTTTCCTCCTTTATCAGTAATGATGGAGGATGGGATGCCATAACAATAAATAATGTGGTTGAGAATAAATAAGGCAACATGTTTTCCTATAGCAATAGATAAAGGTACAACTTCAACCCATTTTATGAAATATTCAATCATTTTAATAATAAACTTGTGACCACTAGATGAGCTTGGGTGAATCTTTCCCACCAAATCAAAGGCCCATTACTAAAAAGGCTAATATGTAGCAAAAGCTATAAGCTTGCGTCTAGGATCATGAATTAAGTTACCATGAAGCTGGCATTTCTTGCAAGATTTAGCATAACGAGAAACATCAACTTGTATGGTTGGCCGATAGTAGCCCACTCTAAGTAGTTTTTGAGCAAGTGCAAGTCCATTAGAGTGTATCTTGCAAATACTATCATGGGCTTTGGTTAATGCCTTTTTGGACCCTTCCTATACAAGTCACAAGAGCCCAAGGTATAGTTGGAGGCATTGCAAAGGAGTTGACATTTTTGGTTTTGCATGAGATCTCCAAGAATGATTAGATCATGTAGATAGGAGAAAATGGTGGAGTAACATGAGGAGTCATGACCAAAAATAGTGCAAATCACATAGTTGTTAGAGCAATCAAATGTAGGGTGATGCAATTCTTCCACCAAGAACTCTAAATGTGATTCATGTTCTTATAACTGAAGAATAGATGCTAGGGTGGCCATAGCATCTACAACCTTATTTTCTTCTCTAGGAATTTTTTGAAACATCACAGATGTTAAGTAGTTTTGTAGAGAATCAATCAATTTCTTATAGGGTACAAACTTTCCATATTTACTTTGATAATTATTATTTACTTGGTTTATGACAAGATGAGAATCTCCATAGATATACAACTCTATGATTCTCCATTCTAAAGTCATTTTAATCCCATTTGTTAAGGCCTCATACTCTACTATATTATTAATGCAAGGAAATAAGAGTTTGTAGGACTTGGGGATCGTGTAACCATGGGGTGTGATAAACATAATGCCTATAACAACACATTCTAGGTGTGAGAACCATCAAAGAATATATTCTAGGTTCTTTTAGTGATATACATGAAGGAAGCATCAAGAAATTCAATCTGCATAGGAGTTGTATCTTGCAATGGAAAATCAACAAGTTGCTCAACTATGGCTTTCCCCTTGATAGCTTTGTGTTTGATGTACTAAATGTCAAATTCATAGAGAATCATCATCCATTTAGCTAGACAATTGATAAGTGCAAATTTAATCAATAGATATTTGAGGGGATCAATTTTTATAATGAAATGCACTATGTGAGCCAAGATGTAGTGTCTCAATTTTTAGGATGCAAATACCACTACAAGGAAAGCCTTATCAATGTATTTATAGTTCATCTCATAAGACACCAAAGTGTGACTGATGTAGTAAATAACAAGCTCTATTCTAATTTCATCACTTTGTGCTAAGAGTGCTCCTAGGAAAGAATATGTAGCTAAGATGTATAGAATCAAAGGTTTTCTTGGGATAGGTGGCATCAGTATTGGAGGTTTGGTCAAATACCCTTTGATTTAATCTAAGATTTGTTGATAGTATCATTCCAAATACATGCAGAGCCTTTGTGCCATTTTTTTTTGAAGGATTGAGCTTTATTAGCCAACTGAGATATGAACCTCCTAATGGATTGTAGATGTCTTTGAAGACTTCTTAATTGACTAATATTCCTAGGAGGAGGCATTTCCATGATGTCTTGCACCTTTTTGAGATCAATTTAAATGCCTTTTTCTTATATGATATAGTCTAAAAATTTTCCTAACCTGACACCAAAGGCACACTCTTTTGGATTTAGCCTAAGCTGAAACTATTTCATACAGTCCAATATCAAACTAAGGTCACCAAGGTATGTCTCTCTTTTTTTAGATTTGGCTAATGTGTCATCAACAAAATCTTCCATATTTTTGTGCATCATATTGTAGAAGATGGTGGTCATGGCTTGTTGATAGGTAGCTCCCACATTTTTTTATCCCAAAGGGCATGACATTCCAACAAAAGGTACCCCATGCACATGTAAAAGTTGTCTTTTCCTGATCTCTAGGGGCAATTTTTATATAGTTGTACCTAGAGAAGCTGTCCATTAAAGAATACATTTCATAGCCTACAATCATATCCACTACCATATCAATGTTAGGTAGTGGAAAATTATCCTTAGGTGATAGTTTGTTTAAGTCTCTAAAATTGGTGCACACTTGAATAGACTTATCATGTTTGGACACATATACAATATTGGAGATCCATTATATATAATCAATAGCTCTAACAAAGTTGGTACTTAGGAGCTTTTCTAGTTCTTTCTTAGCCAAAAGAGCCACATGTGGATGCATTTTTCTCAACTTGTACTTAATAGGCTTAACACCTGGAGAAATAGATAAATGATGCATAATTAGATCAGTGTCAGGGCTAAGCATGTTTGAGTAAGTCTAGGCATAGTTGATTTTCTTCTCTTGAAAGAACTTAGTGAAGTTCTCCTTTTCTTTAGCTAATAGAGATTGAGCCACATGAATGATTTTGGGAGATTATTTTGTACCCAAGTTGATAGGTTGTGTGGGTTCCATTAGAACCAAAAATCTATCATAAAAATATCTTGGTAGACTATCAAGCACATCATCCTTAGGTACCTCAAAGAGGTTTTCACCTTTAGATATGTCTTTATTTTTACTTTTTTGGGGTTCATATACTATCACAAGGTGGTTTTCATCATCTGATCGCTAAATTTTTCTTTTGATTTTATGATAGAGGTACTTGATGTCTATTTATTTCATGTTAATTGTGAGTTTTCTAGTAGAAGATATCATAGGTTCAATGGCATTGAGGTAGCAAGAGATCTCATAATCATTCTATAAAGATGACAATTCAAGTCTTTAGTGTTCAAAAAACTAATATATGAGATCAAGGTGGATTAATGAGAGGAATGTGGAGGCTTCAAGGTTATTAATATAGAAAGAGTCATCTCTAGTGACATGAGAGGTCAAGCCTATAGTGAAAGTTACAAAAGAATCTTGATCAAGAATAGGCCTAGAGGGATCAACATGATCCGCTAAAGAAGTTTTTGAACCAAAATTGTTAGATCCTAAACTAGACTCTTTGACTATTTTTGGTTGGGTAGCATAGGCATGTATGACATCTACTCCTAATTCGCAAGATGCATCTAAAAGACTTTCCCATTCATGTTCACTAGAATCTGTAATTTGGTTCCTAGCAATCAAGCGAGCAATGTTCTCTCTTACTCTCCCTCTATTTGGATCTTCATGATTAGATTCATTTGATTTGTGTTGTCTAGAGGTAGAATATTCAATGTCATTAGTGGTAACCATATGTTCTTCTCTTCAAAGTAAGGAAGTGGGAAGTGTAGTGGTTCCACAATGCACGTCCCATTCCCCACAAGGAATGGGGACCCCCTTAATTTTTCAGATCCCTAGATTTACAATTTGGGAAATGGGAAAAAAATGAAAATTCAAAAAATTGAAAAGGCCATAAAAATATAAAATTAAAAAAAAAACCCTGCACCGTGCATCTCAAATGTACACACATCATGCCTCTCACACCGCTTGCTGTGATCCTTGCATGGGAGAAATTCATCTATGTTGCATGCCATTTGTCTACCACACATGCATCCACTACTTCACACTACACGTGCATCATGAAACCATGCGCCGCATGCCTTTTCCATTTTGCACTGTGCACCCTTCCTGTGTTCCGTTCCATGTGCAAATACTACACCATACAATGTGCGTTAACCTCACATGCGCATCCAAACCCCACACTACATGTGTACACTACTCATCTATGTGCACCACCATCATACCCCCCGAGCCCAAAACCATACCACTCTACCATTTTGGTTCCAGGTGCACACAATTGCACTGCGTGCCTACATTGTGCACACCACTCATGTCGCACACCTTATGCTGTGCCATTTCACCACTATGCGTTGCCACTTAAAACTCATGGCACACATGCCTCAAACTTCACCTACACGGTGCCTCCACACCAAAAACCTTAAAAATAAATATAAAAATTATTAAAAATAAAAAAATAATAAAAAATGCACCTTATTTTCATTTTTATTTTTTTGTTAAAGAGTACTTGGATGTTTTTGCATATTAATAAACCTTATTATAATGAGCTAATGAACACCTTTTCTTTGTGTAGATAAAAGAGGTGTCCCTAACTTTTCGAGGTCATAAATTTTGACTCAGAGCTTGGAATTCATAACTGTTTACATCGTTGGAAAGAAGAATTGAAAATCCAATTTCAGCCCATAAAATAGTGAGCCTTTGGCTGCCCAGTTTTAGGGATCGATGAAAGTTTCAACTTGAAATTTTGAGTAGAAGACCTCCAAAAAAGCCATTTAAAAATGCCTAGAAAACGTTGTTAAAAAGTTTCAAACATTTGATCATTCTGGATAATCTGGATCACTCGGTCTCTCACCAGGATGGATAGGGCAGTTGGAGAGAAGAAAAGATCAAAGATACAGAGGTTGGACACATAAACTAGAACAAGTTCCTCATATTATGCAATTATTAATGACAATATTGAACACGGGTGCCTTGGAATTTTAGAACTTAAGAAACCTTGTTAGAATTGGATACCAAACTCAGGGATTTTGCTAATAGTTGAATTGAGGTAGATAATTATAGGCAAAAGGTTAAGGATAAATACGAGGCTTTAAATTTACCAAATGTGGCTAAAATAACTAAGATTATAGAGAAATTCAAGGGCAAACAACCAAACATAGCTTTGGGATGAAGAAGAAAAAAACCCAAAAGTGAGAATTTCAATTTTGACACTTAGTAAAATTTTGAAATTTTGGACCATTTTGAGGTACATAGGTGTATAGGTATGTAGGTCCACAGCTCCACAGGTGTGCATTTTTGAAAAATTTCCATCGATAGTTAACTACTAGTTCCAAAAATAGAGCTTTACATGCATCGAGAACTCATTTCGATGATAGTTTAACTCCTACAAACACCTTGTGAAGGATCATCTTCCATTTTTGGCACTTCTAGACAATTCCACTTTGACTCGGAGCTTTCTTATTCTTTCTTCTCTCATAATTTCTTTGTTTTGACATGTATAAGGAGTCCTTTTAAAGCACTGGTTAGGTAGTTAGTTTGTATATAATTAGTTTGTTTTATTATTTAAAAAGCATTTTATTGCATGAAGTTATCTCTCACTCTCAAAAAAAATTGAGGAGATGATTTCTTATAAATACCCCATTGTAATATGTAATCAAGGCCACCGTTTTTTGCAATAAAATTATGCTTTTGGTGCTTGCATTTGGAGTGTAGTGATTCTTGCCTAAATGTGTCATTGTTTTGTGAATTTTGTTCATGGAATTGTGATTGAGCCAAAGGTTTATTGCTTTATTTTTGGTTATGCAATCATTTAGTTCTGGTGTTTGTTATGGTTTAACGAATTTTACTGACGTATCTAGCTTGAGAAGAAATCATCAAATTGTGCCTACATAACTCTTCATCTCGCATGAGTGCACTTTCTGTGTCCTTGCAATTTGATGAAGAGTGAAATATCATATGATCATTAAAGTTTCTCACTGATGATTGCATTAGTGGAATTGAGGAAGCAATACTCCTACTTTCATTCGTTACCTACTGATTTCTTTGAAAGCTTAAATTATAGACGTGTTGTTTTCTATAGCTTATGCCCATTAGGATTTCAATTTCATGTTATTTTCTTTGAATTTCATGTTATTTTCTTTAAAGCTCTTATTATTTTCTTTATTAACTCCTTTGTTAGAATAGGATTTCATATTAGCTACATTGTTAGATTGCATTTGAAATTAAACATAAAAATACAAAAAACATAGTTTTTTTTTAATGTTATTTTGAAATAGCGTACAGATTCTTCATCTCATCCAAGGTAAAAATGAACCAGCAAAAGCCTCCTCATGAACATTCACATTTATCTTCAACTGAGAAGATTCCAGTAGGTTACAAGATCACCCAAAACCTTGGAGTTGATTTGCAAAATCATCTTTTCAACAGAGGAATTTGAAAGAATTCTTTTTGTTTAGCATTGTGTAAAATGATAGCTCAATAGAAGTGGCACTAGAAGGAGGGCCGCACTTTTGATTCTCAGAAAAGGAAGGAAAATTTTCCAGAGTTTTGAAATTCTACACTTTTTTGCAAAAATCTGCGCTTTACAGAAGTTCAAATTTTTTTTTTGACTTTTGAGAAATTTAGGTGTGTAGGTCTGCAGGTATGCTACTACAAAAATTTGCAGGTGTGCATAACTTTGTGGTGCGCAAAATTTAGTGGTGTGAGAAAGTGTACTTCTGTAGAGGTGTACTTTTTCTAGAATTGGTACAAACTGGAGGATATTGATCCAAAATCTCCATTTCAGTGAGCGTTAAGATCTTCACCAAGTGCACACGAGTTTCTTGAGCTTACCAATTTTTGCAAACCACATAGTCATAAGGGGATTCCAAGAACTCCACCCATTTAAATTACACATTCCATCATCATCATTCGCTTTACATTCTACTTCACACATTCTCATCATTATGCACCATGTATTTCTTCAATGCCCAAAGTTCACCTTTGAATCTAATCAGTCCATTACATGACTTACTTAAAAATTTGGAAAAGTTTTGCCTACAGTTCATCTCTGGAGAATCATGAACAATAGTGGATCATATTAAAATTTTCAAGGAGATATGTAATTGAAACTAGATTTAGCATATGGACGTGGTATGTCATCTTTTTCCTTACACTTTGAGGGAAATGTCATTCAATTGGTACCTTAATCTGCCACCAACATCAATAAGGGATTAGAACTCTTTTGAGAGAAAGTTTGTAGAACAATTCAAGATCTATATTGATCTAACTATCCTACATCATCAGTTCATCTCAATTAAGAGGGATTTCCATGAGACTATTTCACATTTTAATCATTGCTTCTATAAGATGTATCAAAAAATGGAGTTTCCATACATTGTACCACAAGAGGTTGCCATCTAGATCTATTTTAGAACAATGGATTCATTAAATTCTATTTTTCTAAGAAGGTTCCCACCCAAAGACATTGATACCATTGAAAAGGTCTTCAAAGAGGCTATTACATTCACAAAGTAGGTTATGGTTGCTCCAATGCCAATAATTACATACTCAGGGTATGAGTCCCAAAAGATTTCTTTCTTTAAGTATAAGGCAGCTGCATCCACTGAAAAAGAAAACAATATCTCTAGATAGTTTAAGGCCATGAAGGAGACGATGTTTCTTTTATCCAATGAACTTGTGAGAATAAAGTTGAATTCCTCAAGAAACCAAGGCAACCATCTAAGACAACTTTCTGCCCAGGATAATTAGCAAAAAAAAATATGGCCCCTATGATAACATTAGCAATGAGAATAATGGTATGAGTCTGGGTGAAAATGGATATGCACACAATGATGTTTTGGATCAGCCTCCCCAAATAATGGAGGAACAAACTTTGTAGTTTAGTGCAATGGTGTTTGAATCATATGATAAATCTACAGGAGGACAAAATGATGAAGAAGATCAAGAGGAGTTTGTGTTCCCATTCAATGAAGAAATTCTTCTAAGTTTTGATGTTTCAATAAGTGTGGACATGCCAAGAAATTTTGAGGATGTGGAAAACTTTGATGTTCCAAAACTCCATGAAGTTGCAAAAAGTGATGGAAAGGTAGAAGATCCTGATGTTGGTAAGATGTTTGAATTAGAAAGTCATCAAGAAGAAGATACCAATTCTTCCTACTATGATATTGATTCCCCATTGGATAATGATAAGGTACCTCCCTCAAAACAAGATATGTCATTAGAAGAGATGGATAGAGTGTTTAATTTGGTCTCAAGCTTAACTGAGGAAATGTCTATTTGTGGGTATTCTACATGTATATCAAACCATGCAATAACTGAGTCATGTAGAATCCATCCATTTGGGTTCCATTTAGAAGAAAGTTGTCCTAATTTCTTGTTAGCTTGGGAGATTGCAATGGAGGGAAAGTGTGATTTTGAACATGCTTGTTTGGGATATGAGGCAAAAAACATCCTAATCGATGATAGCAATGAATCCTATAATTTGAAAGGAAGACTGGTGATTGATTTTTCTAGTTCGAAGGAACCTAAAGTGTTTCCATGTGTGCATGAAGTTGTGTACTATGAGATAAGACCACCAGAAAGAGAGATTACAATGTGTGAGTGTACCCCTATGGTGGGGTACTTGCTAGATAAGGTGATATTTTCCCATTATCCTTCTCAGTTTGATGATTTTCAATTTGAATATGATGCTAAAGGTAAGAGAACATGTTTGTGGATTAATGATGGTCATAAAGAGTTACCACAACTTCTAATTTTGTATGATTTGTGCCTAGAATTCGAACCAAGATTGTCCAAATTTTATTTTTCTGAGTACAAAGACAAATTAGATTTTCTTAGGACTATATGGGGTGGTTCATTAGTGTTGCACATCATGAGAAATATATTGAAAACTACCCCCACATTCTTATCATTCAAGGTTTTATGTAGATAAGCTTCTGCTTTTTTTTTTTTGTTTTTTGTTTTTTGTTTTTTGTTTTTATTAGTCTTTCTAGTTAGGTGTTAGTTTTCATTGAGTCGAGTCATTTTGTTTGGGTTTCATTTCTTTTTATTTCTTTTTCTCTTTTAGTTATGTTAGTCTAGGGGTTGGGTGCAATCAAGACTTTTTTTGATGCATTTCATAAATCACTCCTTGTAGTTTCAACTTTGAGGAAGAGGTATTTCTTTGTCAAAACATTTTAATGATTTTGTTTCTTATATCAACTGAGGAATGGATGTTACTTGCAGTAATAGGGAACTTTCAATCTTGAATTTAGAATCACAAGTCGACAATTTTTCAACACTTTACAAATTTAAATCCATTGTCTTAGGTGTTGTCAAACCAAGGTTGAAACTAGCAAGGATGGTCCAAATCTTAATTGGTTCAAATAGAAGGATCTTCTCAAAGGATTGCTAAGATCATTGTTTGGCATGAGAGTTTCTAAAAATTTTTGAAAGAGGAATGCAAGGGATTTTCACCAAAGGATCAAATCCAAGAAATGACATCGATGTCCTAGCTACATAGTCTAAGCATAGCCAAGATACAGAAGAAAAAAGAAGAGAAAAGAAAAGAAAAGAATGGTGTTAAGACTGAAGGATTCTAAAAGATCCAAAAGGGGTGATATGATAAATAGATACAAAATGAGCTATCTAGTATCAAAACAATGCTTCATTCAAGAATCAAATGATGACATTATGAACTACATGGAGCAGACAATTCAAAGGATTTCCCAAAAAAATTAAAAGAAAAGTAATAGCCCACCAAAAGCCCTCGAACTGATTCTCTCATCTGGTCAAGAAAAGGATCGACAAACTACCTTCGCAAAGATTCTCGATGGATGTGCCAAGAGGGGGTGGAAGATTATTTATGAGTTGTTGGAAGATTTTGATTGACCACATCCTAAGATGTTGAAGGAAATGGATACACTGAACACACACTAAACTTGGAGACACGAGATTCTAAGGTTTTGACTGTAAAGGGATTCGAAATGCACTTGGAATGTTTAGGATTTAGTTGGTGTTTGATACATATCAGAGGAATGTTGGTTGATGAAGAAATGCCTTTTTTCATTTCTTCCTTTTTGTTGGGGCTATTTTTTGTGGTTCCACAATGCACGCCCCATTCCTCACTAGGAATGGGGACCCCCTTACTTTTTTCGGATCCTCGGACTCACAATTTGGGAATCGAGAAACATTGAAAATTCAAAAAATTGAAAAGGCCATAAAAAATATAAAATTAAAAAAAACCTGGCACCGCACATCTCAAATGCATGCGCATCACACCCCTCACATTTCCTGCATTATGATCCTTGCATGAGACAAATTCATCTGTGCCACGCACCATTCGTCTACCGTGAGTGCCTCCACTACTTCACGTCATGCATGCACCATTAAACCATGCACTGTGTGCCTCTACCATTTTGCACTGCATGCCCTTTCCATGTTTCATTTCACACACAAACACTATGTCGTACAACATACTTTAACCCCGTGCGCACACTTCCACCACCTCACAGTGCACACCACCTGCGTGCATGTCCAAACCTCATGCTGTGTGCATACACTACTTATCTATGTGCACACCACCATACCCCCCATGTGTGAAACCCTACTGCTCTACCATTTTGTTGCCACACGTGCACAACCATGCTACATGCTTGAATCATGTGCACCAATCATGTCGCACACCTCGTGCTGCACCACTTCACCGCTGCGTGCTGCCACTACAAACTCATGCCACACATGCCTCAAAGTTCACCCATGCACAACATGCCTCCACACTAAAAACCTAAAAAATAAATATAAAAATTATTAAAAAATAAAATAAATTAATAAAAAATGCACCTTATTTCATTTTTATTTTTTTGTTAAAGAGTAATTGGATGTTTTTGCATATTAATAAACCTTATTATTACGAACTAATGAATGTCTTTTCTTTGTGTAGATAAAAGGGGCATCCCTAACTTGTTGAGATCATAACTTTTGACTCGGAGCTTGGAATTCATAACCGTTTACATTGTTGGAAAGAAGAACTGAAAATCCAATTTTAGTCCCTAAAATAATGCACCTTTGGCCGCTCAATTTTAGGGATCGATGAAATTTTCAACTTGAAATTTTAAGTAGAAGACCTCCAAAAAAGCCATTTAAAAATGCCTAGAAAACCTTGTGAAAAAGTTTCAAACATTTGATCATTTTGGATAATTTGGATCACTCGATCTCTCACCAGGAAGGATAGGGCAGTTGGAGAGAAGAAAAGATCAAAGATACAAAGGTTGGAAACATAAACTAGAACAAGTTCCCCATCTTATGCAATTATTAATGACAATATTCAACATGGGTGCCTTTGAATTTTAGAACTTAAGAAGCCTTGTTAGAATTGGATACCAAACTTGAGGATTTTGCTGACACTCAAATTGAGGTAGACAATTATAGGTAGAAGGTTAAGGATAAATACAAGTCTTTAAATTTACCGAATGTGGCTAAAATTACTGAGATTATAGAGAAATTCAAGGGAAAACATCCAAACATAGTTTTGGGATGAAGAAGAACAAAACCTAGAAGCGAGAATTTTGATTTTGACACTCAGTAAAATTTTGAGATTTTGGACCATTTTGAGGTACATAGGTCTGCAGGTGCCCATTTTTGAGAAATTTTCACCAACAATTAACTACCAATTCCAAAAATAGAGCTTTCCATGCATCAAGAACTCATTTTGATGATAGTTTAACTCCTACAAATGCCCTGTGAAGGATTAGCTTCCATTTTTGGCACTTCTAGACACTTCCACGTCAACTCGAAGCTTTCTCATTCTTTCTTCTCTCATAATTTCTTGTTTTGACATGTAAAGGCTCATGCATCCAATTAATGAATATAAAATGGATGGAGTCCTTTTAAAGAACTAGTTAGGTAGTTAGTTTGTATATAATTAGTTTGTTTTATTATTTAAAAAGCATTTTATTGCATGAAGTTATTTCTCACTCTCAACACAAATTGAGGATATGATTTCTTATAAATACCCCATTGTAACATGTAATCAAGGCCACCATTATTTCACAATAAAATTATGCTTTTGGTGCTCGCATTTAGAGTGTAGTGATTCTTGCCTAAGTGTGTCATTGTTTTGTGAATTTTGTTCATGGAATTGTGATTAAGCCAAAGGTTTATTGCTTTGTTTCTGGATGTGTGATCATTTAGTTTTGGTGTTTGCTATGGTTTAACAAATTTCGCTGATGTATCTAGCTTGAGAAGAAATCATCAAATTGTGCCTACATAACTCTCTGTCTCGCATGAGTGCACTTTTCATGGCCTTGTGATTTGATGAAGAGTGAAATATCATATAATCATTAAATTTTCTCACTGATGATTGCATCAGTGGAATTGAGGAAGCACTACTCCTATTTTCATTGGTTACCTACCAATTTCTTTGAAAGCTTAACTCGTAGACGTGTTGTTTCTATAGCTTATGTTTGTTAGGATTTCAATTTCACATTATTTACTTTGAATTTCATGTTATTTTCTTTAAAGTTCTTGTTATTTTCTTTATTAACCCCCTTGTTAGAAAAATATTTCATATTAGCCGCATTGTTAGATTGCATTCATAATAAATATAAAAATACAAAAACATAGTTCTTTTTTAGTATTGTTTTGAAATAGCATGCAGATTCTTCATCTCATCTGAGATCAAAATGAACAAGAAAAGGCATCCTCATGAAAATTAAAATTTATCTTCAACCAATTAGATTCTAGTAGGTCACAAGATCACCTAGAACCTTGGAGTTAATTCACAAAATCAACTTTTCAAGAGAGGAATCAAGACTTCCTACCATTTAGCATCGTGTAAAATGACAGCTCAATAGGAAGTATGAAATCCTCTTCTCATGGAGTAGTAGAAACAAAGGGTGGTTCATCATCCTCTAATTCACTAAACATGGGATCTCTTCTGTCAAGTCTTGGTAATTTGTCTTCTAGCCCAAAGCCTAGGCCAATATTATCTCTATTTTTGCGACCCTCAGTATGACTCAAGGTTTCAACAAGGGGTTTCTTATTACTAGGTAAGGACACTTGGCCTTGGTATCCCATGTTTTTAAGAAATTTGTATCACTTTCCATAGTGTTTAGGAGAGATAGGAGTAGTGACCATGACTTCCTCCATATCTTCCTCTTCCCTATATGTCCAATCTATGATAGCTTGGTCCTCTTTTTCTACTTCTAAGGGAATTGAGGACTAAACAAAATTGTCAACAATGGTCATAATGGAAGTTGAGGGATTCAATTTTTTAGAAGGTTTCCTATAAGATCAAGGAGAAATTGGTAGAGAATAAATAGAATCCAATGTATACTTTCCCATACCAAGGCTCATCATTTTAAACTTTTGTTTGCACACTTGGAGAGACATTTTGAGATCATAGAAAGAGCAATTATGAGGAACTAGTGTTTCAGCAGTAGATAGTGTGTTGATAGACATATAATTGTCTTGAGGAACACATATTTCAGTACCATTGAAGGGAAACTTTATACATTGGTGGTACATAGATGACACTTTTTACATGTCATGAATTCAAGGTTATCCTAGCAAAAAATTATATGCTAGTGGGATGGATAGAACTAGGAAAACCACATATTTTTCAATAGGACCAACATGGACTGGTAGCACAATAAGACCTTTAGAAGCTCATTCAACCTCATCATAGGTTTTCATAGTGATCTTCCTCCTAGGGTCAATAGAAAATTTGGACATGCCTCGTTGTTGAATAACATTGAAAGAGATGATATTTAACCCTGCACCACTATCTATCAAGACTCAGTGAACACGATTACAAAAGATTTAGACTTCTATGTGTAGGGCTATATTATAGGGATGAGCGAGGGACTTATCATCTTATTCAAATAATGTGAGGTAATGTGGTGAAGAGATAATGTTCACCATAGCTTGAAATTTCTCAAAATCAATATGCGTGGGGATGTTGGCTATGTGCAAATATTTCTCTAGAATTTCCTTGCACAAGAGAGATAGTTCTAGCAACTTGAATTTTGACATTTGTGCTTGGGTTCTTTGCAACTGGCAGACAAGGTCACAACTAGATATAGTGGGGGTGGCTACTTGTTTGGATGATGAGGCATTCTTAGGATCATTTAAAAATTTAAGGAATACTTTAGATTTCTCTCTAGTGACAACATTAAATGTCTCACCATACAAGGAGGAAAGTTCTGCCACTCAAAGAACTAGCTTAGGTTGAGTGTCCCTATGTTGTTGTTTAGCATTGCATATTTTTAGGATGACCTTTGGTCTTTCATCATTTGTATCATAATTGGGTTCATTGTGAAATTTGGGACCCATCATGTAAAGATATTTAATAGGTTCTATCATGTTTATGACATTGTTAGTGTTAGTGTAGGTGTAGTTGATCTTCGCGTCATGATTTTTCTTGTTAGTCTTAGATGATTCTCCTTTTTCATATTCTAATAATGGTTGTTTGAAGGCTTTCTGATCAAATTTTTTTACTAAGCCATCTTTTATGACTTTGCTAACATTGATGAGATCTTGGATAACATCTTTGATTTTAAGGAAATTTTTAGTGTTATGGCCTTTTCTCCTATGATAACTATAGGCATGGTTCTCTCTCTGCCAAGTAGGTCTGATGGGTGGGTCATAGGGGTGAGATTTTTCTAGAAGTTTGACCAATTTATTTGCATTTAAGGTCTTCAAGACCACTTCATAAGGTTCTACCATAGGTGTGTAAACATATCTTGACTTAATTTTTTAAAATTTTTTATTAGATGTTTGAGAGTTTGAGGTATTTTGTTTCTTCGTAGCATAAATGACATTGGAAAGGTTAAAGGAGAACTCCTTGGTATTAGGAGCATCCACTACTCCATCATTAACAATATATATATTTTTATTCCAAGGCTTATTTTTGTCTTTGCTATCCATGTTGCTATTTTTGTCTTTATTCAAGACAATGTCACCTTTTCTAATAACAACATGCTCAATGCAGTATGTTCTTTCAACCATCACATTGAAGGATGTAAAAAGTTATTTTCTAAGGTCAAAGTAGAGTTTTGGTACAAGTGTATTGACAAAAATATAAATCTTCTCAGTCTCAGGAATTTTTTGAGGGTATATAGAATGTAAATATCTCTATTATTGGTGGTACATTGCAAAGGGTTTACCTTTGTTAGAATTATTTAGAATAACTGAGAGGGGGGTGAATCAGTTATTCAAGGTCCTATAATGTCCAATTCAAACTTTCTAATAAAATAGGGTAAATTAGGAGTACTATCCTTTTTACTTTCTTAACATGCATACAATTAAAAATGAAAAGTAAACATGCATCACACCATAACACAAAGGATTTTGGTGACCCAGGAACCCTCCAGGAATAAGAAGGTAAAACTGGGGTGGGGATGATACCCTCAAAATAACTGCGCAATTGATTTCAACCACTTCTGATGGTCTACCCTGTTAAAGGCCTGCCCTGTTAAAGGCTACAACACACTGTTAAATGTGACCCTGTTAAAGGATTTCTACACCCTGTTAGGAGTGTGCCTTGTTAGAGGACTTAAGATCATTCAACTTAGAATGCCACCTTGTTAATGGATTTACATAGAGCTGTTAGGCTCACCCAAGTCCATGGGATTTACAGTCACCTTCTCAAAAGAATCTTCTATCCCTCTCTAAGGATCTCCTATCCTTCTCTTGAGGATCTCTTATCCTTCTCCTGAGGATCTCTTATCCTTCTCCTGGGGATCTTCTATCCTTTTCCTGAGGTTTATCCACCTAGCTGTTAAGCTAACCTAGCAATGTAGGATTTCAATATCTAATACAATGGCAAGAAATTATTAGAAAGGTTTTGATCTGATAAAGATAGCAACTTTAACCTTACTGATTTCATATCACTCTTTAGTTCCTTTCTTTGCTTTGCTTTTCTCCCTTGTAGTGTTGACAGCTTGTTCACCCTTCAAGAACTTTCTCCTTGAGTTCTTCCACTCATAATGCCAATGCACTCTATGGTCACTTGATCAACTCAGAGTCTTGATGCTCTATCCTTACTCTTCACTGTGTCCTCTTCTTGACACTTCACACTAGCCTTCTTTTGGCTTCTTTGCATGACCATACTTATGACCAACTCCCTCTCACACTCACATGATCTTTGACTTGTAACTCCTTATAAAGAAGTTTTGTTCTTCATTTCTTGCTCAAATCTTAATTTGATTTGAGAAAATGATATTTTTTTCCCTCCAAATTGCTTCTTCTAGAAACTTCATGATAAATTCATTAGCATTTTCCTTGAATTGATTTACATGGTTCACATAAAATTCTGTGACATCTAATCATCATCCTTATCATCCAACTAATTCAAAAATTTCAATGTAACAAACTTATCATTACTAATATGGAAAATATTTGACTTAACAAATAATGCAACAACTCGACATCATTGGTTTACTGATGCTCGACACCTTTTGTGTTACTCGGGTTCTACTATATTTATTGATGGTTGGCACTTGAAGAAACTTTCTCGGCATCCATTACCTTTTTTTGATACTTGACACCTAAATAATCACTCGGCTCACACTAAAGTTGAACTTGCTTTGCTCTCTCCAATGAACTTAGTTAGGCTTTACAAATGACTTAGTTAAACCTTACATATTTGATGTGTCTCAGTGTGTCCATCCTCTTAGAGTATGTCATTAATACACTATTTCATCAATGTCTTAGCTGATCCTTATACTTCATTAAAACATCATAACTTCAACCTTTCTCTAGGTGCTCTAGTTACATCTTATTGATTGCCTCCTTGTCAATCAACTAATTGATAGTATTTGGATCACTTAAGCAATTGTCATTCCTGCAAGTAGCAAGTTTGACATCAATGAAAAAACAATGATTGAAAACATTCTTTACTCATTCTATTATTCTTCATTCATGATCCTTTGAATCATTTCCAACAACCTTGTTTCTGTTTAATGTTGCACAAATCCAACACAGTAATGGGATGTTGAATGTTGTAAGAGTACTTTTAGATGAAGCATTGTGTAAGTTCATCAAACATTTTGAGAGGAGGTGACAATTTTGTGAATCAGTCCATGGCTTGGCCTCTCAAGCTCCTAGGAAACAACCTCATAAGGTATGTGTCTTCATGCATGAAGTCCATGCTAAGAGCATATAAGTGTCTCAAATGATCATGATGATCACCATTTCTATCATATTTATCATATTTGGGAACCTATATATCACTAGGAAATGGAAACATGTAAAAAATCCTATCAAAGGATGTACCAAATGGATTCTCCAAGCTATAGAGTGGGCTATTCCAAGTATTAGCTACTTGTGGTTTATCAAAGATGAGATCCTCCACAGAAGGTTGTCCATGAGGGTGCCTAGTGTAGGACTAGAAAATGGGTTAAATGCATAACATACTATGAGAAAATTAGAAAACTCAATAATCATATATTAGCATCCACTAGTCTACCATGAAAGCCAAACTAATAAAGAAAGCAATAGAAACCCCCTTTTTCATTTGTAGCTCCCATGTCCTTCTTTCTTCTCCAAATGATTGTAGCTCCAATTTTCCTATAGTGCACACAAGATTGAAGCCAAAGCCTATGATATGGATAATGCCATGAGAATACTAGAAGTGTGATTTTAATGTGAGAGCAAGAAGTGTAGATGCAAAGGCGTGGGGACTCAAAGACTCAAGAATTTGGATTTTCAAGACTTAAGCATTAAGATCCAAGGACTCAAGGATTCAAGGACTGAAAATGAGAGAAAGAGTGTCCATTTTATAATCAACACTCAAGGTGAGAGCATTGTATTTGTCACCCATAGATATGCGATGTGTCAAGAGATTCCTTTGAGAATCCATGATGCATATGACAAAATATGCCAATTGTAAGATTCTATGACACATGAAAGTCAAACTTGGCTAAATGTGGAAGAGAATCTATGATGCGTCATAAGACACCTTAACCCACTTAAAGCCAAGAATCTATGACAAATAAGCCAAATAGGGACATGCATAAGAGATAAGAATGTTTGATTATGAAAAATCTTAGCCAAGTGTCAAAGAAGAATCTATGAGGTGTCACATCCAAGTGTCATGATGATACAATATTTTATGGAATATTTGAATTAAAAATCCTTTTATTCCACAAAATAAGAATTAGTAGAAAAGGGAATTAATGATGGAAAATGGAACTTGGGAAATTAAGAATTTCCATGGTTTGTAAATAATGAATCGATTAATTAATAAAATTAATTAATTGAGGATGATAATTAGGAAGAATAGGATTAAATTATGGGTTATTTAATCCTATAAAGAAAATTAGTAGATAATTGGCCAAATTGATTAAATGAATACGACTATACCCTTTGATAAAAATGTGATGATGATGGATATCGAATAAGATGATGAAAAGGTAGACCAAAGCCATGGTCAAATTGATTGATAGATCAAAATTGATAACATGCCAAGGACACATGACATGAGTTGGTTGATATGTAACATTTAATTGACATTATAAATGCTACAAGATTGAAATTGATTGATAAGGTTTGATCATAATAACATCGACGGACATTGTCAATGTTATTAAAATGGTTGATGATGCCGTGATCTGACATTGAAAGCCTCAACAATGTCAAAGATTGGATGAAATGAATGATAGTTTGACCTAGCACTGAGAGCCATGACAGTACTAAGGTTAGATTGATAAGATTGATAGGTTGATAGGTTTCCAAGGCACTAAAAGCCACAACAATACCTAGGATAGGATAAATGATGATTGATTTAGGATGTTTGATATGCTTTGGGCTGATTAGGATTGATTTCGAGTGATTTTGGGTTGATTTGGGGTGATTCTGAGTTGATTTGAAATGGTTTCGAGTTGATTTGATATGATTCCAAGTTGACATGAAATTTATGTGAAAGGGGATACAAATGACGAAATATGGTCAATCTAGCCAAAAGATCAGAGTTAGTAAAATGAGAAAGTGGGACAAATTAGTATGAAGAAGTGATGAAACCATAGATGCGAACCATTTTTGAGTGTCTACACCTAGATGGAGTTTCCAATTGTTTGAAGGTAAAAGAAGGATGACTACCTTTACCAACTTGGAACCTAGTCACACCTGACATGTAATGGAATGCCTTCATTTAATAAGATGAGAGAATCATTTTAGATTTGAAGCATGTAGGGTCAAGAATGATCAATTGTCAAAGATAGAATAAGTGACTAGCTTGTCAAGAATGCTCAAGCATTTACAACAACAGTGACTTGAGCCAAGAGAGTGAGAAAGAAGCTTGATAACAAGTAACTAGCATAGAAAGGTAACTAGATTTTGACAACTAACCATTAGTGATAATTTTTAGCTTACATTTGATAGACTAAACCCATTTTTTTGACTTTGAACAATACCTAACATGAATTTTTTTTGACTAGATTTAGGTAGGATGAAGTAACAACACCCCTAGATCGGCTAAGACACAATTCTGACTCTATCTTACAAGTAGAAGAAACCAAGTGATATTTCTATGAGAATAAAGTGATATTTGGATAGAAAAATATATCGTACAATAGAGTTGACAATAGTTGGGCGATACTTTTGTGCCAAATGATAATTTTCCTTAAGGAAGGTGATATGCTTTGCTATAGTTAGGCAATAGAATTTACAGTAGGTAAGTGATCCAATTTTAGCTAAAAAAAATTTGTACAATACTTTTCAAATAGCCATTCGATAGAGGGCTAGTAAATAGTGAAAGATGCAATTTTGAGAAAAAAAAACTTATGTTTCAAGTTGATTATCTGTTTTCAAACTAAAGTGTTATGTAGATAGTATAGGACTTCAATTTTCATCAAGGAACAACATGGTTTACAAATAGTAAGGGTAGTTTGTATGTCTCAAACAATTGGACAAGGGAAAAAGCAACTTTTCTAACACACAACTGTGATATCAAAAAAAATTCATACCAATGCTAATGAGATGTTTTATTTACAAGAATGTTTACATAGGTCTAGCACATTCAAGAACACATGCCAACAAAGATCTACCTAAGAGTCAAGGTTCATTGGTCAACAACTTGGCCCACACTAAGTGCCCCGTTGCCTCACAGCAAGTGGTTTCCAATAAGAGATGTTGAATTTTTCATGGAGATTCCATCAACATAACCAAGAGGACACAAATGGTGAGTATAAAATCTTGGGGTGATCTGGCTAATCTACTAGGATTGATCATTGCACCAAGAAATTGAGTGACAAGATAAGGTAGTTACTAACCTAGAGTGTTTAGATTGGGCTTCCATTTGTAGTACTCATCTTACACCCAATTATGTGACACCTTACCTTGTGGTCACAAGAGCACCTTAAGTGTTATTGCCTAGTATTTTCCTCAATCTCCCATTGCCACAAGTAGTCACACTAAGTGAAGACAACCACTGCATCGACCAAGGTTTTGTGTCCTTGGTAGCCTTGAGTTTAGAGTTGGTTGGAATAGTTGGGTTTTCTTCTCCCCACTTAGGTCATTTTTTTTAATTGCTCAAGAGCAAGCCCTCTAAAGGATTATAGGTCAAGATTTCTAATTCACTATGAGGGTGGAGTGCATACTCTCCTATCCCAATTATTTCCCCCAAACATGTCAAACAAGTTTAATTAACCCTCTTACTTTTGAAATCTAAAGGTGGGTCAAGATTTTTGATTCACCACAAGGGTGAAAAGCATACTTTCCTACCACCAAGAGACCACAACCACAAGTCTTATCTACCTAAGAAAGAAAAAAATTAGTAGTATTGCCCCACACAAAATAAGGGAAATACACACACTTTTTTGGTTTTTATGCTTTTAGGCAACCCTGCAAACAATCATTAGTAGCCTTTTTACATTTGAAGCTTTGACATGCATTCTTTTAAAGCAATTTTTCAAGTGTTTAGGAAAAAAAAGTACAAGCACAACCATCAGTCCAACAAGAATTAGTCCCAAAAATAGTTCAAAAACCTACAATAAGACTTCTATTAGACAATAACGAACCCAAAACACTTGAAAAATAGACTGCAATAGACCAAAAACTGATCAAAGAATCCAAACAACAACAAGTTTTAGGTTGGATGATATTTTTTTGTTGATAGAGTACCATATGATACTTTTCAATATAGTGGTATGATACTTTTTCTCTGTGCAATACTTCACACTATACCCATATGATACTTTCTTTTATACTAGTGCAATAGAGTTCTGTATGGGCACGTGATACTTTTATTGGAAAAGTATCGCATGATAGTGCTAAGACATATCGTATGATACTAAGAAAGTATTACCTAATATTCATGACTGTAAAAAATAAAAAGACCAAACAAAAAGCATAAAACACAGATTAGGAGAAAACCTAAAATGTTCTGCCCCAAAATGAGAGCCAAAAATGTACTACTCTAAATCCTTCTATCCAAGATATCCCATGAATTGGAATGCTTGAATGCCAACTTAGAGCTCCCTATCCGTAGAGTGCACGGATGTGTGTTTGTGCATATGAGAAGCTCCTAGTTGAGCCTTAGAGGCACATCCCTTTCTAGTAAACCATGCAATGGGAGGTTCCTTAGACAAGAACAAGAATGTAAGTGCCCAAGAGGAATCCTCAAATATGCAATGCAAGCATGATCAATGCTAAAATGAGATGTATAATGCAACAAGATTAAGTAAATGAGAGTGTTACAAAAGCAATGCTAATTAAAATAAGTGATTGAAGCTATTGCAAAATGAATTAAGCTACTTGCAACATGAATCTAAGCTAGTATGAGAGTGGTGATGAGAGACTTAGACAAGAAATGATAAGTTCTAGCTCCAAAAAATCTATCAAGAAACTTGCAACATAACAATGCTCAAGAAGTGGATCCTTTGAGAAGGACGTAGCTCTCTCTTTTAAAGGTAGATGGATGGTTGAGATCAAGATCAAGGAAGTAGAAAATCAAGGGTGGGGGTTTACATTTTGCATGATCCATGTATAAGAGCAAGTCAACCAATGAAAACAAGTTGACTTTTCATGTGAGACAAAAGCCTTTTCTTTTAATTTGTAAATAGAAAAAAGACTTTATGTGTGCACATTGAGTGAGTTAGAAGAATGGTGTCTTTTATTTAATTAAAAGGGAATGTGTTATTTTAATCAAATATGGACTTAGACTAATATAGTTAAACTATAGGTTAAAATCAAATAAATTGATTTTTAGCAATTTAGTCTAGCCAAATGATTAAATAATTTAGACAAAATGTTGAGAAGAGGGCTAATAGTCTAAATGATAATTTTTAGGTGATTACACTTACCATTCAAAAAATCTAAGAAGATTTAGGGTATGTTTGACAAACCAATCATATTGTATAAACAAGGAATGATTTAAAGAACAAACTATACTTATTAGATAAAATGTGTACTTTTACAGAAACATCATATAGTGTTTGATAGGGGAAGATATATTCTAGTATGCTCCTCCATGAGATAACTAGGATCTTATCATGTCTAAAGACAAGCCATATATCCCCAAAAAGAGCCACTGATGGAACATATTTGAAATTGTGTTCATAAGTATGATTTTTCACCAATTTTGCCAAATTGGGATGAAAAAAAGTACTAACCTCCATTTTTGTGACTTTGATATTTAGTTTAGGATCACTTTCCAATTTCACAATTTCAAAATAACAAACTCCCTTGAAGAGAAAGGACAACTTGATTTCACTATTTCATAGTGATCCTTAAACAATAAGTCCAAAGTTCCAACTTTCACAATTTCAAAGGAGAATTTGAAAGTTGATTCTTTAAGGGAAAAATTAGTATTAAAAGATATTGAAAGATCAAAGTATTAATGATCATACTTGAAAATAAATATTTAGTACTCAGTGATGTGACATATGGAGAAAAGTGTAAATTCTAAAATGCACAAAAAGTAATGAGCATTAAATAAGGAATGTCTTGGAGATGATAAATGATTGAGAATGAGCTATTTTGCTCAAACCCAAAATGTGGAGTGAAGACAAAAATGGTGGCTTTGAAGTTCACCTCTGTGAGCAATTAACTTTCAATATAGTAATTTATAATTTCCTCCTATATAGCTATATTTTTCTCAAAATACCTATAAAGAAAGATGTTAGTAATAAGGAACAAAAAGAGGAATAAGCGGAAATATTGATTCAAAAAATACTATTAGAAGTTTTTCCTGAGTCATCTTCAGGTGATCAAATGTCTATATTTCAAGATGAATTCAAAGAGTGTAGGGATGAAAAACTGCCTCTACATGGTAGGTCCTTGTTTTGGTATTTCTTGAAAATAGAAACTAGAAGGAAACCAAAAATAATTCTTGGAAACTTGACCTAGGAAAAATAGTTGTTCCTAATATTTTTGTGGATGTTGAGCTTATAAACACATTGGAAAAACATCAATAACCCACCACCAGAATAATGAGAAACCTGTATGGAATTCCCTTGTTAGTAATTACCAAGTCTTGTGTTGAACAATATTTTGGATTGAGCACCCAAGCCCTCACCAAAATTGATAGAGAGCATTTCAAGAATGAATATAAGAAAATCATGAAGTTTGCAAAATATAGGGAAATTGCTCATTTCATGTGTAGGGTCATAACAATTAACTTATGTATCTGGCATATATGGGTCCTCATCTATTTGATTCATTTATGAACTTTTTAAAGAATTCCTTCTATGCATGGCTTCAACTTTTTGGGGAAGATGAAAAGAACACGATTTCCTTGGACTATATGTACATGTTTATAAAGATTTAGAATCCACATACCTACCTAGAATTTGACTTTACCAGTGAAATTGAGAATTTTTTTCACAATCAATTAGTTAGATTGAAAACTTCAAGATCAATAAAAAATTATTCACTATTGTGCCACTTGATATTATTCCAAAATATTTGACCAGTTCATAAATTCTATGAAGTTAGTAATTGTTGATGATGATGGTAGTCCTATTTAAAGGTGGTGCCCACTTTAATGAGGATTCCTCAAGCAATAAATAATATGTTGAGGCCTAAAGATTGCAAACCTAGTAAAGATTTTCTTTTCAATTTGGGAGATTGGATTGTGAAACCTAAGTATGCATTGCTGAGGATATATGGAAGTAGGAAACCTCCTCAAAAATTCCCATTATTTGTTCCAGAGAAATTGGATTTTTTGGAATTCATTTGGTAGATGATGTGGGTAAAAAATGATATAACCCAATCGAGACGGAAGGGTAATATGCTCCTATATTTTATTTAGTTTGATGGTTTTATTATTGGGTATAATATGATTCTGGAAGTACAAGAGTATATTAATAATGGTTACTAGTTGGCTAGTGAAAAGAGTAGGGAATATGACCCTAAAGGGTACATCATAAGTATTAAGGATAGATACACCCATTAGTTGAACTTAGAAGATGATGCTATCAGAAATTGTGATGATTTGGCCCAAGTTTATTAGAGACTAAGGAGATGAAATTTCTTGTCCAAGATTGAGGGGAAATGGTTAAGTAAGGGTCTAGCCCAATTTTACTCAAATGTAGACTTAGAAGTGATGAGAATAGAAAAGTGCATTCAAAACTTTGATGAACTATACCAAGAGTATGTGAAGCAAGAAAAGGCTAAATATATTAAGGAAACATTAGTTTTCCATCAAGCTAAAAGGAGAAAAGTGAACACAATTAAGCCTAGCTCTAGCACTTTGACCTCCTTACTAGAATAAAAGGAAAAAGCCACCATATCATTGGTTTCATATGATGATTCTAATGATGAAGCATCTACAAAATTTGCTTGAGTTCTTGAGAGTTTGGAGGATGATAAAGGGTTTGGGCTTTCAGGGCCTTCTTTCAAGTATCCAAAAGAACAACATGGATATCATGCCCAAATAATGGAGAATGATACAATAATATTTATTGAAGATGAGAGAGAAGAAATTTATATACATTTTATTGAATAAGAAATTTTTATTCAATCACAAGACTTTAGGTATTTCTGGATTAAGTACAAAATGAAATATTTTGAGGAGAAAAGGCCCAAGAGACTTGAAGTGGTGGATGAGTCACAATATGCTACAATTATATAATAGATGATGAGTGAATTAAAATCTTGATAATATCACTCTCATCGAGGAAGAAGCTATAGAGATAGTTAAAAAGAGAAATATCCTAATTTTTCCAGGTTTGACTCTCAAGGAGTTGTTCTTACTTAACTAGATAAGGAAGCAAGAGGATTCAAACTTGGTGTCATAATTTAAGTCACTAGATAAGGTGGAAGGAACATGTTATGATCCAAGAATAGACACATTTTCCACCTAAATAACATTCAAAGGAAACAAACCAAAGTTGATCAATATTTTACAAGGTGAAGAAGGAATGACCCTAATCCAAACTATAGAGAATACAGATGCAAAATTTACTGCTACCAGACTCACTCATGAGTCAATATTCTACCAAGCTCAAATTAGGCATATGAAAGAAATGATTAAAGAGATACACCAAAGAGAAATGGACATGAAATCTATTATTAATATAATGCATGTAAAGATTCAAAGGATAGAAAAGGAATTGAGTGAAAAGGGTTCTAGTGAAGTTTCCAGTGCAATGGTTTTTCGAAAAGCTCCTGCCATTACTGAAGACGAAAGTCCTAGAATAGGATTGATTGATCATCATGATTGTGTTTTCAATAAATTGAAAGAAGTGCTTGTGTACAGAGAAAATGTTATTTTAGAAAAATGTAAATAATTTTTTGAGGGATATAATAACATTTCAAGCATGTTGGATTTCTTTGTAAAAGAAATAGAGAAGTTATCAGAACTAGACAGAAAATGGGCCCGTCAAAGTTTTAGTTAAATAAGTTGTTTGAAGTTACTAAAAGGGACCTTGATGCACCTATCTAGATTAATAATACTATTGATTTCATTGACACAATAGCAAAAAACTACCTTATATGAGTCAAGAAAAGAAAAAACTCAAAGAGAAGTAAAAGCCAATTTTTGTTGTTGAGCATTTGTGTATCCCTCAAATTGTTGATGAAGATGAAAATATTAAATAATTCAAAGATTGGATACATATATTCCAAATATTTCCATAGTTAGTGATAACAAGGTACAAGGATGACAAGACCTTTTAGATGGATGCATTACACAAATTTCTTAACAAGTTGATTGCCATGGAGAATAAGTTTGCCAAATTCATCAATAAGGTAAAAATAGCCTTAGGAAAGAGGTGGAGTGATCTATAGGATTTCACTCCAATTGTTTCTACTTTCATATGGACCTCTCACACAAAAATAAATAAATGGATTGAAGTTTACATTAAGGTGCCTGAGGAGGTCAAGGATGTCACTATTGTTGCAGAAGAAGAGGTTGAAGAAGCCTGATATTGGTTGTGTATTTTATGTCTTTTTCTTCTTAATTAGGTAATTAGTTTTAGTTATGTAGGGGTATGAAGCTTGTTTGAACCTTTCCAATTTGTAAGGAAAAGGTACAAAGACCTATTTTTATTAGAGTAGCATTTTGAAACAAAAGGAAAAGGGGGGGGGGGGGGAAGAAGAACAATATTAGAGAGAATATTTTCAATTTTCAATGTGAATTAAATATTTTTATCTCTATATATTTACTGAATGGATCTTGAATTTGAGCTCCTCTCTATATTTCCTTATGAAGAAGTAGAAATGATGATAGATTCTTTAAATCTCTTATGGCTTACAATGTATTAAATATCCCATGTTCTTCATTAATTTTCTTAGATTAATACCACCATATCAATGAATTGAAATAATGAATGAAATTTTTCTACAGGGGCTAAAGTCATCTAGGTATAGGATTGCATTTATATCTCCTTTTATCTAGTGGTGAATGGTGTGCACATTGTCTCTAAGGGTTCAAATAATAAGACTATGTGGGAATTGACTCTATTTGCCTAAACGGACTAATGACTGGTCATTGTATGCTCATTATAAATGTATATGTATGGTCATACACTACTAAGGTTCAATCTATTTTTTTTTGCATAGATTACCTCATAATACTTTTATTCTCTATCAATTCTTTCAAAATGACTAGATTTCTCGTTAAGAACCTTTTCCAAATCAAGAGCATCATTGAGTCTACATTTATGACTACCAACCACCTCTAGCATAGGTCAAACCAGCTAGATCTTGGAGATTATAAAGTGTGGGGGTTGAACAAACAAAAATTTAGCCTTCTTCGATGACCAAAATTGTGTTGAGTTTCCTAGCAGCGAGTAATCAAGCTCGTAGGAAGTCAACCAATTTTTTTGTACACCAACAAGCCTAAAGATTGGAAGAGTTAATAAAGAAAAAAACTAAGAGATATTGTATCCTCCATTGTCATGTTGAGGGGGTTTTTGATTATCATTCATTGGTAAGTTGTTCATTATACCATTTAATAGTTTATAAAGATAATAAATCTCTTGATGATACAATCATGATCATGGTTTAAATATGTTGATCATTTTTATATAGGTCAATCTCCCTAGGGAACATGATATGGACCACCACAAAACACATAATATGGATGAAGAAGTGGAGGAACATGGATGTGTGAATATCAAAGCTGAAGATATTGTTCTAATGGAAGATGATAATCATGTATTAGAAACCTGATGTGAAGATGATGGTATAAATGCATTGAATCATGACATATTTGGTACTGGCACATGTGATCATGACATTGATATTCATGATATGCCTCTACTTGAGAAGGCACACATAACCCTTTACAAAGGGTCCCTAACAACTCTTCTTTTTGTTGTATTGTTGTTAGTAGACTTGAAGGTTATGAATGGTTATCCAAAATAACAATATGACACATATTAATGTATATCATATATGCCATTATAGTTAATAAAGAGTGAGTCACATGCCATTAATATTTTTTTATAAACAAATTACATATTTTTTTTGTAGATTGATAGATGGGTTTTGTCTTCCACCATCAAATATTCTACCTTGTTCATATCAAGAATTATTTTCCATTATAAAAGATATTGGAGTGGAGTATCAAAAAATAGATGCATGTCCCAATGATCATATTATGTATCATAAAGAGCATGAATTTACAGAAGAGTTCCTTGAATATCATATGAGTAGATATGTAACAGATCAAATAACCAAAAATGTGCCTTGTAAGGTTCTCTTTTATCATCCAATTATTCCACATATGAAATGGTTATTCATGTGTAATAGTTTGGCTCAATTTATGGATTACCATGTATAGAAAATAAGTTAAGATGTATTTATTTGAATTCTTGTTGATAGTTTGATATTTAGGGATAGACGAAAATTGACTACACTTTAAGGAAGAACCTCATAATATTAGGCTTTCATTAGTAGTGAATAATGTCAATCCATTTGGATAGATGAGATTTTTTTACTTGGTGTGGCATGCTTTTGTTATCAACAATAATATTCCTCCATGGATGTTAATAAATAGGGAGCACATCATGTTGGAAATAATTGTTCTATATATATATATATATTCATTTAATTGTTATGTACACTTAATTATAAATTTTACAATAAAATGGTCACAATAATTATGTAATGTTGTTTTTTCAACTAGGTAAGTATCGAGTCAAATATATGAATGGATATATTGAGCCTCTTATTGACGAGCTTGTAAAGTTATGGGAGGGTGTCACTATGTATGACATCTCTAGATTAGTAGGACAAAGACAATTTCAATTCCATGCAATGCTTTTATGGAAAATACATAATGCCCAAGGGCTAACACATTTTAGTGGTATATTAAAGTGTTTCACTTATGCATGACAATTATGATTATGAAAATTAACATATTTATTCCAATTATACCATTATCTTGTAGGACTTCAAACAAAGGGAAATTTTTTGCATGTCTCGTTTGTGGCTCAAAGATGAAATCTCATCATTAAAAAATGATTGGAAAGTAGGTGTTTGATGAGTGTAGGCACTTCCTACACAAGAATCATAAGTATCAAAGTGACCAAAAAAAAAAAATTCAATAGGAAAGAAGAGACCACATCAAATCCACATAAGATAAAACCTCACCCATGGAAGTTGGAATATAATAGAATTAGTCATCAAGGGAATTCCATTCTACTTAATGGTTTATGTTTGTAATTTATACTTTTCTATTGTGTTTTATTTACTAATGATGTAATTGATGATCATAAGGGTCATCAATACATTGAAATAACAACCTTCCAAAGGAACTAAAAAGTTATCCTAGATAATTTTATAGGTTTCTCTATTTCAAGCATCTACAAGTTGTGCATTTTTTTGATACTATGCATATAGAAAAGAATGTAGTAGAGATATTATATAAAATATTGGATGCAAGGTGTGACAAATAAAAAATTGTAAAAATTGTACTAACATTCATGAATCCACTCATGCAATGAAAGATCTCATTCAATCAAATACCCTTGGAGACTAGATCAATAAGAGTGCCCTTCCTTGGTTATTAACAGAGCATAAAAGAAATGCTATAAAAAATGTGATTTCCCATAGGATTTTCTCTGAGCATAAAAAATTTATTATCAAAGAAAAATGAATTTGGCTCATGATTGAAAATGTATGATTGGAATACCTTCATCAAGGTTATTCATGTTGTTATGTATTTACTATATATTTGTAAATTGCATGTAGTTTTTACTTTATTATATTAGAAAAAAATGAAATAATTAATTTATGATTGTTGCCAATACATGCTTCCTCTATGTCTCCTAGACCACTTAGAAAATAATGTCAAGCAAGTCATATATGATATTAGAACATAGATGAGGTAAGTAGTGATATTTATTTAATTTTTTGTATATGTCTATTATATTCACAATTTTTTTTCTTGTTATGTAATATATTGTGTATTATTTTGTATAGTCGTGTACCTATATGTTTCTTTCTCTTAAATCTCTTGTAGGTGGTTTTCATCTAAACAAATCCATAAAGATGATAAAAATTATTAGAAGTGAGAAATTCCTTTTCTAATGTGTAAAATAAAAAAGTGTCCACCTTAAAAGTTTTCAATGCACAAGAACACTACCTCATACACCAAGTTGAGGAGATTGAAATGTGTGAACTTGTATGCACTAGGTCAATGTGGATGATTGAGAGTCACTTGAAATTTCTAAAGGCTTTTCTTCAACAAAGAGAATATCTTGAGGATTCTATAATGGAGGGATATTTGGTATACTACACTATAGTGTACATTACTAAATATAGATTCCTAAGCTTGCAATAAAGTTCCATATAGATGGCATTTAGGATCCCAACCCCACTAACCAATTTGAAGGGGAGTACTTGATGGGGAAAGGTAGATTGGGGAAAGTGAAAGGTAAATATAAGATGTTATTGTAGTTAATTAATTCTTAATAGTCATCTATTTATTTTTTGTATAGTTGGTTGAGTGGGATGCATTTCATTTGAATCTTGCAAACAATCTTTGATTAGATGGTGGTATGGATTGAACAATGTTCACAATCTTGTTTCACAATAACATGGGAAGGTGTATCTTCATTGGTTAAATATGCTTATCAAAATGGAGATTTAAATTTTAGGCAAAAGGAAATTGATTTAGCATATGGATTAAGAGGTCATGAGGTACATATAAATTTATTAATGACTTGTATGTTTATCAACTCCGATGCAATTTTTTTTACATGCTTGACATATTATTGCATCTAAAATGCCATAAGGCTATGTGCTATAGTGGTTATAAATTTCACATCAACAAGTTGGATGACACATAAAAGTTGTGATTTTAGGATCTAATTGTAGTCTTTGAGGTGACTAATATTTTATTCTAAAATGGCATACATCTTTGAGAGTCTTAAAATTGATACTATGGCATTTTGGATGATATACTCGAGTGTGACTTCAATTCCTTCAAAATGTTTCTCTTCATCATCAAATGGTACAGGATATGACTCAATGAAAAAGATCCTAATAGAATTATTATTAAATATGAAAATAAATTTACAATGGTTTATACAAGGTCTCTTGAGCTAGTTAGGGATGAGCCCAATGTTATTCCAAGCCAATGTGAATAGGTATTTTACTCAAAGGTTTCACATAAATTAGGTTGGTCTTTTGTTGTTAGACATGATCAAAGAGGAAGGCTAGTAAAGTACAATGTGATAGAAGAAGATACCAAAGAAGTAGAGCATGATGTAGATGATGATCATGCTTGATAGTTTGTTGATGGTGATCTTGATGGAGATGATCATGAAGAAGAAGAAGATGACGATGATGAAGAAAATATTGATGATGATGGTGATGGTGGTGGTGATAGTGATGGTGATGACTATCATGAGAACAATAAAAATGATGATGATTTGGATAAAGAAGAAGATCAATGAGATTAATGGATTACAAAGGTACATAATTAATCCTTAATTTATAAACAAATTTAATTACAATTAGTTTTAATTAATGAAAAAAAAAAATTCAACTCTAGGAGATCTTCAACAAGATTAGGTGAAGGATGAACAAAATGATGTGGAAGATGATGATAGACAATAGAATACTTCATGTGCTAATGTTAATAAATGTTATGTGTTAATGAGTGTGATGTATTAATAAATGAATGCTATATGCTATTAATGATAAAATAATGAATGAATATCAAATGTTATTTTTGGATGTTAGTTGTTTAATTCATGTGATAATGAATGAATTCTATATTTTATTAATGGATAAAAGAATGAGTGAATTTTAAATGTTAACAGGGAATTTAGAGTTATGTTGGTGGTGGGGGTGGGGGACAATTGAGCTTCCACCTTCATGTGACTTTTCCTATTAAGTAGAGAAAAGTAAACTATTCAAAAAACTAAGAGAAGCTCAATAATATACTAGATCCAACCATTCTCATTCTTAGACCCATTAATGGTCAATTAATCCTAGGATCCACTATTTTGTACAAGTCAATCACCTTCTCAAACTCTAATCACATCTAGATCAAACTATCTTGTCACTTGTCACTGATTTTGAGAAATGATTGAAAAATATAAGGCTTATCCCAAATTCTCTTTAATACATTCAATAGGCCCAAATGGACCAAACTTAGATTAACCTTTCTCTATTCCACTTTACTCTTGATATTTTTTATATAAAACATACTAGTTATTTGACATGTTTTTCCACACCTCTCCAACACAGATGGCAACTAATGTTGAGGTTGAACTTGGAAGAAAATCATGATGATGATAAGATGAATGATAGGAATAAGATGTGCATTGAGGAATTGAGAGAAATCAAGGTGTTGGACACAAGGGGCTATGGGATGTGTGCTTTTGGTTATTATAAATGACTACCATGACCACTCATTTTCTCTCAAGGTCATAAGGAAAAATACAAAAGATCAACAATGGTTTACCAAGTTGAGAATAATTCACAGGGAGAGGGAGATCCTTTCTTCATTGGACTACCCATTTCTTCCCTTTCTAATGAATGATGTTGAAACTAACTATTTTTTTGGTTGGGCTTTTGAATACTACTTAGGTGGTGATCTCAATCATCTTAGGAAATTCAGCCATATAGAAGATTTTCAAAGTCTATGATTAGGTAAATGCCTTATAAATTTTTAGCATTAACTAGTCATGGCTCTATAGTCTAATAAATGAGAAAATTCCTATTTTAACTGTGATGCATATTATATTAGAGCATGTAACTTAATTTGGGTAGTTTTAGATCTTTTATTTTTCATTTATTTTTCACCCATGACATATGTTGTCATAGTTTTAATATGAAATGATATATGGTAGTCAAATTAGAGATTCCTTTATGATAGTTTAGATTATTTATAGCGTACATAATTACCTGAATATAGAGATGCAAGACCGAATTCCATAAATCTGGAGAAGACCATTTACATATTCTTCTTTCTATTTTTCTCCTCATTTATTACTTTCCTCAAGAAGTTTTTGAGATGAATATTATAAAAATATTCAGAGCGAACTTCATGCCCATTTACTAGAAGTTTGTCAATTTGATAATATTGTATGGTGTTTGAGATGAATTATTCAGGGAGAACTTTATGCACATTTCCTAGAAGATTATCAGTTGAATAGTTTTATGTGTGATTGTACAAAAAAGAAGTACAAATATGAGTTAGTCTAAGAATTGGCAAACAGACCTACCTATATCAATAGATGAATAAATTATAGACACGTGCATGATTTTTCCATTTTTATTGATTTCTATTTTTGTTAGTATTTTTCATGATAGAGTTTGATTTGAAATATGAGGAAATACATTCAGATAGTCAATTTTGATTTCTTCCTTCCTCTTTTTTTTTTTTCTATTTTCCATCTTCATTAAGTTTTACTGAAGAAATAATTCAGAAAAAAATTCCATAAAAGTTGTATACTTGTGCAAATAATAGAGAAATCCTTTTCCATCTTATTATGCCTGAAGATTTCTTTCTTTTAGATGATAAAATTTTAGACTTTGATTCTAAATAGGGAAGAAAATTTTCACATGATTAATTTTATTTTCCCTCTTTTGTTGTATTAATTTTTATTTTTTCTCCTTTTCTACTTTTTATTTTCTCCTATTCTGTCAAACACTTTATTTAACATTTTGTCCACAAGAGTTCAAACTAGTATCCTATGAGAACAATTATATATAGAAAACTAGTTAATTATGACAATAGAAATGCAAAAGCTTAAAACATGTAGAAACAATTTATTCTCCTTCATTTAGTTCAAATCCCCACTCATCTCACAAATACAAATATCTAAAGTAGTATGATAATCACTATTCACAAATTCAACATTTTTTAAAGAAAAAGATATACAAGCTCAGTAGAAATACCACAGAGTCAGTTCTTTTTCATACCTAGGTTCTCAAACTCAAATCAAGTTCCAACAACATCTAACATAAGTGTATAGACAACCTATGATATAATAAATGACATAATATAATAATGACATGCATGTGAGTATATGTATATCAATTCACACAATGAACTAATATACATACATTCACATATGTGTAGGGTTTCATTAAATATCTTATTCTTGTATCTGACCAACACTATCATAAATTAGTAGGATAAGAACTTTGTTATCATAGTATAAACACGGTCCATTTAGAAAGGTATATGAAACTCCATCTTTATAATTTTATGATGTAACATACTAAATTTATTTATCTTCTATTAAAAGCACTCATTTTCCTATTTCAATGTTGATAGAATGCAATTTGAGGATGTAACTAGATATGGGAAAGCTCTTTCTTCTAATTAGAGTTCAAGAATATTCTTCCTCTTCCCTCAAAAGGTTGAATAGTGAAGTATGTATAGCTCATATTTTTTAGAAATTTGTTCAACACTCCCCTCAAGATTCATGAAAAGGGCTTAACTGCCTCATGTGTACTATAAGTTTAGTGGTTGTATTGGGCATTGACAGAATAGCCTTTTGGTGCAACAACAACCCTAGTCTAACAAGTGGTATTAGAGCTTGGTCACAGGTTTGAATCCTTAAATCCTTGGGTAACATTGAGGGGGAGATTGTTGTAAATTTGTTCAATCCTCCCCTCAGGATTCATGATAAGGGCTTACCCACCTCTTGTGTACTATAAGTTGAGTGGTTGTATCAGGAATTGATAGATCAGTCTTTTGGTGTAATGACAAATCCAATCTAACAATATTTAATCACATATTATTTATAAGTACCACAACTATTTATTATTCATATTAAGTTTTTGGACATCAAAATTTGCATGAAGAGAAATGTTTGCCTTATGCAAATGCCTCATAGTCTTGTCCTGATAGGTTTTGAATATGGAGATATTCAAGCTGCAGAAAAACATGGTGATTGTTATGAGAAATATTGGAAATCTAATGGGAAAGTGAGATGCTAAGAAGGGGGAGGGGGTGAATTAGAATCTCCAAAAAAATTACCACTTCAAACATAAACCATATTTAAACTTAATTCACCACACTTCTCAACCTTAACATTAATTATGCATCACCATGTGATAACATGTAATATTAGATCTAACATCTAATAACATGAATAAAACACATAAGAAAGTAATCAACACATAACCTAAGCTTAAGTAATGTAAAAACCCTCTAAGGTAAAGGCAAAATTGTGATGGGGATGAAACCTAGAAATTATTCACTACTGCAGTACAAAGTGCCTATTAGGGATACAATTTGGTCACCTATGATGATCTACCCTATGAGGGGTCTTTTTTTTTGAAATCTAATAAGTCTGTTAAGTCTACCTTGATTAAAGGATTTAAACTTCATAATTAAGTGAGTACTTTATTAAGAGATTTATAATAGGTCTACTAGGACCATTGTGTTAAGAGATTCACCTAATATACTTGTTAGAATGTAACAATACCTTGATCCTTCAAATTTCACCAAGATACTGATAAAAAATCTTCTCTTTCCAATAGATAATCATGTCATTATGACTAATTTGTAATATCTCATCACTACATTTCTTAGTCACCTTACTTCACAACTTGTCGATTCTCCTTCAGCTTTGCACACATACATTCCTCTAACTTGAAGCAACATATTCTATCTTGAAACCCTTCTTAAATATAAATCTTAAGAATTTTCTAGATCACAATCAATTGTCCACATTCATCCTTTTTATCAATTAGTCCTTCAAATTTTTGGATTGGTCTATCATACTCATGTATAAGGATTAATGATGTGTAATTATAGTCCTAATCACTTCCTTGATAATCTCCTTGAACTTAGAAACATGATTCATGCTTGATAAAATAGTTTACATAGGACTTTGTGCCATTCCAAGCTCATAGAGTCAAACTATATAGATCAATACATATACCTTCTTGACACTCAAATATGCTTGTTATTCATGCTACCCCTCAATTGAACTATGCTTGACTTAAATTTCTTTATCCTCTGAACTGCTCATCGAGTGTTGATGTACTTTTCAACTATATTTTCCTCAGGTCATATTGAACTTATATAATCCTATTCTTTATAACTTGACCTATATTGTGGCCCATTCATAGTGTTGACCAATCAACTCTTCCTTGTGAATGAGTAAGTGTTTTGCACTAAAAGACAATAGTAAGATTTCCTTTAGGGTCAACATTTGTATGGAGAGAAATGTTTGTCTTATAAAAATGCCTTGTATTCTTATCCTAATAGGTTTTCAATATGGAGATATTCAAGTTACAGAAAAAACCTGGTGTTGGTATGAGAAATTCATGCTATAACACTTGGTTCTCATAAAAGGTGACATGACTCAGGATGATCTAGGAATATAAGAAGATTTGGCTAATATGCTCATTAACTAAACATACATTATTGTCAATCAACTATTTGCATCCATTGTTTATGAACCTAGAATCAAAGGTATGTAAATTTATCACTTGTAAGTTGTAATTATAGTTTTAAAACACTTTATATTCTCACCAAATTCATTAAAATTTACCTTTTAATTTCAATATTGGCCATTTTTTGCCTTCGTAATATACGAATATTTAAAAATTCAAATAAAGTGAGGTGTAGGAATATTTCATATAAAACTTTAGGTTATGATTTATTTCCTAAGTGATTGTGCACTTTAATTTTTCTATGAACCCACAACTTCCTCGCTGTCAAATCCTTCATCATCCATAGTGGTGGCTTTTTCACTATGCAAAGTTGCACATTCTTTATTTCATGTGACATAGCGATAGCTTGGTGGACCCCTTCCTATCAGAGCATGTTGGTTGTTCATCAGTTTCTAATTGGCTAAGGTATCACTATGTAAGGTGGGACCTTAGATTTTGTGGGCTTCAGTGTGATGTGGACGAAGTGTCAGATAGGTTGGCAAAGGACCATGTTTCTATTGGTTAGTGCATTGATAGGTTGGGTACACCTTTGGGGTCATCAGATGGAGGAAGATCAACATCTCTCACTTTATCGCTATAAGAAGTTGTTCAATCTTTAGTCATAGTGACATAACGAGGTCTTGATACATGTCTCAATGGGCCCAAGTTAAGCTAAAATCCTAGTTAGAGCTAACAATATCGTAAACTAGCATAGTTAAGTTTTAAGGTGGTGCAATTAGTTAAACATGATATGGTCAAATGTGTGAAGAATTTGTGGGGTGGTGGAAAGAAATAACATGGTTGGTCCACATGGAGGTTTCTAGTTGCATGAATGAGTCAACATATTGACTTTGTTGATTCATGAGCCAAAAATAGGGAAGATTGGGTTTTCTTGCATGATCTGATCTTCTTGATTGATTTCAACCACTCTGTAGTTAATGCTAAGATTTAATGACATAATGGGCACTCTTCCCACCATATGATCATCCATTTTGAGGAGTTTTAGCATTGATTATGCCCATCGTTTCCATGATTTTCATGCTTTTGCAAGTGTACCAAATAAAATCTACTATTTGGGTCACCTTGATTATTCTTTGAGCATTTAATAATAGTTGTTGTGGAGTAACTTTAGTTGGAATATCTTAGTTATGCCTAAGCCATAAAGGCAAGATTTTGTAATCTTTGAAAGGGTTGACCTTTCTCTAATTCTCTAGTATTTCTTCCATGCATAATACTACAATTTCTCATGCCTCTGAGCCATTGTAATCCTTTGCTGAGTCTCTTTTAGCCATTAACACTCTGTGAAAGTTCTCTTTGACTTTGGTTAATGTTTTTTTCCATATTCTACAATTTACATGATTGTATCTACTTTTGGCATTTGAATGATATTAAGTGAAGTCTCTTCCTATAGCATTCTTTTTACTATCTAATCTACATGTGGTTGTTGAATTAAGAAAAGTCTGAATGCATTTATGGGTAGAGATAAGGTCAAACACTCTATTTTGGTGCATCATACTTTAGGTTAGAATAGGTAGATTTTCTTTCTTGTATCCCCTCCTCCTTTTTCCTCTCCAAGTGTAGTTAGGTGCACCCTGATAGGAAAGGAAGTTGGCATTTTCTAGAGACTCAACCTCATAGTTCAAGTCCCACAACTTGGTGGTTATTTCCATGTTTCACAAGGTTTCCCTTAGGTAAAAAATTTGAACAAGGGTGCAAAATTTTGTGACAACAATTTTTGGCACACCCAGTGGGACTTATCAAGAAGATTTCAAGTCTACTGGTGTCAAGAAGAAGAAAATTTCATGATTATGCTAAAGAGACAATTTTTGCTTCAGTATTCAAGCCTTCAAGGGGCTTATTCTTCAAGTACTTGGTGACTCCAAGCTTCAAATACATCTGGTTTCAAACCTAGTCACAGTGATTCATGCCCAAAGTTGAAACAATGGCATCTCTAGAGGTAAATTTCAATATTAGGAGCTTTCATTTTTAGGTCCTAGAAGAAAAAGGTCTAGAGAATCTTTATCACCAATTAGGAGTATAGAGGAAATACATACACCTGCAAGATCAATTTCCACTCCTTCTATTGTTAGATCTAAACCTAGGTTGCCATAAGCTCATATTAATAGAGAACTTGCTTATATGGCTAGAAATCATGATTTTGCCACCTTTAATGGTGGAATCCCCTTTTTCTAGCCCAAAGACATGACATACCAGGAGATGCACTTAAAAGTATACCTGAATTCATTGGTGAAACTTCTATCCCCCCCTTAGAACACATTCAAGGTGTTGCAAATGTTTGCGATATCCATGGTATTACAAAAGATGATGTGGTTGTTAGACTCCTAGCTTCATCTTCAAAAGGGAAAGCTCTACAATGGTATAGGGGTCTATCACATGGTTCTATAATAGATTGGGATGGATTAGGAGCAAGACTATGTAAACACTTTGAGGACAAAAGTGACTATTTGTCAATTTTAGAACATCTAACTACTATAAAAAAAGTCCCCCATGAATGTATGACTAATTTCAACTAAAATTTTCAAAAGACATGGGAAATAATACCTACTTAAATGAAGCCTACCCCTAGTAATGCCTTCTTATATTACCTCAAAGTTTTTAATACTGATATTGCCACTACAATCCAAACCATTGGAGTAGATACCTTACCTGACGCTTGTGAAATAGCAATAAGTGTAGAACACATATTGATACAAGGAGGAAAGCTAGCTCCAAGGCCTCCTATGCCTTTCTTCCCTAATATCCCAAATCACCAACCAACAATGGCCCCTGTTCCCAAAAATTCCACATCACAACCCCTCACTTTAACCCCTCAAGGTTCCACATCTTCAAATGGAATGGATGAAATCAAGGAGATGATGCAGTTTATGATGTTGAACATGGATAAAAGGTTGCAAGGCCAAGAGAAGAAGTTGGTGACTTTGGAGAGACAATGAGCTCAAGGTAATAAGGTTCCTCAACTGCAATATCAAACTCCAAACAATGGTAGGCCTCCAAATCATAATTATGGGAACAATTCTTTTGATCAGAGTAGGAAGAATAGTCATGCTTCTACCTCAAATGAGAATAAAAGTAGAGCTATAGTCCCTCAAAACAATATGGCTCAAGACCAATATTTTTGTCCCTCCTACAATTACTCCTATGTCTATTGTATGTGTCAAAAGGCTTAATCCTATTTAGCTTTGACTACTCAAGAGCCTATAGTAGGAAAATCATATAATGAAAGCCAACTCAAGGATGCCTCACATATGTAGAGACATGGTGATTGCTCCTTCATGAATCATCAGGTGGAAGAAAATTGTAATGTAAACTAGGATTTTATTGCTCATAGTACTAGGAGAAAAATAAGAACTATTAAAGATGCTACCCCTCATTCTAATCAAACTTCAACATCAAATGTAATACCTCATGTACAAGTAGTGAATGATCAAGCCAATGCCCTCCAACAACAAAAACATAGTAATTTTAGAGGAGATACGAATGGCCCCCAGGTTATTCCAACTCAACCCCCTACACATGCAGTTCCCAAGGCTTCTTATAAGTGTGGTAGAGTATATGAAGAAGAAAAATGTGAATATTTCCACATGGGATGTTTTTGCAACTATACCCATGCAAAAGAGGCTACTGCAACAAGAATTGGAAAGTATTGAACTAAAAGATCAACCACCTAACATGGAAAGTGCCAAAAGCATAGTACAACCATCAAGGGAAGAAGAAACAAGTAAAAATGTTAGACCTCCTCCATTTTATGTCTCTTTGATAATAGGGGATAAACTAGTCCACAATTGTATGATTGATTTAGGGGCTAGTAGTTTAGTGATGCATAAGTGTGTTGCTGATGCTTTAGAAATGAAATATGAGCCCATTGTTAGGGATGTATTATAGTTGGATGGTAGTACTATCAAGACTATAGGGATCCTTAGGAGTTTTGAAATGGCTCTACATGCATGCCCCGATTGTAATATAACTCAATATATATTAGTCATTAAGGTCAAACCACACTTTTCTATTTGTCTTACAAGAGACTTCACTGACCAAATAGATGGTTACATATCTTTTGATTGATCATATATGTTATTTAGGACAAGATATGGGATCAAGGCTTCAATTAGAGTAGAGCCTCTAGCCCTCCATCATATTGAGCCCTACACCCCTAATCTCATCAGTATGAATTGCACTATCCTAGAGATGGATGATAATGACATAGTAAACAAGCCTACCACTTCTCTAGTAGAGACACTTGATTTTTCTCTTATATGAATGGGTTAATTCATATCAATTTGATCCCATATTAGAAACCCTTGAGATAGGTCTTGGTACATAGTATGTATTAGAGAAGGATGCTCTTGTCCCTAATCTTGTGAAGACTAAAGAAGATATGAGTGGGATATGGAGTATATATTTTGATGGATCAAGGAATAAGAATGGATCATGGGTAGGTGTGGTGTTGATTTCTCCTACACAAGTAAGGTTTTAATTCTCCTTTATGCTCCAATTGAGTCATACCAATAATGTGTCCAAGTATGAGTCCTTGATTCAAGGTCTTTTACTTGCTAAAAAAGGGGGAATTCAAGCCTAAAATGTATATGGAGATAGTGAGTTGGTGGTTAATCAAGTAAGAAAATAGAATATCACTAAGAATGGTTTTCTCAAGTCTTATAAATATAGAGTATGGGATTTTCTTGAAAGTTTTAATGTGTTTAATTTTCAAAGAATCCCTAGAAAAGAAAATAGACATGTTGATAGACTTGCAGACATTGGTGCATCTTATGATATCACAAAGAACCTTGAAGCTTAAAAGAAGAAACAAATTAAAGTGGTAGTAAGGCCTTCTATTCCTAACAACAACACCAATTGGAAAGTGTTTGAATCTGATGCACAAATTGTAAGTTTCTTGCAGAATGAGGCAAAATTCTTAGTGAGAAACCAATCTAGGTTGCATGACCAATATGGAGATCAGATCATCAATCTCAGTTCCAAAAAGTTTCCTAAGGATCTCATTACCTTAGAGAGTTTCTTTGACCTTGATGACCAAACAAGAAATAGAAGCATGAACCTAGCTACTGGCAATGATGATTATACACCAGTTGTAGTTGCTAATGGAAATTCTTTAAACATGGAAAAGGTATGTTCTAAAATTGAGAAAGAATATTTCATTCATCCAAGTCAATAATTTAATGATATATTTTCTTGGACATATGATGATTTAAAAGGTTTTGACCCAAGCCTATTTCAACATACCATAGATCTAGTAGAAAATGTCAAACTAGTAAGACAAAAGCAGAGGCCAGTGAATCCTAAGATTGAACAATTAATGAGAAAAGAGCTATCTAAGCTAATTGAGGCTAATATAATTTTCCCTATCAAGCACTCATCATGGGTAGAAAACCTTGTCCCTGTTAGGAGGAAGAATGGAGAAATTACATTATGTGTGGATTTTAGGTATCTTAACCAAGCTTCCCTTAAAGATCACCATCCCATTCCTTCCATGGAGTAGATATTTGTCTAAGGTTAGTGGTTTAGAGAGGTTCTCATTTCTTGATGGGTTCTCTGGTTATAATCAAGTGCAAGTCAAGGAAAATGCTAGATATAAGACTGCATTCACCACCAAATGGGTCACCTATGCTTATAGTAAAATGCCTTTTTGGATAACAAATGCAAGTGCCACCTTTCAAAAGGCAATGGAGACGACCTTCAAAAACATGACTGAAAGGTTTGTATTGGTTTACATTAATGATATTATAGTATATTCAAAGGATATAGAAAATCATTTTGGTCATCTTAGACAAGTCTTCATAAGGTCTAGAGAGTTTGTGGTATCCCTTAATCCAAGCAAATGTGTCTTTTCCATAAATTAGGGAAAATTATTAGGACATATTGTATAAAAGGATGGTCTAATCATTGATCCATAGAGAACTAAGGCAATCCTTTCTCCCTCCCTCCCTAGCCATAAGAAAGGTCTACAAAGATTTCTTGGTAGAATAAATTTTGTGAGGAGGTTTATCCCTAATTTAGCTACCATGGTGAAGCCTCTTACAACCATGATAAAAAAGAATACAATGTTTATATTGACCAAGAAAGGGAAGGTAAGTTTTGAAGAGATCAAAGTATCCATAGCCTTAGCCCCTACTCTCATCAATCTAAATTTTGAGAAGGATTTAATTCTTTATACCTTACGTAGAGAGTCAAGCATCTCTGTTGTCTTAACTCAAAAAAATGATAGGGATGGGGAGAAACCTATTGCTTTTTTTAGTGGAGGGCTTAAGGAATATGAAGACAAATACAATTATGTAGAAAAGAAAGCCCTTGTATTCATAAGAGCTTTGAAGAAATTTAGACAACGTTTGTCTCACAACAAGATCCATTTGTTAGTGCCCCATGCAACTATGAAGGACTTTCTTTTGGGAAAAGATATTAATGAGAAGAGAGTTGGATGGATCACTAAGGTAATGGATTATGATGTTGACATCCAAATTACCAAGTTGGTAAGAGGGAAGGGATTGTGCAACAAATGATCTCATCTTAGGAATCAAATGAAGAAGTTGCTATGGTATTGATAGAACAGAAAGAAGCAAGAAATGGTAATCCAAGGAATTGGATGGATGACATGAAGACCTTCTTAATAGGAAATGGATATCCTCAAGGGTTGGATAAGGCTAAAAGGAGGCACTTCAGATTATAGTCAATCCCCTATGCTATAGTTGATGGTACTCTATTAGGGGAGACTTCAATGGAGCCCTATTGAGATGCATTGATATAGACCAAGCTAAAAGAATGATCAAAGAGTTTCATGATGGTCCTGATGGTGGCCACTTTTTAGCAAGTATAACTACAATGAAGATCATGAGGTTTGGTTACTACTGGCCATCCTTGTTCCATGATTGTCATAAGTATGTGAGAAAATGTTCCTTTTTATCTAATAAACAAAGACTCACAACTCTTCCTCTTAATCCCATTTAGGTAGACCAACCCTTTGCTCAATGGAGATTGGATTTCATAGGCCCTATCAACCCCCCTTCCAACTCTAATCACAAATAGATCCTAGTAGCTATAGATTACTTCACCAGATGGATGAACGTAGTTGCATTGAAGGTTACCACAAAATCTTTAGTTGTTGAATTGCTTGATGGAATTATTACCAGGTTTGGTGCCCCTTCAACCATTATTTTAGATAATGCAACATCTTTTTTAGGAGCTTAGATTTGTGCATGGGTAGTTGATCATAATATCTACTTGAGCACATCCTCAAACTATTATCCTTAGGGCAATGGATGGTTGAATCATCTAACAAAAACCTAATCAAGCTTATAAAGAGGATTATAGAAGATAATCAGATGTGTTGGCATGAAAATTTGAAGACAACACTATGGGCTAATAGAATAATGCCTAAGAGAGCCATTGGAAATTCACACTTTATGTTGGTATATGGCAAGGAAAGAAGGCTTCCAATTTCATTTGAATTCCCATATCTGGAACTAGCTCATTAGTTAGAGCTAACTAAAAATGATGTCATGACAGTAAGAATGGTAGAACTAATGAAGCTAGAAGAGAAAAGGAAATAGGCCACACAAACCCTAGAAACACATCAACAACAAGTACAAAGGAGCTTTGATAGGAAGGCTAGGGTCAAAATCTTCAAAGAGAGTGATCTAGTATTAAAATGGGATGCAGATAGGGAAAAAATAGGGAGGCACTCAAAATTGGATGCACTATTGAGTGGTCCCTATGTGGTTATAAGTTGCAAACATACCAATGCTTTCCAATTATGTAGACCTAATGGAGAAATTTTTCCCATTCTAGTTAATGGGATATATCTCAAACCCTATTTTTGAGATGTGATGATGTTCATGTATATAGTTAAGTTAGTTTCTTTCCTATGGTTTCCTATTTCCAAGAAGTACATGAGAACATGTGTGTTGCAGTGGTTGTAGAGGATTTTGGTTCCTGGTTTCAGTTGTAGAGAGATAGTTTGGAGGTTCTTAGGCATGTTTTCTGTGATTTTAGGGTTTTTCATTGGGCATATTCTCACAATTTCTATGACTCTATTTCCCAATGGATGTGAAAGCTATAGGTCTATGCATAGCTAGCTTTCATTCCCCTCGAGTCACCAGGTTTGTTGGCCATTTCTTGCCTTCCCACAAAATTGCCATATTTAAATTTAAACATGGTAACATATGCATATTTAAAAATTCAAATACAGTGAGGTGCATGAATATTTCATATAAAACTTTAGGTTATGATTTATTTCTTAAGTGACTCTACACTTTAATTTTTCCATGGACACACAACTTCCTCACTATCAGATCCTTCATCATCCACGATGGTTGCTTTGTTGCTATGCAGAGCTGCACATTCTTTATTTCATGCGACATAGCGACAACTTGGTGGGCCCCTTCGTATTAGAGCACGTTGGTATTTCAAAAGTTTCTCATTGGCTAAGGTATCATTGTGCAAGGTGAGCCCTTACCTTTTGTGGGCTATGGTGTGATGTGGATGAAGTGTCAGACAGGTTGGAAAAGGACCATGTTTCTATTGGTTGGCACACTGACAAGTTGGATACACCTTTGGGGTCATCAGATGGAGGAAGATCGACATCTCTCATTTTGCACTATAAGAAGTCACTTGATCTTTAGTCATAGTGACACAGTGAGGTCTTGCCATGTGTCTTGGTGGGCCCAAGTTAAGATAACATCATATCTAGAGCTCACAATATTGTAAACCATTGTAATTAAGTTTGAAGGTGGTATGGTTAGTTAAACATGATATGGTCAAACATGTGAAGAAATAATGGGGTGGTAGAAAGAAATAACATGGTTGGTCCACATGGAGATTTCTAGTTGTGTGACCGAGTCAACCTACTGAATTTGTTGGTTCATGAGCCAAAAATAGGGAAGATTGGGTTTTCTTTCATGATCTGATCTTTTTGATCAATTTCAACCACTCTAGAGTTAATACTAAGTTTTAACGATGTAATGGGAACTCTTCCCATCATCTGATCATCCATTTTGAGGAGTTTTAAGATTAATTGGCATTGTTTCCATCACTTTAGGGTTTTCTCTAGTAAGGGTTTCCATGATTTTTATGCTTCTGCAAGTGTACCAAATAAAATCTACTATTTGGGTCACCTTGATTGTTCTTTGAGAATTTAATAGTAGTAGTTGTGGAGTAACTTCAACTAGAATATCTTAGTTATGCCTAATATATAAAAGCTTGTAATCTTTGAAGGGGTTGATCTTTCTTTGATTCTCTAGTATTTCTTCCATGCATACTACTATAATTTATCATGCCTCTGAACCATTGCAATCCCCTGCCGAGTCTCTTTTAGCCATTAACACATTGTGTAAGTTCTCTTTGCCTCTAGTTAATGTTTTTGTCCATATTTTGAAATTTACATGATTGTATCTACTTTTAGCATTTGAATGATATTAATTGAAGTCTCTTCCTATAACATTCTTTTACTGTCTGATCTACATGTGGTTGTTGAATTAAGAAAAGTCTGTATCTGTATTCTTTGAGGCTATAGCTAGTTAACTGTGCATTTATGGGTAGAGATAAGGTCAAAGACTCTATTTTTGTGCATCACCCCTTAGGTTAGAATAGGTAGATTAACTTTCTTGCATCCCCTTCTCCCTTTTCCTCTCTAAGTGTAGTTAGGTGCACCCTAATAGTAAAGAAAGTCAACCTTCTCTAGAGACTCGACCTCACAGTTAAAGTCCCACATCTTGGAGGTTGTTTCCATGTTTCACAAGGTTGTCCTTAGGTAAAAATTTAGACAAGGGTGCAAAATTTTGTGGCAACAGTCAATAAATAGAAAGAATAAACCTATCACATGACTGAAATCTTAGGTAAGTTCTTTCCTTTTGTACCTTCTAAAATACTTCAAAATTATGGTTGAGAATATTTTATACCATTAAATAAACAATAAATTATTTCTATTAGTAGGTTTAATGATTACATTTTAAGTCATTACTTCAATGCCTTTGCATTGAATTACGAATAAAGTAGCTTTAACATTGGAGAATGTGAAACTATTGGTAAGACAACTCACACGTTGGTATATATTAGAATGTAAGATAATCAATTTATACTACCTATTTTTTCTACATTACATTCTTATACCAACTACATTGGCCATTGAAGATGAACAAGGAATTTTTTTTATAGTGTGCGGCATATAGACTCAAAAATGCTATAAAATTCATGGAAAATTCCGTGATAAATGATGTTTTAATGGATATCCCTCTTTTCAAAGTTATGCTCCTTTATTTTATTTTCTTATTGTTATTATGCTTAAGAAAGATGCTTTATGGAGGATTCATATTGACTATAGGGTCTTGTAATACAACCTTTAGGAATCAATCATTTCTTTGTTAGTTGTCATTCATATTTTAAAGGCATTGCATGTATATATTTCCTTCATTATCATTTTATACTACCTATTTTTATAGATTACCTTTTTATACATTGGCCATTGAAGATGAACGCTAGTTTATATGTTTGTTGTATCAATCTCTTGGTTTTAGGCAATGCAGGAGGTGACCCTAGTTCAATATCAAAGATCAATAGTGGTCTTTCTTAGGAGATTTTTCTTCCACTATCACATAAACACACATGGTACTTTTGAGGAAGCAAGTCAGGGATAGTTGAAACCTCAATCCATAAGCATGGACAACATGTGTTTTAAAACATAATTTCTAGCACATGTTTGCATGTCTATTAGAGATGTCTATAGGTTGTTTTAGTTAGACTATGGAAGATGTTAGGATTTTGACTCCTATAGATGAGGTAATACCCTCAACAAGAAATAAAATAAATAGCTAAAAGACCAAAATAATTCTAATCAAAATAGCTAAGAACTCCCCTATTTAAAACTAAACATGAAGTTCTAACCATCAACAACTTTTTGAATATCTTCATGATATGAAAACTTCACATGTATATAATAGTTGATCTAAGAAGGTATTTATAAAGGAAATGAGCTTGCATAATCTTCTAGAGAATTTTTGGGAGATGACCCAACTGCAAATGTACTAGTGATATATCTAAATCTCACAAAATCATCACTAGCACATTTGGAGTTGGGTGAAGCTCCCTAAAATATTTTGACAAATCTGTGAGTTTGTTATCTATGCATATATCTTCTCTAAGAAACTCTTGTACATAGAGGTAAATTTTGTATATGTTGAGGATATTCTAAAAAATTATTGGCGGCTAGGACTTCTTAGTGGTTTTTTAATAAGAGTGTTCATAGTTGTTTTTATTAGAAACCCTTTAGTCTATTAATTGTTTTGTTTCGCTTGCTTTTTGGGAGCATTCCATCACCTATTAAAATCAATATTTTGACATTTGTAATAGTCTATAACCTATAAAAAATAGTGTGGCCTTTCCTATGGCCTTTTCTATTGAGTTGGGCCTAGTTCTTATTATCAACCTTTAGACTTACTCTTTTTTGGTTGGGCTTTTAATGCTTATTATTAGCCTTGTTTATGTTTTAACTCTTGGGTTTTAGGGTCCCCGTAAAACCTATTTATCTAATAAAAAAGTCTATAACCTATAAAACCTATCCACCTCTAACATAAATTCAAACATGTGTTTGAAATTGTGGGTTTTTAGGTTTGCCTATTGTCCATGTGTATGTATTGTGGTTTAATTGCCCTTGACTTGCTTCCTCTAAAGTACCATTTGTAGGTCATCAAAATTATGACATAACTTCGATTATTTATAACATAAAATTGGATGAATGTCATCAAATGATTGATAAAAAAGAAAAATCATGTTCGATATGGATGCTATATATGCGATGACAAGCATGTCAGATAATTTATTGGGTTTTTAATGACCATACGTTAACATAAGCCCAATCAATTATTTCTAATCATTATTCTATTTTGAAATTTTAGGCATGAGAAATGCAATAGTAAATGCCATTGGACATGCATTTTTTTTTGTTAAAGTCTGATGTATTTCTATTTAAAGGAGAACTTTGATGATGTAACCTTCATCAATTTTCTACCCCCATTGATAAATCCAATAAATCTCAATATTACAAGATTTAATATATAAAAAAAGCAACATTCAAAAGGAAAATAAGAATTTTTCATCTATTTAAATTATTCAAGCCATGTCTTGAATTGTTTCATGTGGAAATGAGTAATGGTATGGATTTTACACCAATTTTTTTCTTTCAACCAAAGGTATGTTCATTCTCCAAAGAATGGGATATAAAGAGTGTTGGTGCAATAAATTAATTGGGTGTTGAAATGAATTAAATGATGTAAAAATTATTTATCTAAAATATAACTTATATAATGAATAATGATATGTAATTTATTAAGTAAATGATCTTAACATGCAAAATGACTTGTACCTAATTCAAGTGAAATGTGTCTAAATGACATTAAAAATAGATTTGAATTAACTTTGATTAATGATTTAACAATTAATGTGATGTGACTAAAATTCTACATATGTAAAGATCAATTTAATGATATCTACCCAATTAAACTAAATGTTATGTATATTTTTTTTGTCAAAGTATGATATATTCTATTTAAGAGGAACTTTGATGATGTAACCTTCATCAACTTTCTACATCCCTTGATAAATCCAATAAATCTCAATAATACAAGATCTAACCTAAGAAGAATGCAATATTCAAAATGAAAATAAGAAGTTGTCACCTTTACGAGATTATTTTGTTTGCTAATATCATCATTGAGATTTTTATAGATCATTGAAATTGGTACAATCCTCACTAGTTAGATTTTTAACCATGATGATATGAATACCACTTTTATCTTTTTCAATGTTGCAAGTTGATCCTGGCATTCTAGTATGAACAACCAAAATGGACAAGGAACCCTTGTGTAAAAAGAAAATGAATTAATCCTTTTCATATGCAAATTTACTTGATAATGATTAGATGATCATGTCTTTAGAAAAACTTATATACTACTATGAATTTCCTATAAAAAATAAATAAGAAAAATCATGTTTCATTAGCATTTATCTAGTTGAGAGAAATTCTTGAACAACTAAGAAGACATAATATCAACAATAAAGAAACTAATATTGATCATATTTGCATTTGTAATTTGGTCCATTTTTTCATAAATGTTTCATCCATTTTTATCCTTTTAAGTCTTGATTACTATTTTTTAGTTGACATTTTTCTTTGGATTTGGATTCTTTACTTCATGTTTTAATTTATCAAAAAGTTCAAAGGTTTTGGTTCTTCAATCTTGATGAAAGATTGTGTTCAACTCTTGCTTATCTCCCACTAAATGAGCCCATTTTAGAATTTTACCTTAGCTTGATGTGATAGTAATTTTGGATTGATAAAGACATACTTTCAAACCATGATGAAAGCTTTGGTAAAAAAAATCAAATGCATGTTGAAGGTTAATTGTGGCTATATACATGGATGGTCAAATTCAAATAGATTTGTACTATACTATTGGAAAATGCAATGTAAATTCTTAATAGATAAAGGAGATTAACTTAAATCAAGTAGCTTCCCAATATTTCACTACGTGTGTTTATTGTTTAAAAAAACTAATTTTTTCTTTTTTGTTGCTACCAGGGCATCTATTTGTGAGGTTTTTGTTAGCAACTCATACTATTGAGCATCTATCTATCCTCTAATACATCCTTTCCTATCTTCAAAGCATTGATCTCTTCAAAAAAGAAAAAAAATTCTCTAATAAAATCATAATCACCATCAAGATCCAATGGGTCTTCTCTATGCCTCATCTCCTTGATAGCTTCTTCTCTAACACACACAAGTTAATAGGAAGATGGATCAAATACCATATTAGAAAAATAGAATAGTAGATCCAAAAACAAAGAGATTCATCATGAAGATTATTATTCATCATTGGTAATACAAATTACAAATATATAGAGTCATGACTTCCTCAAGATCTTATAGTTATGCTAATACAAAAGACAACAAACTATTTTATGATTGACAACACACACACACACATGGTCTTAACAACTTACTAGAACTTATTGACACCTAACTCAAAGACATATACAGTTCTATTTGATTCATTTTGTAACTCTCTTGAAGCATTAAATCCCAACAAAAATGTTACATGAAGATATTGTCGACAAGTCATTTTCAGATTTATATTGAACCATTTTATGAAAATTTTCAAGAGTATATCTCCTATAATATGATGATTAAATTTTATCATGTGTTTGAACATGAAATGGACATATTCATGTTTGATATGAGTTTTGATATTGCTAACATGAATGTGGGAATGATATATTATCATGTACAAGTACATGTTCATGATATTTAATGCAACAATAATTTGTGAACAATGTGAAGATTTTTTTTCAAAATGAAGATATTCTTTGTTTTTGTTTTGTTTGATCTGTAGTAAGAATGAAGATATTTATAATAGGTTACCTATTGATTTTTTCATGCCCTATCTTGAAATGTTTGACAAAGAGACAAGTAATGGTATGAAGTTTACATCAATTTGTTTTCTTTCAGCCAAAGGTATGTTCATTCTCCCAAGAATGGGATATAAAGAGTGTTGATGCAATAAATTCATTAGATGTTGAAATGAATTAGCATGAGAATACCAATCATGAACATTAGAGAAGGAATATACAAAGGATATGAGCATGCATAATCTTCTACAGTATTGTTGGGAGATGACCCAACCACAAATGTACTAGTGATATATCCAAATATTACAAAATTATCACTAGCACATTTGGGGTTGGGTCACGCTCCCAACAATGCTTCAACAAATCTATGAGTTTTTTAGTACCCATGTGCATACTTTCTCTAAGAAACTCTTGTACATAGAGGTAAAGACTATATATGTTGAGGATATTCATAAAATTATTGGTGGTTAGAAATTCTTTGTAGTTTTTTAAGAATAGTAATCATAGTTATTTTGATTAGCAACCCTCTAGTTTATTTGTTGTTTTGTTTCACTTTCTTGTTGGATGCATTCCCTCACCTATTTTTGGTTTGTAAATTTGTCTTTTGATAAAATAAATAATCAAGAACTTCTATACCCAAACTCACAAGACAAATACAATTTCCCAACAATTGAGGAATCTTAACTTCTTTAATTCCTCTCTAAATTTTGGTAAGGTTCAGCTCCCTCGTTAAATATTCAATCAAAACATTCTTTTAAATGAGAATTACTTTTAACTAGAAACTAGTAAGGCTTCCCATCTATTCTTGGATAGAGGGATAATTAGAAAAATAACAACTAAATAAACAAAGAATGATAAAATGGAGAGAACACACAGTTTCTCTATCAATCATTTTTCATAAGATATATAAAATTGATTACTTGTCTAACATATGCACAATGTGATTATCTAACATCAGGAAGAAATTTTAACAGTTTGATATCGATTCAATACTAAATCAACAATGAACAATATGAAGCATATAATCTTCAAATAATAAGATATTTTCCATTCCAAAAATAATCATGTTTGGATACAATGCTGGAAAACTAAAATGCTTGCATAGCTATTAAAACTTAGATAAAAGTTTATAGTATGATATCCACCAAAAATTGCCAACCCTTAACACTACTAAGTTTCTAGTTTTAAATAAAGCAATGTTCCAAAATCTCCATCAAAACCCAATTCTTAAACAGTTTAAAAGTAGTTAATAACCAAGTTTTAAATGGGTACATAGACCCTTGAAGCAACTGATTTAAAAATTTGAAAATGAAAAGAGCATAAAGTACAGATTCCCTAGAGAGAATCATCATCATGCTTTTTCAATTTTTCTTCTTCCTCATCATCATCTTGGGTAGGAGGTCCTTGCACCGGTTTCTAGACTTTATATGTGCCTATGAATTTTGACATAGTGTTCTTGTTTAGGCTCTTTATGCTCTCTAGACAATTCTTTCACATGTCCCTGTCCTATTTCATTTTAGTGACACTATCTGGGTATTTTGGAAGCTGATGGCTACACATGCTAACCATAATTTCAACTTTAGCAAGCTTGGTAAGATCTGCCATACTCAAGTTGACTCCACTTTTAATCACATATAGTGGTTCTCCATACTACTTAACCATCATTTCTACATTAGAACCTCCTTCTTTGAAGGGTGCCAGGGGGGTTGAATTGATAGTCTATAAGTCTTTGTTCATTCCATCCATCTTGAATTGTTTTGAATTCCTTCTCAAAGGATTGAATGCGAAAAATGGATGAACCATAATTAGAGACACGTCAAGATATTTTCTTTATCAATATATAGATCAATCCTATGTCGATTAGCTATAATGAATTTTCCTTTAACAATTTCTTAGGACCACACTTCTCCACATTTGCTAGCTGTGTAACCATAGTAGACAATATTTCAAATTTTTCTTTCCATACTATCATTTGAATACGAGCCTCACCTATCACTACCTTAGCTAGAGTGAATATCTTATGCAGGTCTTGTCTACACTTAGTAAGCATATTTATCACCCAATCAATCCAATTATGGATGATAGAAATTGTGGCTTTTCCCTTTCTCAAATCATCCATTAGCTATTGATTTTCAAGTGCACTAGGATCAAATGTGAGCCAAGATGAACTATTGGTTGCATTCCTTTTAATGACCTTAAGTACTCTTCCATCGTATGGATTTCTGCCTTCAGTATCTTCTTCTCAACACCATCCTTCTGTGACTGTAGAGTAATTTATTTCATGGAAGATTATACCTTGTGCTCCTTTGTTTCTGGGTTAATCACCCCCAGATTGGTGCAAGTAATCTAAAAATTACTTGGGTCTAATGTACCTGTATCATCTTTTGGGTTATAAGTCACCAATTTAGCAATGTTGTTGCTAGTGTCTTGGTCAAACACCATCCTATCTGAACTTTTAGTCATTTTAGATTTTGGGGCCGTAGTAGTGTATTTACTCATGATGTCATCAATAGGGAAGCAAATAGGGACAAAGATCCTTTTCTTATTAACCAAGGCCACTAGCAAATTGAGTGTGGAATTTGAGGCCTTTTGAGGTTCCTTTTCTTTAATTGGAGTGTTCAAGTTCCCTATCCTCTATGGAGAGGTTCCTACTATCATCTAAACCCACTAAAGGTTATCAATTAGGACACCACTTGAATCCCTATCAAGCTCACTATCAACTTGAATCGCCTCACTTGACTCGACAAGTGTTGCCATATTGCTTCTCCTCTTAGAATGAGTTGTATACACCAGAGGGGGGGTTATTGCTTTGCACCTTTTTAATCCTTATGGATCACCTATTACCTACATATTTGAAATGAACATCAAAATAGGAATCAATTTATTTTTCAGCACGCTAAGTCTTTTTCATTATTAACCAAAAATTTATTCTCTCAAACACTGTATTTTTCCTCTCAAGGATATTGTCCTCTCCTTAAAACTCCCAATTAATAATTTCTTTGCTAGAAATTAAGGATTCTATTATTTGAGTTCCTATTAAGTTTAGTTTATCTTCTTTTATACTAGAGACATCAATATCCAAATTTAAATGGAAAATTTTAATCTGGGAAATGGTGAATCTGCTATATTCTCTCCTGCAAACCTCAAATTCATCTGTACAATCTTCTCAATAGTCTTCAACATTAGGATCATGTAAAAAATTCACACGAGAATCAAATAGCCTATGAGTTATCCCTTCGCTATCAAAGTTCTTCCTAGCATGATAAGAGCCAAGATAGAAATTGATTAGATATAAACTTATGCATATAGCATTCTCCATACTCTTATAGGTTAACTTATCTAGCTTGAGTAGAAAAATGACATTAGAGTCTTCATTAGTTCAAAATTTATTTATGACTAAGACTAGTTGTTGAGATACTTTAACCAATATGAAACAATTGAGAGAAAACCTAGGGAGCCTTAAAGGTTCTTCATCAAAAACACCTATCGTCACATGGGTAAACTTGGGGAATTGGATATAAATGCTACCAAAGGTTTGGATACATTTTAGAGATTCAGAAGAAAACCTATGATGATGAGAATCTTTCATTTCAAAACATAACTTCTTTGAGAAATTGTCATGAACTCTTCTGATGTTTTCCAAAATTTTATCTCTATGCAACACTGGGTAATAGTTATATATTGTGATATTTTCCACCCAGAGCTCATGAGGTGGATACTACAAGTTTTGTGTGCTAGCCAACATATATGTCAAGTATGAGGACATATAAAAATCCTTCTTCATACTTAAAGCTCCTCTGAGATGATTTCTTAGAGAACCAACAATTAATTTGGCCCAATCTAAAAATTGAGATCCTTTCACAACAATCTAAATATAAAAATACATCCACTCTTCAAAGGAAGACACATATTAAAAACCACAAATTTGGCATAACAAGACCATGATATTATGAACCTAGGAAGTCACTTGACCTTTCTTGAGAATCTTGGGTAACCTAGAACCACCTTTATAAGGAGCTACATCCTAGCTCTTGGCAATGACATTTCTATAAACATTAGGCTTTTTTGAAAATCTAGCCCATAGTAAAGAATGAGTCAAATTTGTAAATTCTTGCTCTTCAAGATGGAACAACTTAGACACAATTTTCCTAGAGATATTCAACAATATGCTTTTATCTTTCTTCAAAATATTTCCACTAGGTATATCATACCTCTAGATGCATTCTTGAATAAATTCTACGCATGGGGAGGCTTGGGGGAAAGTGGAGGCCATAAGAAAATTAGTGTCTAAGACTTTGGCTGCAAGCTTCTCACATAATCTCTTTGTTACCCTGCCTAAATCAACCCCTAAAAGATCTATGTCTGATATAATAGGTGATTTACTACAAAAACTACTGGTATTCCCAAAAATGTGCAGAGTGGACTTCTTGGTTTAAAATTCCCTCTAGTTGCTTGAAAATCAAAGAAGAAAATACAAATTCTTATGCTAATAGGTGAAAGGAAAATGATTAAAGGGCTCAAGAATTACCTGAATGAAAAAAATTATTACTACTATGAAAGATGATTCCCTTTATTTAGACTCCTACTGCTGACACTTAATCAATTGATGAAAATTATGTCTTCAAAGAAGGGAAATTACACTCATATATATTTCATAGAAAAAATAGGGAATTAATCATGGGAAGGACATAATTAATTACACATGCCATAGAAAAGGAGGATGTGATGAGGTGAAGTCTGTAAATAAATATGAAGCATACAACTTAAATGATATGTTGCCTCCGCACATGCCAAATTTCTCTTTCACCACTTAAAAATAAATCTCGGCATGATATTTGATAATTAACTTACTTTGATTATTAACTATCTATAGTTGATGATGTCACACATGATCTATGTCAGGCCTAATTAGGTATCCAACTGTAGCATATCTTTTAAGAATCAAACTTCATGGTGTAAAAGAATAGGGCCCACCGACTATATTGCATGAAGACCAAAAAAAACTTGAAACGATGAACCAATTGAACCTTTTGAACTTAGTTCAAATGGTATAAAGGGTACAATAGGTTCAAGACATATCAAAGAAAAATAGATCATTGAAAATTGCCTTAATCAAATTGTTTGCAAAGGAAACACGAGGGTTGGACTTGGTCAACAATAAGCTTGGAGGAAGCAGGAACTAAAAGGATGAGGTTTGCAAATGAATGATTGAAATGCTATCATTCTTCAAATTATATTTGACTCTTGGCAGAACTAATGGTTCAACATAAACATTTGAAAACAAGAGTGAACCAAAAATAAAGAATGAAAATGGTGACTCTGAAACATCACAAACTAACACATATGAAAGTCAACATTATGACATTTGTAACAGTCTATAACCCATAAAACCTATCCACCTCTAAAATAAATTCAAACATGTATTTGAAATTGTGAATTTTTAGCTCTTCCCACTATCCATGCATATGGATTATGGTTTTATTGCCCCTCGAATTTCTTTCTTAGAAGTACCATTTGCAAGTCATCAGAATTCAAACACAACTTGACCATTTACTAGAATAAGCCCAATCAATTATTTCTAATCATTATTCTATTTTGTCATTTTAGGCATAGTAAATGCAGCAATAGATGACAAAAAACATGCAATTGACAAATAAACCATCACATATTTTGATATCATTTAGAAAAGACATGTTTAGTTGGACATCCGACGAAGTGTCATTGACTGGTGTGACAAATCATTGCTAGAGATTGGTGCAAAATGTAGTTGTGTCATAAAAAAACTCATTAAAAAATAAAAAATAACTTAGGGCATTTAATAAGAATTAAGATATGTTCCTTTTTATAACTTTATGTTCCACACAATTATATGCTTTAGCTTTGTAATCTAAATGTGTAGTAAAATAGTTTTCCTCTTGCTAAGTACACATAAAAAATGGTTTCCTTTTGTTATACATATTACTTGTTAATCCTATTAAAGGTCAACTATAAGTTCAACATCCTATAAATTCTTGGTATTTATACTATTCATATCTAATAGTGAAATATGGAGAGGGTAACAAGTGTGAAATATACGTTGTTGGAAAAGCTTTAAGTGATTGGCTTGCCTTATTTGTTTTCAAATTTTACATACAGGTCTACTAGGGAAATGGAATGAAAATCTTCAAGAGGTCCAAAATTCTTCATATTTATACCTCTATTTAAAATATTTATTTATTTCTCTCTTCTCTACACCTCTAAGACTTTATGTATTTCTTTCCTCCCTCTCACCAAATATCTTCACCTCTTCCTCTTTGCCATATTTTTTCTTCTAGTCTTCCCCTCTTTCTATCTTTATCTTTCTCTACCTCTTCCCATGTCTCTATCTAATATTCTTATTCTTCCCTAAACTTATCTAAGTCTCTACTTTTACCTACCCAGAACTATCCACATCTCAGGAACTTTGACACTTTGCATCTCTTATTTTTGTTGTTGTCGTAATTTTTGCATCACAAAATTAGCATTTGTACTCCTTTTATTGATCTAATGGAAATTAATGATGTTTTTTATGGATTCCTAATTGTGTTTGGTATTTTTTTAATTCAAATTTTTATGTTATTCATAACTATTTACTTGATTTGGTATTGATGTCAATTTGATAGGTTTGGTGGGTTGATCTTGTCATCCTCAATATATAAAGGAACAAAAAGTTAGTGAGCTCAAGAATGAGAGAGATAGATGATTAAGTTGGTTAATTGACACTAGATGATGAATTTGGTGATGTTGAATATTGAAAATGTTCTTTATCTAATATAGGCTTCCTTTAGGTAAGTGGAGGTGCAAAATTTAAATCAATGTCCATTCGATATGATACATGATATGAATCATGTTGAGAGACATGATACCAGTTGTCCTAGTTTATGTTTTCTATTTGTTATGCATCAGTTCAAGATGAACATAGGTTCACTCATAGCTTTTGCTGAGAGATGGAACTCGTACCATAATATGTTCTATCTTCTATTGGGTGAGATGATGATTACTGACCCACTTCAAGGTTAGTTGTTTAGAGTTTGGATGCCCAAAATTGCCAACATTAAGGTTCAAAATTGGAACCTTTCTATTACAAGTGTGACCCTCTACTGCCAAAGTGCTCCAAACTCTACTTAAAAACAAATGACAAGTTTAACAAACTAAAAATAACATAGGTAGGATTTGAACTCCTAATCACAAACATGTTATTTTCTTCTCTTACCAACTGCACTAACATAATTTTTGATATTAGTATTGAGTTTGCAGTATACAACTTCATTGGTGGAAAAGAGTAAAGGGAGGGAGATTACTGTAAACTAAACATCCCAAATATATTCATTAAGTTTATTTTTTCAGCTAGTTAGATAAGGATTTTAAATGACTTTGTAAATATTTTAAAGGATTTTGGGCTTATAATTGAGATTAAAAGAAATTTTCACATATTTTTACCCTACATAAGAGATATGCATGATTTTTGGAATTATTTTGGTTAATCCTATTATAGTCCATGCAATTTCATATAAAGAGGGTGAGTTTGAAAATTGAAAGGGGATGAAACTTGAGGAATTTTTCAAGTAATCAATTAGACTTGGGAGAATTTTCGAGGGATTTGAATGCTCTTGCAACAATAATTTTAGGTTATTGGAGAGAATTTTTGTAAACAGAAAGGGAATTTTTCTCTTGTGAGAGATTTTGTAAGCATGAGGATTTTGTAAAGTATCTTCAAGTGCAAGAAAAGAGACCATGAAGGGTTGGAGCTTGGAATTTGTAACAAGGTAATTTTTCTTGGAAAATTTAATAAAGTAGTCCCCGGATTGAGAAGTGGACCCAAAGATGTAGTCCTAACAAGGAGAGTTTAGTTATTAATGTGTTGTATATCTTTACTATCTTTTTCTTATTATTTCAATTTTTATTCTTCTCTCTTTTATGTAATTAAAAACATGATTAAATAAAGTGTTTAAAACATATCTCTTGTAATATCAATGATTGATCTGAATTATTTTTGTCAATTCAAAGAACAATAACAAAGGAATAAATAATGGTATTGTAAACACATAATAAAAAATATCAAGCCTACAATTTAATCATAATATCAAATAAAATTTCATATAATTGTGGACAATCTTGTAAGTGAGATGTATGCCTGTAAATCAATAAAATTTGGACAAACTCATGGAGGAGTTGTGTCTGGGCTCATAAAAGCTGGGCTATCCCATGAATGAGATGTATTCCCTTGAACTCTATAAGATTTGGGCAATCCCATGGTTGAGATGTTTGCCCATGAACTTTGTTTATAAGATCTGATACAAATTGGCAATCTTAGCAAACAAGATCAATATCCATATTCCTTCCTCCCCTTAAATTTAATTTGAGCATCTTTATATATCTTCATGGACGTTGAAAGGTAATTCCATTTAAATCCTCATTAGAAATTGAATGGACAATTCAAAATTGAAAAGTCATAACTTAATAGAATATGCCAACTTAATTTTGATCAATGATTAAAAAAACATAGCCGTGAAATTATTTCATGAATCAAGGATTATATCTTTATTTTGGGTTAAGTTTGTAAGCTTGTAAATCCTACTTTACTGATCAAATACCCAAGAGGACATGCATAGGATTCTAAGGATACTGATCATGGGTTAGGTAGTATATTGTGATTAGGTATATGATGGTGTTATATGCAGTTGAGTTTTGGGTGATAATATAATTAGAGATGAGAGGATCTATTGGAGAGTGATCCAACATATATATGATCCTCTTTCATCAATTTTGATAGTTCTAATTGTAGGTTTCTTGATACTAGATAAGTAAGTTCATAGATTCACCATCGAATGGGCTCAGATACTTGAGGATATGATTGGACATATGAGCATATTTACATGGGAATCACATATTTTATTTTACTTATACCATCATTTGCACTACATATTTTATTGACACGTTGTTACACTTTTAGCTAGTGTAGTCTTATTATAGATTTGGGACAAGGAGCATCTCCCAATTATGATACCATTTTTAGAAAGGGTTCATATTATTGGTTATCCATACATTTATTCTTATTAGGGAGTGGTATTAAAGATGCATTATTTATAATATAGATAAGGTCTTTTGGAGACCATACAAGGATGTGTACCTTGGACTATAGATGTTCACAAGGTTTCATTTCTTCTCATGCCTTATTCATTGATAGGTTTCACTCCCTAATTATGGAGATATTTTCCTTATATTTTACTTCATCAGAGTATTGAGAAATTTTAGCTTAGTTTAGGGTATCCAACAAGGTTTGGAAGTTTATGCTCTAGTTTAGATATAGATATATATCCATGGAGACTTAGTGTGGATTATATATTAGCTCAAGATGAGGTCTTGAGTCTATATCTTATGCAATGGGATTATAGAGAAATTAGTATAGAATTGGGGGTCACCTTGGAGTATGCTAAGTAGCTCTCGTATTATCTATTCTTTGGATTTATGGATCCAACATTGTCAGTCTTAGATATGGATGATCCTAACTTGGATGATACTAATATGATGGTGATAATAGGGGACCTTATGGGTGGAGGAGAGCTATGAGAGAGAGAGGAGGTCAAGCAAGAGGTAAATTAGGAGAAAGAGAGAGTAGAGTTGTGGATGGGAGATGCTAAAGCTACTATTTGTAGAAATGTTATTCCTAGAGTAGTTAAAGGTAGAGGAGGCACATACTATCATAATTAGCTAGAGTTTATATACATCGGTAGCACATATACAAGCATATGTTGATCAAATTAGCCAAGCTCCCACACAAACAAATCCATCAATATTGGGGACAAGTCCATCATCACCTATGCCTCCAAATGATCTATATGTTAGGACCAAGATAGGTCCTACCAAAAATATAGGTGTAGATGTAGGTATATAGGATGGATAAAGCTAATTTATCCCCTTAATCATCATGATTTAGTTTTGAAGATGTATATTGACATTGATTTATATTTTTTTACTGTTATCTTGATGGAAATTTGATGATGTATGTTGATATATAGAAATTTGATATATTCTCACCCACACCTTGATATACTTATGATTTGTTTTACCTTTATTATTATTAAATATTGGACTTTATGATTATGATGATCTATATGTATCGATGTTGGTCTATATAATACTATCTATATGCATTTTTTGTGTTTTTCCAAGTAGATGATGGTGCATTTAATTTATTTTGATACATCTAGAAGCACTTTACTTTATATGTATACACTTAGATTACTTAACTATATGACTAATGCTTATGTGATGATCTATGATCATGTACGTGTAATGATGATACTAATGGATTTAATGCTCAACAAGATGAAACTAAAATGGATATGAGATGCACCTAAATAATAATGTTAATGATAATCAATCTAAATGAACTTAAATGCTGTAAAAATTATTTATCTAAAATGCAACTCATATAATGACTAATGATATGTAATTTATTAAGTAAATGATATCAACATGTGAAATGGATTGCACCTAAATTCAAGTTAAATGCACCTAAATGAAATTTACAATGAATTTGAATTAACTTAAATTAATGATTTACAAATTAATGTGATGTGACTAAAATTCTACATATGTAAAGATCAATTTAATGATACGCACCCAATGAATCTAAATGCTATGCATTTGTTTTTGTTAAAGTCTAATATATTCTATTTAATGGAGATCTTTGATGATGTAACCTTCATCAAATTTCTACCCCTTGATAAATCTAATAATACAAGATCTAAGATAAATACAATGCAATGCAAATAAGAAGTTGTCACCTCTACGAGATTATTTTGTTTGCTAATATCATCATTGAGATTTTTATGGATCATTGAAATTGGTACAATCCTCACTAGTTATATTTTCAACCATGATGATATGAATACCACTTTTATCTTTTCCAATGCTGAAAGTTGATCCTAGCATTATGGTATGAACAGCCAAAATGGACAAGGCACCCTTGTGTAAAAAGACAATGAATTAATCCCTTTCATATGAAAATTTCCTTGATGATGCTTAGATGGTCACATCTTTAAACATACTTGTATACTACTATGAATGAACCCTTAAAGAAAAAAAACAAAAATCATTCTTCATTAGCATTTATATAATTCAAAGACATCCTTGAACAGCTAAGAAGTCATAATATCAACAATGAAGAAACTAATGTTGATCATATTTGTGTTTGTAATTTGGTCTATTTTTTAATAAATGTTTTATCCATTTTTATCCTTTTAAGTCTTGATTAATATGTTTTATTTGATTCTTTGCTTTGGATTTGGATGCTTTATTTTATCAAAAAGTTCAAAGGTTTTGGTTCTTTGATCTTGATGAAAGATTGTGTTCAGCTCTTGCTCATCTCCCACTTGATGAATTCATTTTAGAATTTTAACTTAGCTTGATGTGACTCTAATTTGGATTGATAGATACATGCTTTCAAACCATTATGAAAGCTTTGGTAAAAAAAATCAAATGCATATTGAAGGTTAATTGTGGCTATATACATGAATGGTCAAATGTAGATAGATTTGTACTATGCTAGTTGAAAATGCAATATAAATTCTTAATAGATAGAGGATCTCAACTTAAATTATGTAGCTCTCCAATATTTCACTACTTGTGTTTATTGCTTTCTTTTATAAAAATAATCTTCTTCTTTTTTCCTACCAAGGCAACTATTTGCGATGTTTCTATTAGCATCTCATACTATTGAGTACTTATCTATCCTCTAATACATCCTTTCCTATCTTCAAAGCATTGATCTCTTCAAAATCTAACAATTTCTTTAATAAGATCATAATCAAAATCAAGATCCAATGGTTCTTCTCCATGCCTCATCTCCTTGATTGCCTTTTCACTAACACACACAATTTAATAGGATGATTATATCTAATACCATATTAGAAAAATAGAATAGTAGATCCAAAAAAAGAGAGACTAAACATGAACCTTGTTATTCATCATTGGTAATACAAATTACAAATATAAAGAGTCACAAGTTCCTCAAGATCTTATATTTATGCTAATACAAATGACAACAAAGTATTTTATGATTGACAATATACACATGAGCTTGACAACTTACTAGAACTTACTAAAACCTAACTCAAATACATCTAAAATCCTATTTGATTCCTTTTCCAACTCTCTAATTGTTAAAGCATTAAATCCCAACAAAAAAATGTTACATGAAGATATTGTTGATAAGTCATTTTTAGATTTATATGAACCAGTTTATGATGATTCTCAAGAGTATATCTCGTTTAATATGGGACTAAATTCTATGAGATTAAATTTTATCATGTGCTTGAACCTAAAATGGACATATTCATCTTTGATATGAGTTCTAATATTGCTAACATGAATGTGGGAATGATATCTTATCAAGTACAAGTACATGTTCATGATGTTTCATGCAACAATAATTCATGTCGTGAAGAATTTTTTTAGAATGAAGATTTTTATAATGGGTTACATGTTGGTTTATTGAAGCCATGTCTTGAAATGTTTCACATGGAGACGAGTAATGGTATGGAATTTACATCAATTTTTTTTCTTTCAACCAAAGGTGTGTTCATTCTCCCAAGAATGGGATATAAAGAGTTTGAAGCAATAAATTCATTGGATGTTGAAATGAATTAGCATGAAGATACCAACCTATCATGAGGTTGCACTTGTAAGGAAGCAAAGGTGCATGAAATCGCTTCCTATACTAATCTTTGGAGGACAATTATGCAAATTCAACTAACTATTGTAGAGATCTCAAGAAATGAATAATAATATAATCAAAATAACAATGAATACATAACAAAATGATTATCACGGGGAAACCCTTCTGGGAGAAAAACCCCACCCTCCAAAACTGATCTGATTATGATCTAAGACTATTACAGAGGAATGCTAACTAATTACATAAAGTTAATTTAAACCTTTAATGAATCAAATTAACATAATTGAAATAAGAGAACAACAAGATTAAGCTGATAAAAGAGAAATTGAGGGAAAGAAGACGCAAACAATTTGATCTCGGAGTTCATCCGTATGGACTACATCTCCGGGTCCTGCTCCAATAGGGGGACCGATCCGATTAACTCCAATATCAGGTACAATTGTTTACAAAATCACTCCTTTCAAGTACAACAGCATAACGCTATTCCAAAGTACAGGACTGATCACATCTCCCTTACTCTCAGCACTTGGACGTTCTCTCCACTTTATGAATGCCTTATAGCCTCCTAACCCCCCCATTTTATACACAAAATTAGCCAAAATAAGGCTATAACAAAATGATATAAATATAGGACCCTTAACTGATCCATATTCGATTATCCCCCTTTAGCCATTTTTTAAATTTGGCTTTATGGCAATTTAAGGGTAACAAATTAACTATATACCTTATTTAACATAAGGCTGGCGGGTTAGATAAAGGATAATTAAAAACTGCGCTAAACATATGTTAAAGCGCCAAAATAGCGCATTGGCAGTTGAATATTTTAAAAAAAGGCGCCGGTCGGGGGTTCCAACCCCGCCGGCGGCTTCCTTTCTCTCCAATTTCCGGCGGGAAGGGGTTATATAAAAACTGCGCTTTATATATTTCAAACGCAACGAATGCTCCAACGGTCATCGGCGGAGTCTTAGGACTAGGAGGTCACGGGTTCGACCCCCCCCCCCGACCATCACTTATAATTTTTGAATGGCATTTTTAAATTTTTTTTTTAAAAATATTTATATTTAATGCCACACCACCTTGGACTTCAATTGAGCGCCATTTTCACATACGATCTCCGTTTTTGACAAAACGAACATCGTTGGAGAGCTCTTGACGAGACCTTCGATTTGATGCCGAATTTGACCAAATTTGGAGAGTTTGATTTTTTTTCTTTTTAATAGCCTCTGTACCTGAATTTGACCAACCTTTGACTGGTCGTAACTTTTGTGTACGGACTCCTTTCTCACCCGTTCAAATTGCGTTGGGTCCAGAATTTCAAGGAGTTTAATCTGATGCTGATTGTTGGAGTTTTGGAGATACTTCAATTTTGACAAAAGTATCCCTCGGATCAAGCCTCCCCACTGAGGAGCTTTCGGACCACCGAAAGTTTGGATTACTCAGAAAGAAGGTGAGGGTATAGTTCCCTCACTTTACCAATCTCCATCCATCTTGCCTTGCTTGGATGCATCCCCTTCAATCCCACTCGGAGGTATTCAACTGGTCCTCTTCGTGAAGTTCTGACATTCCTGTCTAGGATAACATCTTCTGGCAATTCTGACATATACTCTGGTGAAAGATCATCAACTGATGGAACCTGAACACTGATGTCTTCATCCAAGATCATTGGAGGCTCATACAACTTCAGATTCTCAACATTGACAACTGAGTAAATTTGCATGTATGGAGGCAGCTTAAGGCGAAAAGCATTAGTACCGATCTTTTCCAAGATCTCAAAAGGACCATACCTGATAGCTTTGAGCTTCCTTCCTTCACCTTGCATTCTTTCCTTGCTGATATGTAACCAAACTCTGTCACCAACTTGGAATTGGTGATCAATGCGATGCTTATCATGGCGAGCCTTGTATTTTGCTTGGCTCTGCTCTAATTGTGCTTCTACTGCCTGATGGATTGCTTGGACCTTCTGGATGAACTTTAAAGCCTTTTCTGCATCATGGCGTCCATCTACAACATCGTCCTTCCCAAAAGCAAAATCCATTGGTGTCTTAGGCAAGTAACCGAAGCAAGTCTCAAAAGGAGACCTCTTTGTAGAAGAGTGTGCCGCATGGTTGTAAGCATGTTGCACATAATGAAGACTTTCATCCCACAACTTAGGATGTTTGCTGCAGTAGCCTCTAAGTAGATGCACAATTGTCCTGTTCACTACCTCTGTCTGTCCGTCGGTCTGCGGATGGAAGGCTGTACTCTTCTTCAGCTTGGTGTCCATGAGTCCCCATAAAGATGACCAAAATTCCCCTAAGAATCGAGAATCTCGATCCGATACTATAGAAGTGGGTAACCCAAAATGAACCCATACATTTTGAAAGTACAAATGAGCAATCAGTTCAGCAGTAACTTGCTTTTTACAAGACATTAAAATACACATTTTGCTGAATCGATCAACTACTACATACAAATAATCATGACCCTTCCTAGACATAGGTAAACCTCCCACAAAGTCCATAGACACACTTTCCCATGGATGAGATGGTACAGGTAATGGTGTGTACAAACCTAATTTCCTATTACTTGGTTTACTGGTTGCACACATTACACATCCTTTTATATACTTGGTGACAGTTTCCTGCATACGAGGCCAGTAACAATATTTTTGCAATTGAGCTAATGTCTTACTTACCCCGAAATGTCCTGCAATCAATGAGGTGTGTGTTTCACGAATTACATGTGCTTGTTCATTTCTAGGAATACATAATTTTCCCAAGTGGTACAACAAATTATCCTGCACATAGTAATCTTTCTCTTCTACATGTTTACCCTGGATTAAAGCTGCATAGATATCCTTAAAGTTCTCGTCATTAGCATATTGTTCCTAAAAACTTTCATGAACCATAGAACTATTTTGAAGGATTATCAAAGCATTCTGAACAGGAGGCCTAGAGAGCATATCTGCTACTTTGTTATGGGAACCCTTCTTATACTTAATTACCAAATGAAACTGTTGCAGAAAACCCATCCACCTAAAGTGCCTACTTTGTTGCAACTTAGATTGTGAGTGTAAATATTGTAGTGGTTGGTGATCAGTGTGGATTACAGTTTCCTTTCCCATTAAGTAGTGCTTCCATTTTTTAACACTCTGAACTAAAGCATAAAGTTCTTTATCATATGTAGGATAGTTACTTACTGCTCCTGAAAAAGTTTCAGAGTGGTAGCAGACTGGTTTACCTCCTTGCATGAGTACAGCTCCCATGGCAAACCCACTCGCATCTGTCTCGATCTCAAATGGTCGATGTAAATCTGGTAAAGCCAGAACTGGTGCAATGCTCAACTTTTCTTTTAAAGTGTCGAAAGCCTTCTGTTGCAGACCTCCCCACTGAAAAGTTGCCTTAGTACTAGTTAATGCATGTAATGGTGATGCAATGTAAGAGAAGTTTGCAATGAACTTCCTCCAGTATTGAACTGCACCTAAGAAACTCCTGACTTCAGTAACTGTACTTGGCTTAGGCCATTTTACAATACATTCGACCTTTGTAGGGTCTACTTTCAGTTGACCATTCCCTACAACATAGCCTAAGTACACTAAAGATGTCTTTGCAAATTCGCATTTTGACATCTTTACATATAGTTTTTCTTTTCTCAGTATTTCAAATACTTTCTTTACATGAATTACATGATCATCCCAAGACTTACTGAATACAAGAATATCATCTAAATAGACTATGACAAAATCATCAATAAAAGGACGAAAGACATCATTCATGACTCTCATGAACGTAGCTGGTGCATTACAAAGCCCGAATGGCATAACCAACCACTCATAAAGTCCTTGTTTTGTCTTAAAAGCAGTTTTCCAAATATCGCTTTCTGCAATTCTTATTTGATGATATCCGCTACGTAAGTCTAGCTTAGTGAAATAAATTGCATGTTTCAACTGATCAAGTAAATCATCAATTCTAGGAAGAGGGTACCTGTTCTTTACCGTTATCTTGTTCAAAGCCCTATAGTCAATGCACATTCTCCAAGTCCCATCTTTCTTTGGAACCAACACAATAGGAGAACCACAAGGAGAAGTACTAGGACGGATAACTCCTTTCTCGACTAGCTCCTGAACCTGCTTCTTGATCTCTTCATTTTGCAAGACTGATAAGCGGTACATGCCAATATTAGGAAGTGGCGCATCTGGCTGCAACTGGATCTCATGTTGTATCTCTCTTTTAGGAGGCAATCCCTTTGGTTCTTGAAACAAGTCATCGTAAGCAGAAACAACTTTGACCATTTCAGCCTTATGTTTTGGATCACATCCCTTAAATGCCTCAGATATTTCATCTTCTTTGGCTTTTACAATCATCAACACAAAATTCTTACTAGAGTTGACTAACCTTTTCATTTGACCAGCATTGATTAATGCCAGATTAGTCTTAACCTTATGTGCCCGTACAATGTATTCAATCTTGTCTTTAAACAAATGATATTTATTTTCCCCCCTATAAAAGATAGCTTGACGATCAAACAAATAGGGACTCCCAAGTACAAGACCACATATATCTAAAGGGACTACATCAGCTTCTACCTCATCTACAAAGTTTGCAGTGATAGCAAATCTTAACTTGCATTGTTTAGTTACCTGTAACTGTGCATCATCGCAAACCCATCCAAGAGGGTATGGTTTTGGATGAGGTGTTGTAGTCAAGTTAAGTTTTTTAACAACTTCCTCAGATATCAAATTAACTTGGGAACCCGTATCGAATAATGTATCAACCTTATTATGCTTGATAACAACTCGAATGTGAAATAATTCATTCCTTTGCTTATCATTCTTAGGAGAAGATTCTTTACTTGTACTTGCACTTATACTAGAAGAATTTGTAGCTGATGAAAGAGATATACCTTTTCCTTTACCTTGAATCCCAGTAGCAACAATCTTTGTCTCATCTCCGGAGTCAGATCCAAGATCCTGTTGAATTACAGCAGCAGTCTTTTGTTTTCCTTTGTTTCCACCATATCGCTTTGGCCTCTTTTCAGGATGTAGCTTCCAGCACTTAGAATCATCATGCCCTTCTTTCTTGCAATGTGAGCATGTGGGTTTCTCACCCTCTTTCTTTATTGTAGCCGTCTTTTTACCCTTTCCTTTGCCTTTGGACTTTTCCTCAGACTTAGATGGATTTTTATCAGACTTATCAATGAAAGTACCCTTACCCCTTGATTCTAAATGTGTTGCCTGGACACATACTTCATCCAAATTACAAGGATTCAAGACGAGAATAGAATGCCTTAGGTAAGAATGAAGACCACCTATATACTTGAGTAAGGTGTCCTGGGTATACAATGGGACATTTAATGAAATAGCCTTTTTGCGAAATTCATGGGTGTAATCCTGGACAGACTGGCCTTTCCCTTGCCTAAAATGTTGCCAGTTCATCATTAATTGTTGCATATGGCCTAGGGGGTAGAATTGCTTTTTTTTAAAGTAGTAACAAATTCTGACCAAGACAAACTAAACTTACCATGTTGTGAAGTTTCATCCCGAGACCTACTCTCCCACCAAGTTAGGGCTACACCCCCTAAACGAAGAGTGCCTAACTGAATTCTGTCAACATCATCTACAAGGTTTTGAACTCTACAGTAGACTTCTACTTGCTGAATCCAGTCATCTAGTTTCTCGGCATTTAACTCCCCACAATATTTTGGTAAATCAAACTTTACATCCAACTTAATTCGAGGCTTATGTCCTCCTTTGAAAATATTAGAAGACTCAGAATGGGTAGAAGAAGGAGAAGAGGGGGAAGAAGGAGAAGAGGGAGAAGAAGGAGAAGATGGAGGTGTCTTTGGTGGATCACGATCAGCTCCTTTCTTTTTCCCTTTGTCCTTTCGAGCTGCACGTCTTTGCATCTTCTCTTCTCTTTCTCGTACCAAAACCTCTACCATTGTCTGCAAATTCTGAAGAGTCTTCTGAATACTCTTATCTTGAGAAGCTTGTCCACCTTCGTCTACCATTTGTGATGATGGTTTAGTCCTTCGTTTTCCAATCTCAGGATTGTATTCCTCAAGCTTTCCTTCACCTTTCTCAATCCTAGATCTTGTTAACATTCAAATCTGCAATACTAGTCCAACTAGGCTCTGATACCAAATTTGATCTGATTATGATCTAAGACTATTACAGAGGAATGCTAACTAATTACATAAAGTTAATTTAAACCTTTAATGAATCAAATTAACATAATTGAAATAAGAGAACAACAAGATTAAGCTGATAAAAGAGAAATTGAGGGAAAGAAGACGCAAACAATTTGATCTCGGAGTTCATCCGTATGGACTACATCTCCGAGTCCTGCTCCAATAGGGGGACCGATCCGATTAACTCCAATATCAGGTACAATTGTTTACAAAATCACTCCTTTCAAGTACAACAGCATAACGCTATTCCAAAGTACAGGACTGATCACATCTCCCTTACTCTCAGCACTTGGACGTTCTCTCCACTTTCTGAATGCCTTATAGCCTCCTAACCCCCCCATTTTATACACAAAATTAGCCAAAATAAGGCTATAACAAAATGATATAAATATAGGACCCTTAACTGATCCATATTCGATTATCCCCCTTTAGCCATTTTTTAAATTTGGCTTTATGGCAATTTAAGGGTAACAAATTAACTATATACCTTATTTAACATAAGGCTGGCGGGTTAGATAAAGGATAATTAAAAACTGCGCTAAACATATGTTAAAGCGCCAAAATAGCGCATTGGCAGTTGAATATTTTAAAAAAAGGCGCCGGTCGGGGGTTCCAACCCCGCCGGCGGCTTCCTTTCTCTCCAATTTCCGGCGGGAAGGGGTTATATAAAAACTGCGCTTTATATATTTCAAACGCAACGAATGCTCCAACGGTCATCGGCGGAGTCTTAGGACTAGGAGGTCACGGGTTCGACCCCCCCCCGACCATCACTTATATTTTTTGAATGGCATTTTTAAAAATTTTTTTTTTAAATATTTATATTTAATGCCACACCACCTTGGACTTCAATCGAGCGCCATTTTCACATACGATCTCCGTTTTTGACAAAACGAACATCGTTGGAGAGCTCTTGACGAGACCTTCGATTTGATGCCGAATTTGACCAAATTTGGAGAGTTTGATTTTTTTTCTTTTTAATAGCCTCTGTACCTGAATTTGACCAACCTTTGACTGGTCGTAACTTTTGTGTACGGACTCCTTTCTCACCCGTTCAAATTGCGTTGGGTCCAGAATTTCAAGGAGTTTAATCTGATGCTGATTGTTGGAGTTTTGGAGATACTTCAATTTTGACAAAAGTATCCCTCGGATCAAAAACCTACACAATGTATTCTCAAATCAAGAAGATTACAATACACTTGCAATGCAAGTTCTTACAGGAGTGCATCACCATAGCTCAAACTTGAACTTGAACTTGGAGAGACTCCTTCTAGAACCTAGGATTGCAAACATAACTCAATGATTCAAACACCTCCCCAAACCCTCCTTTTATAGTGATTTATAACTTGGAAACCATTTTTTATCTTAGAAAACCATGGGAAAAAAAACCATGTCACATGTTACCCACTTGTCATTTGCAACTCCAAGAATATCATTTTCATCCATAATTTTGTCCTCTAGTTTGGACCACCATAAAATTCATATAATGAGTTATTTATACTCTAAAAGTAGCCCTTCTATATTGTTCCAAAGACAAGACACTTTTTTTAACAACTCATACACCTTTTTCTAACTCATAAACATGTGGAAAATTAGCATAAACAAATTCTCAAATTTTTAACATTTTTCTAGAAAAAGCTTGCAAGGTTAAGACACAATTCTCAATATTCTCCCACTTGTCAAACACTTTGCAAGAGTTAGGGGATCCAAAGGGTCATGGACTTAATTTCTAGGAGCCAAGAGGCCCATAGACTGCAAAAACCATGTAAACTTCTCTATGCTCATAGAATTAGTTAATGCATCAACAAAATTCACCAAAGTAACCTTCTTCAACTTCACCTTGCCATCCTCAACCATATCTCTCATAAAATGATATTGTACATCAATGTGCTTGGTCCTAGCATGAAATTTTAGGTTCTTTGATACCTAGATTGCACTCTAACTATCACTATAAATTATCACTACACCCTATTTGAACTCTATATTTGAACACAACCTCTTTAGCCAAATAACTTCCTTGCAGGCATGAGTAGCTACCATATACTCTGCCTCTGTAGTGGACAAAGCAACCACAACTTTTCACTTGCTCATCTAACTAATTGCACCATCGAATAATGTAAACACATATGCACTAGTGGATCTTCTTCTATCAACATCACTAGCCTAGTCTAAATCCACATAACCTTAAATATCCAAGGAATTTTCATTTCCTTTTCCATGGAAACATATAGTGTACTCTGAGGTACCCTGCAAGTATCTGAAAACTCTTTTTATTGCATCCCAATGTGCTCTTCCTTGATTAAGCATGTAATAGGAAAGTACTCCCATTGCTTGGGCAATGTCTGGTCTTGTATAGACCATAGCATGCATCAAACTTCCAAATACACTTTGATACAATACTTGACTCATCTCTTCCATCTCCAATGGGGATGTAAGACACTATGAGATGGAAAGCTTTGTTCCCATGGCAATAGGAACACTCAATGGTCTAGAATCTGCATATTGAATCTTCTCAGAATATTACCAACATACTTACTCTGGCCTAGCCAAAGGTTTTTGTTTTTCCTATCTCTTATAATCTCCATTCTCAAAATGCACATTGTTGCACCAAGATCTTTCATTTCAAACTTTGCTAAGAGTTGAGATTTTAATTCTACAATCAAATATTTTCCTTTGCCAATAAACAACATGTCATCAACATATAAGGCAATAACCAAGAAATAATCACCATCGAACTTGTAATATATATAGTGATCAGATTTGGATTGCACAAATCCAAAACTCAATACATATGTATCAAACTTTTGGTACCACATCCTAGGACTTTGTTTTAAACCATACAAGGATTTCTTCAATTTATAGACCAAATGACTTTTATCTTTCACCACAAAGTGCTCTGGCTGTGTCATATAAATTTCTTCCTCCAAATCTCCATGAAGGAAAGTTGTTTTCATGTCAATCTTCTCAACTTCTAGATCATAAGTTGCTGCAATAGAAAGTAAAAATTGAATGTATATCATTTTTGCTATAGGAGAAAATTTCTCACCATAATCAATTCTTGTAACCTAGGAGTAACCTTTTGCAACCAATCATGCTTTATACTTCTCAATGCTTCCATCTGAGCCCATCTTCCTTTTGAACACCCATTTACAACCAACAGGATTCCATCCTTTAGAAAATGGTATAAGGTCCCATGTGTCATTCCTCTAAAGAGTCACCATCTCTTCTTCCATGTCTATTTTCTAGGACTTTGAATAATTCATAACAAGAGCCTCTTCTACAAAGTCTAGTTCATCAATATTAGCATTCAAAGTAAATATACATTTCCAATCATCGAGAGAATATCCATACCTTTCTATTGCTTTCCTCTATCTACTAGACCTTCGAACAAGATCTAGTTTAGGTTCATGTTCAGGTTCATGATCAGGTTCTCCCTCTTGCTCTGATGATTTAGAACTCATAGAGCTCTCTTCAACATCTCATCTTTCAAAGGGCTTCGATTCAACTTTCTTAGGTGTAGTAGGAAGTTGAATCACATCTTTCTTTTCTTCTATCTATTCTGGTTGCATTGTAACAAAAGAAGGCTTAGTTTCTCTAAATATAACACTTCTTGAATAAAATAACTTTTGTGAAATAGGATCCCAAAGCTTGTATCCTTTCACACCATAACCATATCCGATGAAGATACATTTGACAACTTTTTTGTCCAACTTTTTTTGCTTCTCCTTTGGCACATGAGCATATGCCTCACAACCAAAAACTCTCGAATGTCTAAGTGAAGGCTTGTGGCCTAACCACTCTTCCATTGACATCTTATCAACAAGAGCTGATGTAGGAGACCTATTTATCAAGTAGTAAGAAGTGGCTATAGCTTTGACCCAAAACTTTTGTTCTAGTTCAGCTCCACTCAGCATACTCCTAGCCTTCTCCATCAAATTCATGTTCATTCTTTCTTCATCTCCATTCTATTGTGGAGAATATAGAGTTGTCTTCTCTCTTTTAATACCACAATATTCACCAAATGTGTTGAAATCATTGGAGAAAAAATCACCACCATTATCAATTCTCAAACACTTTATCTTCTTTCTAGTCTGCAACTCAAACATTGCTTTAAATTCTTTGAAATGACTAAAAACTTTAGCTTTACTCCTAAGGAAATAAACTTATGTTCTTCTACTTAAATAATCAATGAAGGAAACATAATAAACTAATCTACCAGTAGAAGGAACATCAACTAGACCAAATACCTTCGAATGGATTAATTACAACATACATTAGGACTTATGAGAACTTGAGTAAAATTGAATGCATTTTTGTTTACCATAGATACAGTGCCCACAAAAATAAATCTCAAGATTGTAGTCATTCAACCCATCAACAAGGTTTTTCCTTTTTAAGGTTCATAGACCCTTCTTACCTATGTGGTCGAGTCCCTGGTGCCATAACATAGTCTTCTCTATAGGCAGTTTTAATTTAGTACATAGAGTACCCTTGGATACCCAAAAACTACGACCATCTGTTGAAAGAGAAACCCTCTCTTTCTCCAAAAAAGTAGTCCTCTTCATAGCCTTATCAAAAGTACTATTTTACTCAACCCTACATGCATCAATCTACTTCCTCTTGCTATTACCATAGCATCTCTCATCATTTTCACACTTGCTTCAGAAAACTATACATTCACACCCGCATCTATTAGCTTACTAATAGACAATGAATTCCTTGCTAGTCCCAGGATATGCAAGACACCATCAAATCTTCTAATTCTACCATCAAAAAATTTCACATGAATACTTCCACAACCAACAATATTAAGAACTGAGTTATCACCCAAATACACCTTACCATCATCAAACTTTTCATACTTACTAAACCAATTTCTATTCAGATTCATGTGAAAGATGTTATAATTCTTTAGAATAACTAAGGGGGGGGGGGTGAATCAGTTATCCAAGGTCCAATGATGTCCAATACAACTTTTTCTTCAAATCCTTAATGACACTTAACTGAAATTATCATGCATGCAATTGGACATTAAACAATCATGAAAAGTAAACATGCATCACACCATAACACTAAGGATTTGATAACCCAGAAACCCTCCAAGAATAAGAGGGTAAAATTGGAGTGGGGATGATACCCACAAAATAACTACACAATTGATTTCAACCACTTCTGATGGTTTTCCCTGTTAAAGGCTACAACACATTGTTAAATGTGACCTTGCTAAAGGATTTAAGAACATTTAACTTGGAATGTCACCCTGTTAAAGGATTTAAATAGAGTTGTTAGGCTCACCCAAGTCCATGGGATTTACAATCACCTACTCAAAAGAATATTTCATCCCTCACTAAGGATCTCCTATCCTCCTCCTAAGGATCTCTTATCCTTCTCCTAAGGATCTCTTTATCCTTCTCTTGGGGATCTCTTTATCCTTTTCCTGAGGTTTATCCACCTAGCTGTTAAGCTAGCCTAGCAATATAGGGTTTCAATATCTAATACAATGGTAAGAAAGTATTAGAAGGGTTTTAACCTGATACAGATTGCAACTTCAACCTTGCAGATTTTAGATCACTCTTCAGTCCTTTTCTTTGCTTTGCATTCCTCCCTTGCAGTGCTAATAGCTTGTTCACCCTTCAAGATCTGTCTCCTTGAATTATTCCACTCGTTATGCCAATGCTTTCTCTGGTCACTCGATCAATTCAGAGTCTTGATGCTCTATTCTTACTCCTCTTGGCTTCTTCGAATGATTGCACTTATGACCAACTCCCTCTCATGCATGTGTGCTTGATCTCTGACCTATAACTCCTTATAAAGAGGTTCTGTTCTTGATTTCTCGCTCAAATCTCCCTCTCCAACTTTAGGGTTTCAATGGATTAGGTAGGATACAATGTATCTGTCCCATATCTTGTTTCTATCTAGAAACTTCATGATAAATCCATTAGCATTCGCCAAAAACATTTTACATAGTGTTTTGTGTCACCAGCTCATCATTCTTATCTTCTATTTGGTTCAAAAAATTCTAGATAACTACCATGTTAGCTCAGATATGGAAAATCTTTGAATTTTTAAAATAATGCAGCAACTTGGCATCATTGGTTTACTAATGCTTGACACCTTTTTTGTTACTTAGCTTCTTAATATTATTTATTGGTGCTCAGCACCTATATCTTGCTCGACACCAGAAGACTGCTCGGCACTTTATCTTCACTCGACACCTGAAGGCTGCTTGGCACCTAAAGATCACTCAGCACACACTAAAGTTGAACTTGCTCGGCTTCAACTTAGAATCTATTCGGCACTAACTAGAACTTAGTTAATCCTTACATCATGTGTCTTAGTGTGTCCATCCTCTATGTCTTAGAGTATGCCATCAATGGACTATTTCATCAATGGCTTAGCTGATCCTTATACTTCATTACAACATCATAACTTCAACCTTTATCTAGGTATTCTAGTTACATCTTATTGATTGCCACCTCCTTGTCAATCAACCAATTGATAGTATTTGGATCACTAAATAAATTGTCATTCTTGCTAGTGGCAAGTTTGACATCAATGACAAAAAAATGATTGAAAAAATTCTTTACTAGTTCCATTATTCTTCATTCATGATCTTTTCAATCATTTCCAACAATCTCCCTCTTTGGCATTGATGGCAAACCAAACTGATCAATTGATTAAGCTGATCAACTTAGTTACCACCAAAATTACATACATTTTCTTTTGATGATACAAATTGAATCCTTTGTTCTGCTTCTCCCTCTGGACTACTACATCCTTACTCTATATTCCTGATCCTTCATATATATCTCCCTCTTACTTTGTATTGATTAGTTTCTCCTATATCTCCCTCTTTGACATAAATGCCAAAGATGTAGCATCTTTAACATGCTAAATAGAGGCTTTGCATATTCATATTTTTCTCCCTTTGTCACCATGCTTGTGACTGATCTAGAGTTTCTGCTCCTATTTTCATCCTCTACATCATTCTTCTGATATTTCAATGATCTACTCCTATTGATGCAGGGCAGCTTCTATATTGCTTTAGACTGCTTGAGTTAGGGACATTGCCCCCAACATGCCTCTAAGATATTCATAAGAATCCTTGGGCAATGGTTTGGTGAAGATATCTACAATTTGTTCCTTTGTGTGAATGTACTCCATCTTCACTTGTTTTTCTTCCACCAATTCTCTAACATAGTGATACTTGATTGTAATATGCTTGGTTTTTGCATGCAGTACTGGATTCTTGGATATGTTTATAGCACTTGTATTGTCACAATACAGTATCACAGTTTTAGTTACCTCTTCTTTCATTCCTTTCAATAGATGTTTGAGCCACACAATGTTTGTGTAATTGACTGCTATTGCCACATATTCTGCTTTTGAGTGGACTGAGATGTGCATGTTTGTTTCTTGCTAGTCCAAGTAACTAGCCTTTTACCTAAGAATAATGCTCCTCCACTTGTGCTTTTTTTGTCATCAATGTTTCCTCCCCAATCTACATCTATGTATGCATTGAGCTCAAACTTCTCATTCTTTTTTTAATATAGGCCAAAATCATCAGTTCCTTTGAGATACCTCATTATCCTTTTTACTGTCATGAGATGATTTTCTCTAGGATTGGTAGAGAATCTAGCCACAATTCCAACTACTAGTGCTATGTCTGGTCTGCTATGTACAACATATTGTAGTTTTCTAATCATGGATCTATACATTGTTTGATTGAATTCAACTGATTCATCATTTTTAGATAGCTTATGTCATGTTGCCATTGGTGTGCTGATAGGTTTGGAGTCTTCCAATCCAAACTTCTTGAGTATCTCTTTGATGCATTTTGATTGTGTCACAAATATACCATGTTTTAGTTGATGCACCTGCAATCCTACAAAGAACTTCATTTCTCCAGACATAGATATTTCAAACTCAGGTTTCATTTTGTCAGCAAAAAATTTTCACAGTACTTCCTTTCCTCCAAAAACTATATCATCCACAAATATTTTAGATACAAGAATATCCTTATCTTCTTCTGATTTGATGCACATGTTGTTGTTATCATCGGTTCTTTCAAATCCTATATGCACCAAATACTTGTGAAGCCTCTCATACCAAGCTCTAGGGGCTTGCTTCAATCCATATAGAGCCTTATGCAACTTTACATCCATCTGATAAACTTTAAATCCTTTGAAGGCTGCATATGCCAGTAAGGTCCCGACTCCTTCCATTTTGGCAACTGGAGCAAAAATTTCTCCATAATATAGTCCTTCTTCTGTTGCATATCCTTTGCAGACTAATCTTGCCTTTTTTCTTGTGATTTCACCATTCTCATCTAACATGTTTCTGAACACCCACTTGGTTCCAATCACATTCTTATCAACTGGTCTTGAGACTAAGGTCCATGTCTTGTTCTTCCCAATTTGTTCTATTTCTTCTTTCATAGAATTATACCATTCATCATCTATTATGGCTTCACTTACTATTTTTGGTTCCATTTTGCTGAGCAAACATGTTTCATTTCTGAGTCTATTCCTTGTCATTGGTCCTGCCTCTTTGTTTCCAATAATTTGATTTGCAAGATGATGTCTTTTCACATACTTTGCCAATACAGGTTCTTTCCTTATTTGCATGTTGTCTCTTTTAGAATCTACATCCTTATGCATATTTTCATTAGGTATTTGTTCATTTTTTTCTTGTTGGCTATTCTCAAAATCTGAATGAACATTTTCTATATTCTACAAGTCGGCTTCTAAATGTGTCTGTTGTTCAACATTCTTTGTCTGTGACTCAATAGATACTGGATTCTGTTGTTGATTGTCATTTTGAGTTGCAACTTCACCATTATTAGGTATACCTTCATAAAAGTATACAAAGGTCTTGTATTCTTCTACTTTATTGGTGTTCTCAACACTTTGAACTTCTGCAAGCTCATCAAATTTCACATTTGTGCTTTCTACTACTTTGTTAGTGTTACCATTCAAGCACTTATAAGCTTTGCTTCTAGTAGAATAACCAAGAAATGTGTCTTCCTCACTCTTTGCATCAAACTTTCCATACCTAGACTCTTTATATATATAGCATTTACATCCAAATATCTTGAAATGTTTTACATTAGGAGAATGTCCATACCATAATTCAAAAGGTGTTGCATTTGTACCTTTCTTGACTTGAACTCTATTGAGTGTGTAGACTATAGTACTTACAACTTCTCTCCAGTACTTGAGTGCAACATTTTTCTCCATCATTAAGGTCCTGGCATAGTCAATAACTGATCTATTCCTTCTCTTTGCTATACCATTCTGAGGTGGAGTTTTGGGTGCTGATGTTTTCCTTTTAATTCTTCTTTCATTGCAGAACTCTTCAAATTCTCTTGATGTGAATTCACCTCCTCTATCAGATCTGAGACATTTTAGGCTCTTTCCAATTTCTTTCTCAACTTTGGCCAAGTACCATTTGAACATTTGGAATGCATCTAATTTTTGTTTTAGGAACATGACTGTCATCATTCTTGAATAGTCATCTACAAATAGCATTATGTATTTGTCACCTTTGTAGCTTTGTACTTCAATAAGACGTATGAACTAGCTCTAATACTTCTTTTGAAGTATAAGTCTTTCTTTTGAAAGTTGACTTGGTCATCTTCCCTAGTTCGCATTGTTTGCACATGGTGTTATCAGGCTTCTTAAACTTTGGTAGACCTCTAACTTTCTTCATTTTGTTGATGCTTATTAGATTGTAAAAATTTACATGACATAGCCTCTTGTGCCATAACCATACATCATCAGTTTGAACAATAAGACAAGAAGCATCTTCCATGTCAAGGTAAAACAAATTACTCTTAGTCTAATCACCTTTTTCCTAATAGACTTCCTTGAGAATCATAAATCTTAGCAACTCCTTTTTCAAATTCAACCTTACACCCTATGTTGCCTAATTGTGAGATACTTAACAAGTTATAATTCAGTCCTTCAACATAGTATGCATTATCACATGATATCTTTTCAGTAAGCTTGATACTACCTTTCCCTTTGATCTGACATGGTGCATTGTTACCAAATCTAACACTATTTCCTTCATATTGAATAAAGGTAATGAACTTACTTTTGTCTCCAGTCATGTGATGAGCACATCTGCTATCTATGATCCATCTATCATTCTTTTTCATGCAGGTTACCAAAGTAGTTGCTTCATCTTCATTTGATTCATCTTTCATAGCCACATAGACCACTTCATCATCATTCTTGTCAGAGTCTTCTTCAATAATGTAGCATCTTTTTCCTTTACCTTTGTAGTCCTTTTTTCACTCTTTCTTGTTCTTTAAGTTGCCTCCATCCTTGTAATTTTTCCTTTGTGTGCATCTAGCTACAATGTGACCAACTTCATTACAATTGAAACAAATGATTGGTAGCTTACCTTTGAATTTGCCTCTTCCTCTATGAAATCTTCTTGCTAGTAATGCCTCCAATTGGTCCACATCATCTTCATCAGTGCTACTATGACTGGATACATTTTTTCCTTTTCCATTCTTTTTCTTTATTTGAACCTCCTTGTTATCTTTCATTGTCATCTTAGCTCTGAATGTAGATTCAAAATTTTTTGGCTTGTAATTGTCAAAGTTGGATAGCTCAAAGGTAGCGAGTTTTCCAATTATTCCTTCAAATGTCACTGTGTTGGCTAGTACACACCTTAGCTCTTGGATGGCTGATATTTTGTAGCATAGATGGGAAGAAAAGTTCTCAAGTATTTGCTACATACTATCTCTTCTACTAACTATCCTCCTAGGCTTCTTATGGCACTGACTACTTCCTTCATTCTTGCACCATATTGAGTAGCATTCTCTCCTTCTTCCATTTTCATATCATCAAATTTTCCTTTTAGGCTTTCTCTTTTGGCTCTCTTGACATTATCATCTCCTCCATGGATTCTTGATAATGTTTCCCACATCTGATGTGAAGTATCACATCCTTTGATGTCATCATACTCAGCATAGCTTAGTGCTGAAGCAATGTCTAACATTGCTTGATTGTGCTCCTTCTTCTTGCTCATTTCATCTGCAGTGAGGGGTCCTATAGGGTCTACATGATCAACTGTGATTGAGGTCTATGCATAGTCACCTATTGATCCAAGGTGTAGCTTCATCAGACTTTTCCATGCAACAAAGTTGTCTTTGTTTAGCTTGGGAACTTCTCTCTTGGATATCTTGATCTTCCTACTGCTAGTACCTTGAAATAAATCAACAATAAGGCTCTGATACCAATTGTTATAATTCTTTAGAATAATTGAGAGGGGGTGGTGAATCAATTATCCAAGGTCCAATGATGTCCAATACAACTTTTTCTTCAAATCTTTAATGGCACTTAACTGAAATTATTATGCATGCAATTGAACATTAAACAATCATGAAAAGTAAACATGCATCACACCATAACACTAAGGATTTGATAACCCAGAAACCCTCTAGGAATAAGAAGGTAAAATTGGAGTGGGGATGATACCCACAAAATAAATGTGCAATTGATTTCAACCACTTTTGATGGTCTTCCCTATTAAAGGCTACAACACATTGTTAAATGTGACCTTTTTAAAGGATTTAAGAACATAAAACTTGGAATGTCACCTTGTTAAAGGATTTACATAGAGTTGTTAGGCTCACCCAAGTCCATGGGATTTATAGTCACCTACTCAAAAGAATCTTTCATCCCTCACTAAGGATCTCCTATCCTTCTCCTAAGGATCTCTTATCCTTCTCCTAAGGATCTCTTTATCCTTCTTTTGGGGATCTCTTTATCCTTTTCCTAAGGCTTATCCACCTAGCTATTAAGCTAACCTAGCAATGTAGGGTTTCAATATCTAATACAATGGTAAGAAAGTATTAGAAGGGTTTTGACCTGATACAGATTGCAACTTCAACCTTGCAGATTTTAGATCGCTCTTCAATCCTTTCCTTTGCTTGACTTTCCTCCCTTGCAGTGCTGATAGCTTGTTCACCCTTCAAGATTTGTCTCCTTGAGTTCTTCCACTCGTTATGCCAATGCTTTCTTTGGTCACTCGATCAATTCAGAGTCTTGATGCTGTGTTCTTACTCCTCTTGGATTCTTTGCATGATTACACTTATGACCAACTCCCTCTCATGCATGCACGCTTGATCTCTAACTTGTAACTCCTTATAAATAGGTTCTGTTCTTGATTTTCCACTCAAATCTCCCTCTCCAACTTTAGGGTTTCAATGGATTAGGTAGGATACAATGTATTTATCCCATATCTTGTTTCTATCTAGAAACTTCATGATAAATCCATTAGCATTCACCAATTTTTTTTTGACATAGGGTTCTATGTCACTAGCTCATCATTCTTATCTTCTATCTGGTTCACAAAATTCTAGATAACTATCATGTCGGCTCAGATTTGATGAATCTTTGACTTTTCAAAATAATGCAGCAACTCAGCATCATTGGTTTACTGATTCTCAACACATTCTGTGTTACTTGGCTTCTTAATATTATTTACTGGTGGTCGACACCTATATCTTGGTCAACACCTGAAGACTACTTGACACTTGATCTTCACTCGGCACCTGAAGGCTACTCAGCACTTGAAGATCACTCGACACACATTAAAGTTGAACTTGCTTGGCTTCAACTAAGAATCTATTCAGCACTAACTAGAACTTAGTTAATCCTTACATCATGTGTCTCAGTGTGTCCATCCTCTCTGTCTTAGAGTATGTCATCAATGCACTATTTCATCAATGGCTTAGCTGATCCTTATACTTCATTACAACATCATAACTTCAACCTTTCTTTAGGTACTCTAGTTACATCTTATTGATTTCCACCTCCTTGTCAATCAACCAATTGATAGTATTTGTATCACTAAAGCAATTGTCATTCCTACTAGTGGCAAGTTTGACATCAATGACAAAACAATGATTGAAAACATTCTTTACTAGTTCCATTATTCTTCATTCATGATCTTTTCAATCATTTCCAACAAAAGATGCACCTGAGTCTATCAACCATGCATTTTCACCTGTATGAGTGGCCAAGGCTATGATGAAAACATCTCCATCTTCCTTCTCGGACTCAGAATCATAATCTTGCTTCTTTTTCTTTTTTTTTCTTCTCCTGGTTGTAGTCCTTTCGGAATTGGCCAAGTTTTCCACAATTCTAGCAAATTGCCTTGGTCTTATCAGGAGATTTTGATCTCACCTCATTCTTGGACTTAGAACAGCCATGTTTCTTTTTTTTCTTGACTCTTTTTTTGGTCTTCCTCAAACACTCAAAGCCTCTTTGGCATTCATAGAGACCTTCCTTCTCATTTCCTCAGAAAGTAGAGAATCAACAACATCTTCCATCTCCAAGACAACTAAAGTGCTCCCTATGGCCATGACAAGGCTGTCCCATGAGTCTGGCAACAAACATAGAAAGATTTGGGACCTTTCTTCTTCATCCATCGACACCCCAACTAAGGTCAATTGAGTCACCAACATATTAAAACTTTCAAAATTCTTAGAAATCCATCCATCTTCTTCCATTCTTAAGGAATACAACTTCTTCCTCAAAATCTTATTCACAAGTGATTTCACTTGATAGATCTCACTTAGCTTTTTCCAAAGCTTCTCTATGGTAGGTTCTTCATGGACATTAATAAGAATTAAGTCTGCAAGACATAATCTGATAAGACCTTTAGCTTTTCTATCTGTCACATCATATTGTGCGACTAAAGTCAAATCTATGGGCCTAAGCTTGTTCTCATGAATTGCATACCATAGATCTTGATCATTCAATAGATCTTCCATCTTTAGCTTCCACATCTCAAAGTTTGTGCTAGAAAACTTCTCTACATTGATCTTCCCTGATATGCTTGCCATCATTGCAATCATGCAACATAGAAATGAAAACCTCTACACAAGCTCTCACTCAAACCTTGTTTATCTCAAAAAACCTTGTACCCAACAAATAGAACCAAAATTGGCTAGGCTCTGATGCCACTTGTAAGGAAGTAAAGGTGCATGAAATAAGTTCCTACACTAATATTTGAGAGGATGATTATAAAAATTCAACTAACTATTGCAAAGATCTCAAAAAAATAATAATAATATAATTAAAATAACAATGAATGCATAACACAATGATTCTACCATGGGGAAACCCTTCCAGGAGAAAAACCCCACCCTCCAAAACCTGCACAATGTATTCTTAAATCAAGAAGATTATAATACACTTGCAATGCAATTTCTTATAGGAGTGCATCACCACAACTCAAACTCAGACTCAGACTCAAAAAGACTCCTTCTAGCACCCAGTCTTGCAAACAGAACTCAATGATTCAAAAACCTCCCTAGGCTCTCCTTTTATAGTGATTTACAACTTGAAAAAAATTTGTGGTCTTACAAAACCATGGGCCAAAACCATGGGAAAAACAACCATGCCATATGTTACCCACTTGTCATTTGTAACTCCAAGAATAGCATTTTCGTCCATAATTTTGTCCTCTAAGTTAGACTCCCATAAAAGTCATATAATGAGTTGTTTATACTCTAAAAATAGCCCTTCTATATTGTTCTAGAGACAAGACACAATTTTAACAATGCATACACCTTTTTCCAACTCATAAACATGTGGGAAACTACCACAAACAAATTCTAGAATTTTCTAGAAAAAGCTTGCAAGGTTGAGACACAATTCTCAACAACACCTTTTGTTTTTCTGGTCCAACATGATGATTTTTTTCCAAAAGTATGTCAATGAGTTGAATTTAGAAGAATGTTGCATATATCTTGAATGTGATTTTTTTGAGGCATGTCATTTAAGTCTGCAATGTAAATGTGAATTTTTTGAGCTAATTCCCAATCATAAATTTCGTAATGATGTACGACATACATATATTACTTGGTGTATGAGCATGTTGGGCTACAAAAAGTATTCTTTGAGGCATAACAATGATGTTTTCAATTTGATCATAATATTATGTGATGAGAACTATATTTTTTCAGGGGTAAGTATTGGTTTCACATTCCTTGTATCCTAGGGCCACAAATTGAAAAGTTTGTTTCATTTTCATAGTTGAGCTTATGGACATGGAAGGGATGGAAGACACTTAGGTTTGCTCTTCCAAAGATTTGAAATCTCTTTATTCCCATAATGGGCATGCATCCCCAATAAGAGCCAATATTGGACATGCATCCCCAAGGAAAGGACTTGGTATGCTTTTCCAAAGGAATTTGAGATGCACATGAGAATTTTTTAACTAAGGAATTGATATGCAATATCCCTAAAACTTGTCTGAAGAAGCATAGTTCTAGCATACATATGTTTGAATTATATTAAGTTTTAAATAGCCTTGAGAATGTGTTTACCCCCTATTATTGAACATGTTTGACCATTTCCAGCTTCCCATATTTACATTGGATCATTTTTTGAAGTACCCATTTTTGGGGGTTGACATATGTTTGTATGTCGCACATTCAAATTTTATTTGGAGGCCCACCCTCTCGATTTTTTTGACATTAGGACTTTTTTCTTGCATTATAGTGATATCAAAGATCCCCATATCCATTTTTGGGCCCCAATAACTTTTTTTGCTATGTTTTCTTTAACCAATCTAAATTCAATTTATTCGGGTTTCAGATTGCATAGTGATAGGGTTCTTCAAGGGGAAAACTTTGTGTCTTAATGTTTTCAATCTAGATTAATTTCATAATGAACTAATGAAAAAATTGGATCTATAAATTATTTACATCAAAATGTATCTCAACAATTAATGGTAGAGTCTTAAGAGATGGTTTGATATTTTTACAAGCCTAGACCTTAATGCAAATTATTATGTTTTCCATTTGTAATTTTGAAGTGCTTTAGAGTGACCAAGTTTGGTTAGCAATATCTTGCACCTAGGTTGGAATGAGGCAAGGCTCTTCTACATGTATCCTCTTTCTATATAAATAAGTTCTCATTCCAAGTGGCGACCTTCTAATGTAGAGTTTGATATTTTTGCAAGGTAAGGGTTGAATGGGCTTCAAGGTGGTTTTGATGCTCTTATTGGCTGAATGATGAAATTTCCTACTTTGATGATTGGTTTCTTTTAGCTTAGATTGTGTCATTAATGGCCATTTTGGGGTTTGATAAACATATTGTAAATGAGTATGTGTTTCAAATTGCAAGATTTAGTTGATCATTTGATTTAGTTTTCAAACCACAGAGAAGTTAGAGGTATCAAAACTCATTTCCAATGGGCACACACTTCATATTTTTTCACCTCAAAGGTGCTTAAGATCACCATCAGATCAGTTGGAGATGATAGGTGAAATTGGAGCATATCATAAAAGGAGGAGAAAATATGTTTAGTATTTTAAAATGAGTGTGGGTCCATATAAAATGTTAACAAGACATTTTACTACCCATGTAATTCAATGGCACATATGAGTTGCACACTTGGAGGGAGTTTTGGCATATGCTTGCAAGGCTTGCGAGGTCACATGAGAGATCAACATTTGAGCAAAGTTTATAATAATTTTATTGCCCCTCATATCAAGCAACCATTACTATAGCAGGGAAAAAGGGAAGGGTTGGTAGCTTGTGAGAAGCTTTTCTTGTCTGGGTTGGTTGCATGTTATTTTGTGCCTAAAATCTTACAGTTTTAGAAGAAAAAGAAATCATGAAAATCTTTTATAGCATTAAAGAAAGATATTTCTACTTTTAGTTCTATGAGAAAATCAATCTTAATAGGAGATTTCAATGCTAGGATATAATGTAGCTAGTCTATTCAGCTAGGCAATGATTTAGTAGAGGACAATGAACTGTTGTAGCTAAAGGAATGTGCAAATAGTATCAATAAAAGGGAAAAAGAGTTATTGGAATTGTGTAGTCTTCATGGGATGGTTATTTGCAGTAGCATGAAGTATTCACCAAGATCAAACAAAATCACATGTAAAATGTACAATGGGAAAAACATGGTGGATTATGTAATATCCTCCCAAGACTATTCTCAAATTAGTGGATTTTAGAATTTGAAGCTATCCTATGAAATTAAACTTTGATAGCCTACTAGTGAATAGCATGAAGGGAATTTTCAAGGATACAAGATTACAAAAGACAACTAGCTTCTTCATACATGTCCACAACAAATGAAATAACTTGAAGAAATTATAGTAGACTGCTTAACTAATATTTTGGTCTCTTAAACTGGTGCTCTCTAAATGTAATTAAAACCCTTCATTTTATTTAATTTCATTATCTGTACAAGTAGTAAAAAACATTAAATATCATAGTTGGAACAAGGTGTAGGGCTCATTTTGATTGGTGAAGCCATGATCATAGAAGATTAAGCTTCTCAAAAAGCATAACTAGGCATGATGTAGAGGCATTTTCAACAACCTTTGCCAGTATTTCTGAGACAATGGCATCTGTAGAAGCATGTTTAGGGGGTTTTAAGAATTTTCAAATTATCTACTAGATGTGCTTACTAAATGGTCATATCATGGACCAAATTTGTGAATTATTTAGAAAAATATCCAAATCGTAGATGTGGTCTCATCATATAACATGGTCTGTAGATGTGGAAAAGGGGATGGGCATCCATCACAATATTATATTTGTGTCTGTTCATTTAATTGGAAAGTATTGTGAAATAGGTGGCGCAATGGAGCATCCTCTAAGCTATCAACAGTTAAAATACTGCATGGAATGTGGTCTCATTAATTTAATGCAGATAAAAATGACAACCTTAGCCAACATACAATACGAGAACAGTTTTAGAAGGGAAAAAGTAGAGCTCCAACAGTTTTAGAAGGGAAAAAAATAGAGCTCCAATATTAGAGAATTATAAGAAGATTTATTCAGGAAAAATATTGAAGTTGGATATTTTCACAAAGTGGGTAAAGGACTTACATATCTAAGTAATTAATATTTTACCACAAAGTGAATGGAAATATGCTAGTCCTACAACAATCAAGAATTTAATTACATCCAGGAGGTTAAGGTAAAAATGCAAATGAAAGGTTAAAAGCATGTTTGGGATTTTTCTCAAAGTGGGAGATATAATTTCATTGAGTGAAATATTTTGTTTGACATAAACAAAGGGGGTGCAAAAGTGAATAACGCAAATGAAAATAGTTTTATAGATTAATATTTATTGAACAGAAGAAGTAAAATGAAAATGAGGAGAAAATATATTTACTCAAGGGAGGAGTGAACATGGTGAAATACTATTACAAGAGGATAACAAAGAAAGGATTCAATAGAAATTTGTTTTATATAGGAAGTGAAATTATTTTTAAAATAAATATCAAAGGAGTAAAAATTAATTCATTCTACTAGTGAAATATTTCACACCGTTTACAATGCTTTGACAAAGGGATTGAGTAGCTGAAAATAAATTTAAATGCATATGTTTCATGTGAAATAAGGGGGAATATATTTTCCATGTGAAATATTTCCTTGGGGATTGAAATGGAGAAGGTAGAAAGTATTTTAGATACATTAAAATATAAAATTAGACAAGTTATGTCAAATTCAAGAGAGGAAACAGAGGGAAATGTTTAGATCTCAACAAAGTGGCTAGTGCTAAGTTATTAATATTGTTACCTCCAAGTGCAAATTGAAAATGAAAGAAAAATGTAAATCAAATATTTTTGGTTTGAGAAATACAAATAGATGTGCTAAGTGTCAAGAAAATAGGAGCACAATTCAAAAGAAAATGATACAAAATATTTTTCAATTAAAATAAGAAGATGACTCATTAAATCTAAGTAGAAGGACATCTATCAGTTCGAAGATCAAATTCAGAAACAAACTTTCTTTCGTATTTTCTTTCTTGTTCATCCTACAAGTGCTCTAAAACAAAATATTTCAATGTATGTAATAATGTGATCTTAGTTTTAAGTTGTACATGTGGAGGATGTTTGTTCTAATAGTTTGATTTCATGAACAAGGAAACCAATAATTGTGTAATTTTATAAATATTGTTATAAATATGTCTCCATTTTCAAAAGTTTCAGATTATATAGATTGAATGCAAATAGGTTGCTTAGCTTAAAGATTTCATAGATTCTTTGCAATAGAGTTGTTTATTCATTGATTCTCCTCAAGAAAGAGATTAAACTCTTTGTTTGGATGATTGTTTTCTTGATTTTTATATCCAGACTTGTTTGAGTTTGAAATATCAAGGATATTCAAGTTTTCTTTTACAGTATTTTGTTGTATTTAAAATATCTTTTTTTGGGTCTTCTCCAAGGGAAGATTTAAGTACTTTGAGTGGATATTTGTAGGTATGAATAGACAAATGGATTTGTAAGAAGAACTTAACAATAAGACAACAAGTTTGTTAATGTGGGGTATTAACATTTGGGTTATGTTGGCTTTAGTTATTTCTAAGGTTTTGTATTATAGTTTTATGTCTACCTCTATAGCTTATGATGATGAATTGATCTATAAGGGTATAAAGTATTTTTAGAAGCAATCATAAGTCAAATACAAATCATTTACTTTTTCATGTTTGTCTAGGAGAAGAGGCATGCTATGTTATCGATTGTACTTTAAGAAAATAGGATTTATGAGAATGGAAAATGTTGGATATCCACTATCTATAGGTATGAGAATCATCTTTTTTGTAGGCCTGTAATGTCTATTTGATTAGTAATTTTAGATCTTGAAAAGGCTACACCCTTCTAAGTCTTGTGGAGCTCAAAGTGTAGGAGGTCTTTAGGAATTATCAATGGTGGGATTTTTAAGTCCTTGATTAATTGATAATGTAGTTAATTATTTCACTATGTTCTTAGTTAGTCATATTGAAGCTTGATATACATTTTAGAATCAGGGGTAACAACACAAATCACCAATTGGAGGTACTCTTAAGGTCTCATCTTTATCATGAGAAGAATGGGAATGTTTTCACTCAACAATAAGAGGAATGGAACTAGTAGGCATGCTGGTAGCATCAAATTCCTAGGAAATAAATAAGACTCAGGATCAAAGGATCCCATAAGTCTATGACTTATCCTAACCAAATTGCTATAGGCAGGACTAAATTTTATAACACTTATGGACAAGAAAATTTATTAAAACAATACATATGATGTGTTGGTTCCTTATTGACATAATTTTAACTACTAGGAAGCTGAAATAAAATGCATCTAAGAACTAGCTAAATCCCATTATCAACACATGAATAATTATTGCTACTATTGCAATACTCTTCTTCTTCCACATACATATTGATGCAGGAGCATCCAGAGGTATAAGGGCAATCCTGTGTCACCCAAAAAAAAAAGTACTTAGAATTAGTTTTTGTTTCATGTCTTTTCATTTATAGATACCCATTTGGGTCAAATAAAGGTTCTGACTCTCACAGTTCAACTATCAGTGTGCTAGAAAATCTTGAAAAAATAGGAGCATGCAATTTGGCCATCATTTTGGTGACCTATAAGGTGTGAATTGGCTGGATGAATGTAATTGTGATTTAGAGCATTCCAGAAAAAGAATCAGGTCAAAAGGCCCCACGGTTTGAAAGTTATTGCAGTTTTTCAGGTTTTGGAGACCTCCTAAGAATGCTTCAAAGTTAGGTTAGGGGGATTAAATGACCTCAAAAAGGGCTTAAAAATGGGGGATGAGCAAAGCTTTTCCATAGGTCTATAGAGCACTTCAAGAGCTTTCCAAAAATGTAAACGGTTCGTCAATCGGAGCTACAGTTCAAAAGTTATGCCTCCCGAAAGTTCGATTACTGTTTTTGGATTCTTCTAGATTTGCACTGACTTCTCATGCAGCTTTTGGAACCTTCTATTTGGTCATTGGATGCCTACTAGAACTTTCTAGAATGTACTCCTAGTCCTTAACCCTCCAGGGTCTATTTAAGGAGATTTTTGGCATTATAAAAGGCAGTTCGGAGTGGAGTTTGAGAGGAGGGACTGAAAGGAGAAATTATCTCCAAATTTATGCTATTGTAAGCCCTTAGGGCATGTTTTGAAGTTTATTTTCCTGTACTATTTGTACTAGCTTATTTTCTTAGTTAATATAATTTTCCCTTTTTTGTTGTGTCCATTCTATTCTTGGGTTGTGTCCCCATCACATATTATCATAAGAGAAAACATCAGTCATGTTCTTATCTTCTTCATGTTGATTGCACTCATCTTCACTATGATTTTCAGCCTTTTCACTATCACTATGATAAGAATTGGTATGAATAACATCAACCAATGCAAGTGCACCAATTCTTTTCATTACTTCATTAATGTGGTGAATCTTTTCTAACCTCATTTCAGCTAGCATATCAACCAAATCAAGCCTAAAATGTATATAAATAAACTAGCTCATGATGTTTCTTGAGGTCCTAAAGAAAGTGGAAATTCCATAAGAGAAACCTTAAAATTTTTGTAAAAAACAATATCATCTTGACCTTTAGGACTTCTTATTTTTAATTTTAAGCAACCAAGACAACTAATAAGGACCATGTCCTCTAACATAATAATTTTTTGAACAATAATTTCATAACTTTGTGAATTCTTCTTAGATATGAGATATAAATCTATTATATCCTCACACCTCTTTTCTTAGTGCTAAAAAATACTAAATAAAGACAATTTTTTTACCACTTAATTTCTATGAACATAAATATACATGAAAAATTAAAATACTTAAAGTGTTGATGCTAGAACTTACTTTGTTGATTGTATATCATTGTAGATATGAAAATCCTTCACATCATACATGAAATCTATGTAGATCATGTTGTCTAGTGTGGAGTTTGATCAGTCCCTAAGTGGGAGATTGTTAGTTATTAGTGAATTATTAGGGAAGTACTGCACACTCTCTATAATTCCTCAATGGGGTTTGGGGTCAGGCCAAGCCTTGAGCTAGGGTTTGGGGTTGGTAACCGCCAATATAGCTATGGTGATAGCCCACATCTGTTGAGAGTTTAGGGGCATAGCCCACCAAAAAGGAATTTTTGGGCCTATTTTATTGATAATTTTTAGGCTAACATGTTGTAACATATTATAACCCTAAAGTGGGATAAATCTTTTATAAAATGGCTTAGGGTTATGGATTTCAATATGGGTGTGATGTGATAGTAGCTTCTTGCAGGGGTATTGAGTTGTAGGGGATTATAGATTGTAATCAAGTTGTAATCATTGGATAATAAAAATATTGGACTTTCTATTTGGTGGAGATAGCCCAGGGATTGAGTGAACCATGCTAAATCATTGTTTCTTTTTTTCTCTTCTGTGTGTTTTTTTTTTTGATATTGGATATATTTTAATGTAATTTTTATTTGTCTCTTTAAATCCTAAAATGTAGTGGCAAAGCCTAGTTGTTTCAGTCATCCTCTACAAGAAAGTCTCATAGTTGAGTGAGAGCAATGGAAAATGGGGGTAAGGTGAAGGTTGAGAAGTTTAATGGGAAAGAAATTTACTAATGGAAAATGTAAATGGGGGACTATCTTTATCAAAATAATTTGTGGCAGCCATTGGAAGGAAAATCCAAGAAATGGACTGCTATGATAGATGAGGACTAGGATATTTTGGATGAAAGACACTTGGAAGTATTGAATTATGTCTAGAATAATTAGTGGCATTTAATATTATGAAAGAAAAGACAATGGAAGAGTTAATGCAAAACCTAGCAAGGTTGTATGAAAAGCCCTTTGCTTCAAACAAGGTATTTCTCATGAAGCATTTATTTAGTATGAAGATGACATAAGGTGGATCTGTTGTAGATAATTTAAATGAGTTTAATACTATTGCCAATCAGTAATCTTCTGTAAATGTTAATTTTGATGAAGAAATTAGGGCTCTCTTGATTTTGTACTCTTTTCCTGAAAGCTTGAATGACTTGGTAATGGTTCTGAGTAATTTTGTTTCTAGATCTAATACCATAAAACTTAATAATGTGATTGGTGTTATTCTGAGTGAAAAAACTCATAGGAAAAGCTCATGTGGTGATCTAATTAGGATCTAGGACTATTATAGAGGAATGCTAACTAATTACACAAATTTAATTTTAAAGCTTTAAATGAAGCAAGTAACGTAATTGAAATAAAGGGAGAACACAAATTAAACTGATAGAAGGGAAACTGCAAGATAGAAGACACAAAACAATTTGATCTTGGAGTTTGTCCATATGGACTACGTCTCTGGGTCCTGCTCCAATAGGGGGACTGATCCGATTAACTCCAAAATTAGGTACAAGTGTTTACAAAATCACTCCCTTCAAGTACAATAGCATCACATTGTTCCAAAGTACAAGACTATTCACACCATAATTTCTCTCTCCTTCTTAGCACTTGGTCATTATCTCTATTTCAAAATGAATCCCAAGAACCTCCTAACCCCCCCTTTTTATACACAAAATTAGCCAAAATAAGGCTATAGAAAATTTTTACAAAAATAACCCTCCAATTAATTCCCCTCTTGAATTAACCCTTTAGCCATTTTTGACAGATTTGGCTCATGACAATTTTGGGGTTTAAAATTAATAGATAACCTTAATTTACTAAGGTTAGGTGGTGGTTGGTTAAATTTAAATAAAAACTCACCTATTTAAACCTTCATGTGTGTAAATAGTGCAATGGCAGATGAAGTTTTGATAGACCAGCCGGTTGGGGGTTCCAACCCTACTGATGGCCTCCCCTTTTTCGATCTTGGCAGCAAACTTAAAGTTAAACATAATGTTGTGCATTAGAATTTTAAACGCAACCGGTAGTGCAATGGCCACCAGCTGGGTTTTGGGGGCTGGTGATCAAGGGTTCAACCCCCACCAACCATCACTAAATGTTTTCCCACCATTTCTTATCAAGCAAATATTTTTCCCGCTGTAACATCGCCTCATGATGATGTAATCAGTCAACCAACTTTGACTATGCATAACTTTTGCATATGTTCTCTGATTTTGATGAAACAAATGCCATCTAAAATATTTGGATGAGATCTTTGACTTGTTGCTGATTTCATCCAATTTTGGAGAGTTCAAAATTTTTCCTTTCTAATGGCCTCTAAACCATGGTTTGACCAACCTTTGACTAGCCATAACTTGAGCATACAAACTCTATTTTTGTCCATTCAAGTTGTGTTGGATTTAGAATTTTGAGAACTTTAACATGGTGCTGATTATTGGAGTTTTTAAGATACTTCAAAATTTGGTGAAAATATCCTTCGGATCAATCCCCCCCACTGAAGAGCTTTCAGACTTTTGAAAGTTTGGATTACTCAAAAAGTAGGTGAGGGTATAGTTCCCTCACTTTTCCAATCTCCATCCATCTTGCCTTACTTGGCTGCATCCCCTTCAATCTCACTCAGAGGTATTCAACTGGTCCATTTCGTGAAGTTCTGACATTCCTATCTAGGATAACATCTTCTAGCAATTCTAACTTATACTTTGGTGAAAGATCATCAATAGATGGAATTTAAATGTTAGTTTCTTCATCCAAGATCATTGGAGGCTCATACAATTTTAGATTCTCCACATTGACAATTGAGTAAATTTTCATGTATGGAGGAAGATTAAGGTGGAAGGCGTTGGTACCGATCTTTTCCAAGGTCTCAAAAGGACCATACCTGATAGGCTTGAGCTTCCTTCCTTCAACTAGCATTCTTTGCTTGCTGATATGTAACAAAACTCTATCACCAACTTGGAAATGGTGATCATTAATGTTACATGGCTCCTATTCAAAATTTTGGATCTCTCGCTCATGGTGTTCCTACTGCTTCAGCGCTAGGTAACACGAAGGTCTCTGCTCCTGCCAATTGTTCAAGTGGAGGAGCTATTTTTTTTGGGCGATTTGCGGATGGGGTTAGTGATTTGTTTGCACTTCGCTTGACTTCTTCTGTGGGTGGGGATAGGGCTTCTGCCCTTCGTTCAGTTCCTAGGTCTCCTACTCCTCGTTCAGGGTTTCTTGGTTCAGGGGGAAGGACTTTCATAGATGTGGCTGCCTTTGAAGCCAGTTTACATGGTGCTCTCTCATTTTGTTTCATTTGAGCCCTCTCATGTGATGCCTGTAAGTGATTTAGAGCCTATTAAGGTTTCTCTTGACCCAAAATCAATTGAAGATATTTTCCATATGACAGAAGAGCTTTCTTCTTTTGCTACCATTTTTCACTTTCGAGGTTATTGGCCCTCTCTTCCTGATCTACATGACTAGATCTCCAAGAATTGGGTGCCACTTATAGAAAATTATGTCCACATCTTTTTGTGTGTGAAAGGCTTCTTTATAGCTAAGTTTGAAAGTACTAATGATAGGAAGATTATTTTGTTTCATAATAGTTTTTCCTGGCAAGGCAGATTTCCACTTATGACCAAACCATGGCATATGGATTTTGATCCACTTTCAAAGTCCTTTAAGAAGTTCCCTATCTGGGTCTAGCTTTTGAATCTCTTGATACATCTTTGGCATGATTCAGTTTTTGAAACTATTGGGAATACTATTGGTGATTTCTTATATGTAGATTCTGACAAGTCTGATATTTTCCACTCGACTTGTGCACGTTTTCTTGTTGAGTTGGATGTTTCTAAGGGCCTCCCTGAGGAAATTTTCTTGGATTCCTTGAGGGGTTCTTGGACACAATGCTGGATTTTGAAGGTATCCCCTTTCATTGTAGGAATTGCCACTTGACTGGTCACATTGTTGCTAGGTGTGTTGCTGGGAAGTCTAAATCAAGGTGATCACCTTCTTGGTGGTCAGGGGCCTCTTCTAAGCACTATACAGTGAAACAATCCTTGGATACTTCTATGGATTTTGTGGCTGAGGTCTCTCCTGGAATTCATTTGCAGCCGATGGTAGAGGAGGTGGTCTCTACCCTTGTTTTAGATGCTCTTCCTAAGAGCCAATTGTCGTCTAATTCTCATAGGGAGATTGGTGCAGCTTTAGTGCCCCTCAGGTTCCACTGTTCTATTTCCTTTGAGGCTTGAGTTGCTGAGGCTACGAAGATTGAGGATGGGTGGATAGTGGTTTAGAGTAAGTGATCTAAGCCTTTTGCTCCCCCTTTAGATATGAACCTTCGGTCGCGTAAGAGAAACTTCAAATCAAAAGGAAAATCTTAAGTTCCCTTGTTCTGATTGGTTTTTTTGTGGTGGTAAGCGAGTTGTGGCATTGGCTCACTGCTTACTAGTCTGGGAGGTTTTTCTAGTTGCTTTTATTTCTAGTCTATTTACTTTCCAGGTTCTAGTGTATTTTTTGGTTTCTTTTTCTGGACACATTTGTTGGTTTCAGGTCCTAGTAAAACCTAGTTTAGATGTTCAGCTAGTTTCATGTCCTTTTGAAACCTGGTAGGGCTTCATGGAATATCTTTCTTTTTGATGTAAAGGGTTTTGGGGCCCTTCAAAACCTATTTTTACCTTAATCTAAAACTTGGAAATGGTGATCGATGTGATGCTTATCATGGTGAGCTTTGTATTTTTCTTGGCTCTGCTCAAACTATTCTTCTACTACTTGATGGATTGCTTGGACCTTCTAGATGAACTTTAAATCCCTTTCTACATCATGGCATCCATCAATAATGTTGTCCTTCCCAAAAGAAAAATCCATTGGTGTCTTAGGAAAATAACCAAAGCAAGTCTCAAAAGGAGATCTCTTTGTAGAAGAGTGTGCCACATGGTTGTAGGTATGTTGTACATAATTAAGACTTTCATCCCACAACTTAGGATGATTTTTGCAATAACCTATAAGCATATGCACAACTATCTTATTCACTACCTCTTTCTGTCTGTTAGTCTATGAATGGAAGGCTATACTTTTCCTTAACTTGGTGTCCATGAGGCCCCACAATTCTAACCAAAATTCTCCTAAGAATTTAGAATCTTGATTTGATACAATAGAAGTGGGTGACCCAAAATTAACCCATACAAATTGAAAGTACAAATGAGCTATCAGTTAAGTAGTAACTTGCTTTTTACAAGGCATTAAAATACACATTTGTCTGAACCGATCAACTACTACATACAAATAATCACGGCCTTTCCTATACATAGGTAAACCCCCCACAAAGTCCATAGACACACTTTCCCATGGATGAGATGGTACATGTAATGATGTGTACAAACCCAACTTCCTATTACTTGGTTTGCTAGTTGCACACATTACACATCCTTTAATATACTTAGTGACAGTTTCTTGCATATGATGCTAGTGAAAATACTTCTATAATTGAGCCAATGTTTTACTTATCCCAAAATTTCCTACAATCAAAGAGGTATGTGCTTCTTGTATTACATGTGCCTGTTCATCTTTAGGAATGCATAGTTTTTCCAAGTGGTACAACAAATTATCCTGCACATAGTAATCTTTCTCTTCTACATGTTTACCCTGGATTAAAGTTGTATAGATATCCTTAAAGTTATCATCATTAGCATATTATTCCTGAAAACTTTCATGAACCATAGAACTATTCTGAAGGATTATCAAAGCATTCTTAATAGGAGGCCTAGAGAGCATATCTGCTACTTTGTTATGGACACCTTTCTTGTACTTAATTACAAAATGAAACTATTGCAGAAAATCCATCCACCTAAAGTACCTACTTGGTTGCAACTTATATTGTGAGTGTAATACTAAAGTGGTTGGTGATTAGTGTGGATTACAGTTTCTTTTCCCATCAAGTAGTGTTTCCATTTTTTAACACTTTGAACTAAAGCATAATATTCTTTATCATAAGTGGGATACTTACTGCTCCTAAATTTTTTTTAGAGTGGTAGTAGATTGGTTTACCTCCTTGCATGAGTACAACTCCCATGGAAAACTTGCTCGCATCTGTCTCAATCTCAAATGGTTGATGTAAATTTGGTAAAACCAAAACTAGTGCAGTGCTAAACTTTTCCTTCAAAGTGTCCAAAGCCTTCTATTGTGGACCCCCCCACTAAAAAGTTTTCAGTGTACTAGTTAATGCATGCAACGGCGATGCAATAAAAGAGAAGTTTTTAATGAACTTCCTCCAGTACTGTACTGCACCAAAGAAATTCCTAATTTCTGTAACTATACTTGGCTTAGGCCATTTTACAATACATTCAACCTTCATAGGGTCTACTTTCAATTGACCATCTCCTACGACATAGCCTAAATACACTAAGAATGTCCTAGAAAATTTGCATTTAGACATCTTTACAAATGTTTTTCTTTTCTGAGTATATCAAATACTTTCTTTACATGAATTATATGATCATCCCAAGACTTACTGAATACAAGAACATCATCCAAATAGACTATGAAAAAATCATCAATAAAAGGGTGAAAGACATCATTCATGACTCTCATGAATGTAGCTAGTGCATTACAAAGCCCGAATGGCATAACCAACCACTCATAAAGTCCCTATTTTGTCTTAAAAGTAGTTTTCCAAATATCACTTTCTACAATTCTTATCTGATGATATCCGCTATGTAAGTCTAGCTTAGAGAAATAAATTGCATGTTTCAATTGATCAAGTAAATCATCAATTCTAGGAAGAGGGTACCTATTCTTTACTGTTATCTTGTTCAGAGACCTATAGTCAATGCACATTCTCCAAGTCCCATCTTTCTTTGGAACCAACATAATAGGAGAACCACAAGGAGAAGTACTAGGATGAATAACTCCTTTCTTGACCAGCTCCTAAACTTTCTTCTTGATTTATTCATACTACAAGATTGATAAGTGGTACATGCCGATATTAGGAAGTGACACATCTTGCTACAATTGAATCTCATGTTGTATCTCTCTCTTAGGAGGAAATCCTTTCAATTCCTGAAACAAGTCATCATAAGTGGAAACAACTTTAGACAATTCAGTTTTATGTTTTGGATCACATCCCTTTAATGCCTCAGATGTTTCATCTTCTTTAGCTTTTACAATCATCAATGAAAAATTCCTACTAGAGTTGACTAACCTTTTTCATTTGACTAGCATTGACTAATGCCAGATTAGTCTTAACCTTATGTGCCTATACAATGTATTCAATTTTATCTTTAAATAGATGATATTTATTTTCCCCCTATAGAAGATAGCTTGTCGATCATACAAATAAGGTCTGCCAATTACAAGACCAAAAATATCTAAAGGGACTACATCAGCTTCTACCTCATCCACAAAGTTTGTAGTGATAGCAAATCTTGAGTTGCATTTCTTAGTTACTTGCAACTGTGCATCATCGCAAACCCATCGAAGAGGATATGGTTTTGGATGAGGTACTGTAGTCAAATTAAGCTTCTTAACAACTTCCTTAGATATCAAATTAACTTGAGAACCTGTATCAAATAATGTATCAACCTTAGTATGCTTGATAACAACTTGTATGTGAAATAATTCATTCCTTTGCTTATCATTCTTAAGAGTAGATTCTTTACTTGTACTTGCACTTATGCTAGAAGAACTTGCGGTTGATGAAAGAGATATACCTTTTCCCTTACCTTGGATCTTGGTGGCAATGATCCTTGTTTCATCTCCAAAATTAGATCCAAGATCTTGTTGAATTATAGTAGTAATCTTTTGTTTTCCTTTATTTCCACCATATCTCTTTGGCTTTTTTTTTGGGTGTAGCTTCCAACACTTAGAATCATCATGCCCTTCTTTTTTGCAATGTGAGCATGTGGATTTTTCACCCTCTTTCTTTACTATATCTATCTTTTTCCCTTTCCCTTTGTCTTTGGATTTACCTTCAAACTTAGATGGCTTTTTTTTCAACCCCATCAATGAAAGTACCCTTACCCCTTGACTCCAAGTGTGTCAACTGTACACTTACTTCATCCAAATTACATGGATTCAAAACCAAAGTAGAATGTCTAAGGTAAGAATGAAGACCACCTATGTACTTGAGTAAAGTATCCTAGATATACAATGGAACATTTAATGAGATAGCCATTTTTTGAAATCCATGGGTGTACTCTTGGACAGACTAACCTTTTCCTTGCCTAAAATGTTGCCAATTCATCATTAACTATTGCATATGGCCTAGGGGGTAGACTTGCTTCTTTAAAGCACTAACAAATTCTGACCAAAACAATTTGAACTTACCATGCTATAAAGTTTCATCCTAAGTCCTACTCTTCCACCAGGTTAGAGCTACACCACCTAACTAAAGAGTGGTTAACTAAATTCTATCAACATCATGTACAAGGTTTTGAACTCTATAATAGACTTCTACTTGTTGAATCTAGTCATCTAATTTCTCGACATTTAACTCCCCACAATACTTTGGCAAGTCAAACTTTACATCCAACTTGATTTGAGGCTTATGTCCACCCTTAAAAATATTAGAAGATTCATAATGGGTAGAAGAAGGAGATGAGGGGGAATAAGGAGAAGAGGGAGAAGAAGGAGAAGAGGGAGGTGTGTTTGGAGGATCATGATCGTCTCCTTTCTTTTTCCTTTTTCCCTTCTGAGCTGCATGTCTTCGCATCTTTTCTTCTCTTTCCTGTACCAAAAATTCTACCATTGTTTGCAAATTCTAAAGAGTCTTTTGGATACTCTTATCTTGAAAAACTTGTCCACCACCTTTGTCTTCCATTTGTGATGATGGTTTAGTCCTTCATTTTCCAATCTCAATATTGTATTCCTCGAGCTTTCCTTCGCCTTTCTCAATCTTGGATCTTGTTAGCATTCAAATTTGCAATACTAGTCAGACAATAGCTTTGATACCAAATTTGATCTGATTAGGATCTAGAACTATTACAGAGGAATGTTAACTAATTACATAAAGTTAATTTTAAAGCTTTAAATGAAGTAATTAACGTAATTGAAATAAAGGAAGAACACAAATTAAACTAATAGAAGGGAAACTGAGAGATAGAAGACACAAAACAATTTGATCTTAGAGTTTGTTTGTATGGACTACGTCTCTAGGTCCTGCTCCAATAGGGGTACTGATTTGATTAACTCCAAAATTAGGTACAAGTGTTTACAAAATCACTCCCTTCAAGTATAATAGCATCACATTGTTCCAATGTATAGGACTGATCACACCTTCATAATTTCTCTCTCCTTCTCAACACTTGGTCATTCTCTCTATTTTAGAATGAATCCCAAGAATCTCCTAAAACCCCCTTTTTATACACAAAATTAGCCAGAATAAGGCTATAGCAAAATTTCACAAAAATATCCCTCCAATTAATTCCCCTCTTGAATTACCCCTTTAGCCATTTTTGAAAGATTTGTCTCATGACAATTTTGGGGTTTAAAATTAATAGATAACCTTAATTTACTAAGGTTAGGGGGTGGTTGGTTAAATTTAAATAAAAACTCACCTATTTAAATCTTCAAGTGTGTGAATAGTGCAATGGCAGATGAAGTTTTGATAGACCGACCAGTCGGGGGTTCCAACCTCCCTAGTGGCCTCCCCTTTTCTGATCTTGGTGGCAATCTTAAAGTTAAATAAAATGTCGCACATTAGAATTTTTAACGCAATCGATGGTGCAATGGCCACCGACTGGGTTTTGGGGGCCGGTGGTGTGGGATTCGACCCCAACCAACCACCACCAAAGGCTTTCCCACCATTTATTATCAAACAATTTTTTTTCCTATTGCCATGTTGCCTCATGATGATGTCATCAGTCAACTGACTTTGACTGTGCATAACTTTTGCATATGGTCTTTGATTTTGATGAAATGAACATCATTTGAAAGCTCTGGACAAGTCAACTTGGTGCCAACTTCGACCATTTTTGGATAGTTCAATTTTTTTCCTTTTGATGCCCTCTGAACTAGGGTTTGACCAACCTTTGACTATCCATAACTTGAGCATATAGACTCTATTTTTGTCCGTTTGAGTTGCGTTGGATTTAGAATTTTGAGAACTTTAACATGGTGCTGATTATTGGAGTTTTTAAAATACTTCAAATTTTGGTGAAAATATCCTCCAGATCATGTGTATCTACATCAAAAAGTGTTTTGAATGCAAAAAGTAGAGTCTAAATGAATGAAAGAGGAAATAATTTTGGAAATAATGGGAAATCAAGAGGAAAATCAAAGGGGAAGAGGTTTATATTAGGAAGACCAAGAGATTGTTGGTACTGTTGTCAGGGCACGAGAAGAAATATTGATGGACTCAAAGGAATAATGAAGGAGATAAAGAAGGAGGAAAATGTGGTAAGTAATAAATTTGAAGAGGATGATTTTCTTCTTTCTTTAGAAAATTTTCACGATTCACACATTTTAGATTCACGAGCTTCATTTCATGGTACTCCCCATAGAGGTTATTTCCTTGATTATGTCTAAGGCAATTTTGGGCTTGTTTATTTAGGGGATAATGAACCATGTTAGATTGTTGGAAAGGGGAAAATTAAGATTAAGTTGCAGAATGAGAATCATTGGCTAGTACAAGATATAATACATATTCCAAGGCTGAGTAGGGATTTAATTTTAGTAGGGCAACTGGGTGATGAGGGTTACACAATTACTTTTAATGATAAAAATTGGAAGGTTTCAAAAGGTTCCCTTATGGTAGAAAAAGATGTGAAAGTAGGGAACTTTTATCTTTGAACAAGTCATATTATTCCTTCTACTTTATTATTTTAGAGAAAAATGAGTGTTTATGAACAATTTTTGTAGTTGAGCATGGAGAACAAACAAATGATGCAGATTTTGATACAAAATTATGTCACAAAAAACTTGGGAAAATGAGATATAAATGTATAAAATTCATTAATTAAAAGAAATTTTTATTAGGTCTGAAATGTGTCAATATGGATTTCTATGAAAGTTGTGTATGGAAAGAAAAAGAGAGTTAGTTTTGTGAAGACAGGGAAACAAAAGAAAAATGAGAAATTAGAGCTTGTGCACAAATATGTATGGGAGCATCTCACATATCTTCCCTTGGTGGCTCTCATTACTATGTTACATTTATTGATGATGCAACTAGAAAAGTATGGGTTTATTTCCTTAGCCATAAATATGATGTATTTATAACTTTTAAGAAATGAAAATTGCTTGGTTAAAAATAAGACTAGTAAAAGATTAAAATGTCTTATATCTAATAATGGTGGTGATTATTATAGAAATGAATTTGAAGATTATTATTCCACCAATGATATTTGTAGGCAAGAAATTATTCCAAGGACTCCACATGAAAATGGTGTGGTTGAACACATGAACATGACAATAATGGAGTGTGCAAGAAGTATGAGGTTGTATGCTGGGCTAGCCTTAAACACGTGTGAAGAGGTTGTCAATAATATTTTATATTTGATTAATAGAGGTCTCTCTACTCCTCTAGATTGTGTTGTTCCAGATGAATCATGGGATGGTAAGAAGGTGACTTATTCTTTTCTCAAAATCTTTAGTTATGAAGCATTTGGACATATAGATTATAAAAACATAACCAAGCTAGAAGTTAAATCTAAGAAATGTGTATTTGTTGGATATGGAATTGATGAATTTGGTTGTATAAAGATCTATTGCAGCAACATGAGAAGAAAAATAATAATTATGTAGTGTTGGATGATACTCAAAAGGATAATGTTTCAACAGTCCCTCATGCTCCACAACAACCACAACAATAAATACCACTACAAGCCTCAGTGAATATTAGATGCTCAACAAGGCTAAGTAGACCTATAAAAAGATTTTCTCCCTCTTTATATTCTATTTTATTAATAGATGCTAGTGAACCTGAATGTTATAATGAATTTGTATGGGTGGATATAAATATTTAGTGGGAGTCAACAATGATAGAAGAAATGGACTCCTTTCTAAAAAGTAAGACTTGGGATTTATGTAAGTTACTTGCAGGTAAAAGGGCTTTACAAACTAAATGGGTTTACAAAGAAGAGGATTGGGGTAAGAAAATATTTAACGACATGTCAGTTGTAAAATGATTTGTACATAAAAAGGGCATTGATTTTGATGAGATATTTTCTCTTGTAGTTAAAATTACTTGTATTCGCACTATTTTAAGTATTGTAACTACTGAAGATTTACATTTGGAGCAACTTGATGTTAAAACAAACTTTCTTCATGGTGATTTAGTTGAAGAAATATATATGGCACAACCACTAGGATTCAAGGTCAAAGGTAAGGATAATTTAGTGTGTATATTGAAGAAAAGTTTATATGTCTTGTAGCAAGAACTTTGGGAATGGTATCTTAAATTTGATAGGTTTTATGCATGAACATGGATATACTAGGTGTCATTTAGATCATTGTGTTTATTTTAAGAGGTTGGATGATGAGAGCTACATTATTTTATGTTTATATGTTGTTGATATGCTTGTTGCTAGGTCTAAAATAGATCACATTAAGGGATTAAATTAATAGTTAGCACATTCATTTTCTATGAAGGATTTTGGGGAAGAAAAGAAAAAACCTTGGTATAAAAATTTGCAAAGATAGTAACAACATAAAATTAACATTATCTCAGGCTGATTATATTAAGAAGGTATTTAAACATTTCTCTATGGAGAATGCCAAAACCATCAGCACATCTTTTCTTAGTCATTTGAAATTGACTATGAAGATGTGTCAAAAGACACAAGAAGTGGAGGATAAGATTTCCAAAGTACCTTATTCTTTAGCTATAGGGAGCTTAATGAATGCCATAGTATGTACTCTATGAGATGTTGCACATGCAATGGGAGTTGTTAGCAAGTATATGAGCTATCTCAAGACTAAGCATTAGAATGTTGTCAAATGGATTCTTAGATATTTGAGAGGAACATCCAGGAAATGTTTAAATTTTGGGAGCTCTACTATGAATTGACAAGGCTATGCTGACTTTTATTTGATAGGGGGTATTGATACTAAGTGAATAACTATAGGTTATGTATTTATTTTTGGTGGGACAATAGTAAGCTAGGTGTCTTAGTTATAGAAGGTGAATTCTTTATCCACTATAGAGGCATAGTAAGTTTCTACTATAGAGGAAACTAAGGAGATGATAGGGCTTAAATTCTTCTCAGAAGAATTGGGACATCCACAGAGGGATAATTATGTATATACAAATAGTCAAAGTGTTATTCATCTTGTTAAGAATTATTCTCTACATTCAAAGGAAAAACATATATAATTGCGGTACCATTTCATTCAGTCAATTTTGGAAGATGGATAGTTAAATCTAGACAAGATACATACAGATGATAATCCAGCATATCTGTTTAAAAAGGTAGTCCCAAGGGAGAAGTTGAACTCCTCTTTAGCTTCAATTGATCTTCTAGACTAAACATAATAAAGGAATAGTTGATTCTAGGGTGGTTTGATCCAATGCGAGCCTGATGAAGTATTGGTATTGCTATAGGAACACTCTCCAAGTGGGAGATTGTTGTCTAGTGCGGAGCCTGATCAATCCCTAAGTGGAAGTATTGTAGTTTGTGGTGAATGATCTATTGGCCTATTTTATTGGCAATTTTGGGCCAACATGTTGTAAGTGATTATAACCCTAAAGCAAAGAAAATCTTGTATAAAATAATTTAGGGTTAGGGATTTCAATATGTGTGTGATGCGATAGTAGCTTCCTATGGTAGTATTGAGTTGTAAGGGATTACATATTGTAATTAAGTTGTAATTACTAGATAATAAAAATATTGGACTTGTTGTTTGGTGTAAGCAGCCTAGGGATTGACTGAAGTGCATTAACTATTTGTGTCTTATGTTCTCTTCTTTGTGTATTATTATTTTATGATAAAGGATATATTTGAATGTAATTTTTATTTATGTCACTTTAAATCATAATAGATCTACCACCTCTTGAAGAGGACAAATGAAATCATTACTGTGATTCACTTTCACATTTAACTTCAATAAAACTAGTAGACGCAAACAACACTCAAGTCACCAATCAAGAGTTTATGATTTCTTCCTTCTTACCAAGAAGTCCTCACAAAAGCTTAAAATATTCCCAAAAAAATGTTGAAAGTCATCAAAACCTTTTACATAAAATAATTGCAGCTAGTGCAGAGATCTTAAAGTTGCAACTTCATAATTTGTGACATGAAAGTTAAAACACAATTTGATACTTGACAAAGTTGGACCAGACTTACAATATGTGGAAATATTATAGATTATCAAATCACCCTTGAATATTATCTTAGGTCCAACTGATATTGTAATTGATGATGCTATAAATGTATGTAAAAGAGTCATATTAGTTTTTATATTGTCATTGATGTCAAAGTCTTAATTGACTAGACATTATGCTAAGTTAGGAAAGTACCAAATCATTTGATTGATGAAGAGGATTTGAAGAAAATATGATGAAGATAGAGTTGATGTGTAAGGTATTCAATGGGTACTTGAATGCACTAGACAATGATTATATAATATTAGTTTGATTGTTTTAAAATAATGTATTCTTATAATATGTTGAAGATCACAAGATTAACTAAGTCACAAGTTTTATGAAGGGAGACTGTATTCACTAAGTGACTACAATATTGCCTAAGAAATTATAAAGAGGAATGAAGAATGTAGTGTTTCCCTAACAAGTTAGTGTTAATCAATTTATATGTTGTGTGAGTAAATGTAATGTTTACCGACTAACAACTAGATGAACAAGATTGAAAAGTTAGAATCTAAGGCCAAATTTTGATAGAAATTTGAAAAGTTAGAGAAGGTCTATTGTGAGAGTCAAAGTTTGTTGCAAGATCAACAATGGAGAGAAATCAAGAAGAATCCAATGAAGGAATTTCAAGAAGGATAAGGATGGACACAAAGTTTAGTGTAAAGTAGTATTTTCTATATGTCTAAATTCATTATATGAAGGAATTTAGGTGTAAACCTAAGATCAATAATTCTAATTAAGTGAAAAAAGATGGAAGGATCTAGAAGTATTGAGAAATCTATTTAAGGAGGAGAAAATAAATTTTTTAGGTTGTTGGTTTGATGTGGATGATGATTTCTGTATGATATTGTTTGAGAGTTGATGAAGCTCAAAGAGATATGATTGAAAATTATTGTGAAATGCAAAGTTCTGGAGTAAGCAAAAGACAAAGATAGAGCTAGAACATAGATTTAGTCAAGAAAAGGTAGTTTCTATTCTTACATATCACTTTATATTGTTTACAATTTAACCAATGTAGCAAGAAATCTCAGAAGCATTGATTGGATCTAAAAAAATGTGAAATCCTATATGGTAACATCGATTAGTTGTGTTTGTAAGTCCTTTAAATTAGGCCACTCTTTTTGGTCCTAGATAGGGAGTGATAAGGTCTAGATTATCTTTTGGTAAAATCCTCTAACAAGATCACTTTAACAAATGTATTGAACCTTTAACAAGGTAGTCTCCTTACAAAGATCACTTTAGAAGAGTGAAATTATTGGGTTGTCAGTCCTAGATGGTTTTTCCCTTAATAGGGTTTCCACCTTAAATATTGGTACCAAAATTGTGTGAATGTTATTTGTGTAGCAAGTTGATTTGCAAGGTTTCACAATTTACTACAACTTGGTAATAATTAGGTTATCATTAGGTAATAATTAGAAATTTACTAACAATCAGTAATACAAGGAACATTTTGTTAACAATTTGAGAAGAAGTTGATTTATGAGTTAAGTTTTATGTTCGATATGTCCACTAAGTGATTGGATACATTAAAGTTAGTGTTGTTAATGTTCAAGTTACTTGATGGTGATGAAATGTCGAAGCGACTATGAGATAATTGGACATAACTAATTCACCCTCCTCTCAGTTATCTAACAATTTGGTATTGTAACACAAGTGCTACAAGGAAGATATTTGAAGGTACTTAAGATAAATATCAAGATACATAAGAGAGAGCTACCAAGGCTAAAAAAGGAGAACTTTTCCTTATGGAAAGACTAGATGAAGCTACATCTTTTAGGTATTGGAGATGATGTCACACATTGGTTAGAAAATGAATATGTCACACCTGCTAGACCTATGACTATGGATCAATTGAATGAGAAGAAAAATCATAATAGTATGATGATTGATATTGCATCTTCTCTCATTGATGCTGAATTTGATGATGTTAAGAACTATACCACTACAAAGTAAATGTGGAACAAACTGAAGCTAGTCTATGGAGGAGATAAAGCTAAAAGATTGAGAGGTAAGTATGATGACATGAGAATGAAACAAGGTAAAAATGTTGCACAACATGTAAAATAAATTAAAGATGTTGTGAGTGCCATAAGAGCTACTAGAGGACAAATCTTGGATTTTGAAATTGTAAGTAAAATATTAAGAACCCTTTTACCTATTTATGTTATTAAAGTTTCTGCTATTCAAGCAGTAAGAGCTATGCCTGGTAATGATCTAACACTTGATTGTATAGTTGGTCAGTTGACTACATTTGTGTTAATAAATTATGACAATAGTATGGTTATGATTGGAAATTATTTTAAGTCTTCACTAACCATCATCAATCCAAAGAAAGAGAAGAAAGAAAAAGAAGAAAGTGAATTTGAAATTAATGATGATTTTGATGGGATTGAAGCATTGCTTGCAAGAAGGCTATCAAGAGGTAAAGGTAAATAAAAAGGTAAACTACCCTTGATATATTTCAAATGTAACAAGGTTCGTCACTTTTATGCTAAATATCATAAATGAGGAAAGTCTAATAGAAATTATAAACATGATAAGAAAGATTACAAGTACAAGAAGAACAAAGATTACAAAGAAAAAGACAAGTAATGCTACATTACTAAAGAAAAGCATATCGAGACAAGTTTTGATGATGACAAAGAAACAATTGAAATAGTCTTTATTGCAATAAAGGAAGAGCCAAATGGTGAAAGGTATGAGAATGAAACTTCCCTTATTTCACATGTTACAAAGAATGATTCATGGATTATTGATAGTGGTTGTTCACATCACATGACTGGTGATCTAATTAAGTTTGAATATCTTGAAGAAATTGACGATGGTGGAATTGTTAAGTTTGGTAGTAATGATCCATACTCGATGAAAGGATCACTAATGATAAATGATAAGATCAGATGCGATGATGCATATTGGGTTCAAGGACTCAAATATAATCTATTGAGTGTTGTACAATTGAATAACTCAAGTCACAAGCTTGAATTTGAGAAAATAAAGGTCAAAATATTTGATGATGAAGGTAATTTGATTAGAATAGGAGTGCAAATCAAAGGTAATTTATTCTATCTTGATCCTTCACTTGATACATGTTTATTTTTTAGAATTGAGGATGTCTAGTTATAGCGTAAAAGGTTGTGTCATGTAAACTTTAAAAATATAGTGAAAATCAATATAAAGAAAAGAGTAAGAGATTTACCAAATATGGAAAGACTTGATAATGCTATATGCAAAGAATGTGAGCTTGATAAGATGAGAAAGTCTATTTTTAATAGAAAGTAACACACTTCCAATGATATTTTGCAATTAGTGCATACTAGATTTATGTGGTCCAATTGGAGTTTATAGCTACTATGATAATAGATACTTTATATTGTTTGTGGATAATTATTCAAGGATGATGACTATACTATTAATGAAAGTGAAATCACATGCTTTTGATATGTTTAAATGGTACAAAGCAAGAGTTGAAAAGAAACTAGCAAAAGTTTGATATGTTTAAGATATAATAGAGTTTGTGAATTTATGTCTACTAAATTCACCAACTTTTGTACAGAGAATGGTATTAAAAGATAGTTATCTGCACCAAGGATAGTACAACATAATGATATTTCTAAAGGGAGAAATAGATCTATCATAGATTGTGCAAGGACATTGATGATTAAGAAGGAGTTCTCTCAGATATTTTGGAGAGAAGCAATCAATATTATTGTTTACACACTCAACCAAGTTCAATTGAAGAAAGGAACACACAAGACACCTTATGAGCTATGATATGGTCATATGTTGAATGTAAGCTATTTCAATATTTTTGGAAGTAGATGTTACACTCACAAGGATGCTAGGAATGGTATACTTGATGTAAAGAAGATGAAGGTATGTTCCTAGGATATTCATCTAAGAGCAAGGCTTTAAAATGTTTAAACAAGGCTACAAACAAGATTATTGAAAGTGAAAATGTAATATTTGATGAATTTGCAAAGAAGAATGATCTAGAAAGCAAGAAGAAGCCTAAAGAATACAACAAGTTTGTTTATGTCTATGATGATGTACTAGATACTCTATCAAAGTTATAGCACATGTCTACCAAGCATCAAACAGTAGCACCTAAGTCATGGGTAGTAATACCCAAACATCAAATAGCTGCACCAAAGCATCAAACAATGATTATTGAATATTAGAGAGTAATACCTTAGCACTAAACCACTAAGCTCGAGCAAGAAGATAAACTCCCACTGAGAAAAGGAAGCACTAAGAATTAGAGAACTGAACCTATGTTAGACAAATATGTGAGAAAGAACCATTCACCTAAACAAATAATTGGAGATAGAAGTGCAAGAGGACAAACAAGAAGAAAAAATGAGAAGGTGCATGTTTACTTGCTGATTTTGAGCCTAGATGAGTTAAAGCTAGTTTGAATGATGATTGTTGGATTCATGCTATCAATGAGGAGATTGATCAAATTGAGAAGAACAACATATGGACACTTGTATCGAGACCTGCTGATACAAATGTAATTGGAACAAAACATATTTTCATAAACAAATTGAATGATAATGGAGAAGTGGTAAGAAAGAAGGTTAGATTGGTCTGTAAAGGTTATGCTCAAGAAGGAGTTGATTGTGGTGAGACTTTTGCACTTGTTTCAAGATTAGAAGGAGTAAAAAATCTATTGGCTTATGTTGCATACAAAAAATTCAAAGTCTATCAAATGGAGGATAAATCTACATTTTTGAATGGAATACTTGAAGAGGAAATGTACATTGAACAACTAGAAGGATTTTTTAAACCTAGAAAGAAGGACACGGCCTGCAAATTGAATAAAGCACTATATGGACTAAAATAAGCCTCAAGAGCATGGTATTGTAATCAGCTAAAAATGGTCATCTAGATTATTAGCCCCCTTCTCAGCATTTTGGCTAAATTAATTTAATCATTTACCTAGACCAAATTGCTAATAATCAATTTATTTGATTATAACCTATAGTTTAACTATGCTATCCTAAGTTCATTATTTGATTAAAAGAACATATCCCCTTTTAATTAAATAAAACACCCCATTCTTCTAACCCACTTAAAGTGCACACATAAAGTCCTTTTTCTATTTTACAATTAAAAGAAAATGCTTGTGAGACTTTTGTCTTATATGACAAGTCAACTTATATTCTATTGGTTGACTTGTGTGTGCACATGGATCACTCCTATTTTTTAATTCCACCGTTGATCATCCACCATCTTCATCTTGATCTCCACCATCTGTACATCTTTAAAAGGGAGAGAGCTTTCCCCCTCAAAGGAATCCATCTTTTGAATATTGTCATGCTACAGGTTTTCTAACAGGTTTCCTTGGAGCTTTGTGGAGAACTTCTCTTCCTTGTCTCATTCTCTCATTTCCTTCATATTAGTCTTAAGATCATATTGCATGATAGTGTAGTTTCCTTTGCAAATAATTAGATCACATAGCTCAATAGTTGGATTTGTAACATTCCCATCTCATTTTTAGCATAGCTTGCATTGTGCATCTCATCCTAATTTAGTTTCATTTTTGCATTGCATGATCCAAGAGTTCTTTGACACTAGCACTCTTGCTCTTGTCTAAAGAATCTCCCATTTTGTGGTTTACTAGCAAGGGCTATATTTCTAAGGCTTAGCTGAGAGCTCCTATATGCTCATTTGTATGCCCCTTGCACTCCATGACTAGGGAGCTCTAAGTCAGCATTTGAGCTTTCCAATCTATGGAGAACCTCGGATAGAATGATTTAGAGAAGTGCACCTTTTCGAGTGTGTAGGTATGAAAGGTTACACTCTTATCTAATTATGATAGAATTTTCTAGAACAAGTGAAAATGATAATCTATATTTGAAGAATGAATCACAAGGCAAGTTATTAATTTTTGAAATATTTGTTGATGACATAATATTTGGAGGAAATAATATGTTCAGTAAGTCATCTTTTGATCAATGAGTACTGAATTTGAAATGTCAATGTTTGGAGAGATAAAAAAATTTGTGGGTTACAAGTTTGTCAAACACCTAAAGGCATCTATGCTACTCAATCCAAGTATGTAAAAGGAACCTTGAAAACATTTGGGATGGATTAGCCTAAACCAATTGGTACACCCATGGTGATTGGAGTGAAAATGTCAAAGGGTGATACTACTAGTGAGGTTGATACAAAGTAATACAAATCTATGACTAGAAATATACAGAATGTTGTACATAGTAGACCCGATATTGCCCTGGTTGTTTGATTTGTTGCAAGCATTTTATTTAATCCAAGGGAAACACATTTGATTGTTGTGAAAAGGATATTTAGATATCTCAAAGGAACTGAAGATTATAACCTATGGTATAAACAAGAAGATGGATTTCATCTTAAAGTCTAAACAGATGTTGATTGGGCTGGAAATATTGATGACATAAAAAGAACAAGTAGAGGAACATTCTTTTTAGGAGAAAAGTTGATTATATGGATAAGTAAGAAACAAAGTTGTATTTCATATTCTACTATTGAAGCTAAATATGTTATTGTTGCAATCAATTGCTCAAATGTAATATGGATCAAACAACTATTGGAAGGAATGCAAGAAGAAGTAACCAAGCCTACCACAATTTACTATAATAACACAAGTGTAATAAATATATAAATTTTTTTAGTGATACATGCAAAGAAAAAGCACATAACTATCAAGTATGATTGCTTGAGGGAGTTTTTGAGTATCTAAGAGGTAAATTGGGGGTCCTGCCCCTATCCAAAATTCACTAGGTGAAGTTGCATGATGTATCAATTCATGAATGAATTGAAATATCATATGGAGTTTATGCAAAATTGTTCCCACTTAAGGAGAATTTATTAAATTGTGAAGTTAACTATGATGAATATGATATAATTTGTACATGCAAGGTACAAAGGTGATTATAGAGTTTTTATAATTTTCATATTGAGATTTATAACAACCTTTGGCATTGTTGTCAAAAGGTGAGAATAACCTAGAAAAGGAGAGATAACCAAGAAGATGTACAAAGGGGGAGAACATATCCAAAGGGAAGAATATACATAATCCTACATATACCCAAAAAGGGGAGAGAAAAAGAAGAAGAGAATATGCTAAATAGAGAGAATAATCAAATGAAGAAGATAGAAGCCTCAACCTGAACAAGATATCATAATCAAAGGGGGAGCAATGTTGAAGATGTTGAAGTTTTGTTGTTGTTGGCGATATAGACAATTGTTCGAAGAACTAGAATTGCAAAATTGTGTTGATTGTAAATGTGTATATTTTATCATCTTATGTGATGTTTTGTAATGTAAAATATTATGTTTTGTATTTCCATCAAAAAGGGGAGAATATTAACCCCAACTGATATTATAATTGATGATGCTATGAATGTATGCAAAAGAGTCATATCAGCTATTATATTGTTATTGATATAAAAGTCTTAATTGACTAGACATTATGTTAACTCAAGAAAGTACAATTGTTGAAAATAATTGATCAACTCTATATTGTCTTTGATGTTACACAAATGTCATATCATTACCAGTCAGTGTATGTTGAGCTCACTCGGGCGATGAAGTCAATTTCCTATGCCAGCCAAGCATTCCAAAGTTTGCTAAGTTTAGAAGACAATGTCTACTGAGTTCACTTGGGTGACAAAGAGAAGTTCATATAAGTTGTGTGTTAACTAAGCTTACTTGGTTAATGAAGGAAAATTTGGATAGAACTAGTGTTAACTAAGCTCACTCGATTACCAAATAAACTTTATAAATATGTAGTGGTAATTGAGTTCACTTGGTTAACATAGGAAAATCATTTCTGGGTTAGTGTCTACTGAGTAAGGTTGGCTAGCAAAGGATTTTCTTATTTTGGCATATTGAGTTTAATTGATTTTTTTGTCAATTATAGCTGACTAAGAAGATGAATATTGAGTATTTTAAGTTGTATTAAAGTCAGCTTGACAATGTGTAAGATATAAATATAAGGTCAAGTTGAGGATTGAATGTGTGGAACATAACAAAAGATTTAAAGATGCTTAAAAGAAGTGAATTAGAAGAATAAGAAGAAGATCCTTGTTGAGCTACAAAGATACATTTGATTAGGAAGGATCACGTATACAAGCTAGAATTGAGATCTGTAATCAGTAATTTAGTTGTATCAAAAATTAGGTAATCTCATTGTTACTCTCTAACCATTGTAGCAGTGATCTAAATCTCTTAATAGAGTTGGCTTAATAGCTATTTGTAAATCCTCTAGCAAGGTTGCATTTCTAGATTGAAGTTTCTAAAGATCTTTAACAAGGCCACTCCTAGTAGGGTGATTAAATCCTCTATTAGGGTTACACTTAACAATGTGTTTTTTAACCTTTAACAAGGTTGACTCCTAATAGTTCTCGCTTAAAAAGAGTGAAAATCAGTAACTAGTTGCAATTGGTGGTTTTTTCCAAGTTGAGTTTCCATGTTAAATCTTGGTATCACTTATGTTCATGCTATTTCTCTTATGTGTATGTAATTAATTTAAGTAAGATTAATCACAGATAATATATTAAGATGTTCATGTTAAGCAGTTTCTAAGTTATTGTAATGTTTACTGAATTCAGTTTAATCAAAGTTTATGTTTTGTATTGACATATAAGGGATCTGGGATTTATTTTAGTGGTAACTAATTCACTACTCCTCTTATATTTCCAATAATTAGTATCAGAGCTTCTTGGTGCATGTAGAGAAGATTTCAAGGATCTAAGCTAAAGGTTGGGATGTCTTATAGAAGAGAGATTCTCAAGTTGAATAGAGACAACTTTGCAGCATGGCAAGACCTTATGAAGTTACATCTAGCAACCATCAGTGATTCAAGTTTGAAATATTTAAACATTTCTTACAAAGCTTCTACTGGTACAATGACTATAGAAGAAATTGATGAAAAGAAAAATCATAATATCATGATGATTGACATAGCATCAACACTTAACTATGTTGAATTTGATGAGGTCAAAGGATATGCTACTTCTCATGAAATATGTACCAAACAAAAGCATATCTATGGAGGTGATGATAACATAAAGAGAGCCAAGGTAGAAAGCTTGAGAGGTTAGTTTGATCAAATGAAAATGAGAGAGGATGAAAACATTGCAAAATATGTTGAGAGAATCAAAGCCAGTGTCAGTGCTATCAAAGCCTCTAGAGGAACAATTGAAGATGTAACAGTGGTAAACAAGGTACTCAAAACCCTTCTTCCTTTCTATGCAATTAGAGTGTCTTTTATTCAAGAGATGAGATGTGAACCAAATACCAAGATAACTTTGGATGCTTTAGTGGGAAGATTGACATCATTTGAACTAGATAACTATGAGAATTATACTCCTAGTTCTAGAAATTTTAAGTCTACATTTGAAGCCAAGATATCACTCGAGAAGAAAGCTAAAAGATATAAAAGAAACAATCTGAAAGTGAAGAGGAAGATAGTTTTGACAGTGATCTTGAAGCCATTGAAGCATTTCTTGCAAGAAGGTATCCCAAATGCAAAGCAAAGTATAAAGATAAAATTCTTTTAATCTGTTTCTCTTGTGAAAAAGTTGGACACATTGCTGCAAGGTGCCCAAATAGAGAAGACAGAGATAAAAAGAAGCACAACAAGTATAAAGGCAAAAAGGATTTCAAGAATTTCAAGGACTACAAGGACAAAGGTAAGAAATCTTTATTTTATGGCTAAAGATTTAGATAGCAGTGAAGATGATGAAATGGTATATATTGTTGTAAAAGATGAATCTAATGATGAACGAGATAAAATGACACTTATCTCTCATGTTAGCAAGAATGATACATGGATTATTGATAGTGGTTGCTCACATCATATGACTAGTGATAAAACAAAGTTTGAACACATGGAATATTATAATGGTGGTAGTGTGAGATTTGGAAACAATGAACCTTTTTTCATAATGGGAAAATGTTGCATCTTATGAAACAATGAACTTAGATGTGATAATGCTTATTGGGTTGAAGGACTAAAGCATGATCTACCGAGTGTGGCATAGTTGAATAACATTGGATTCAAGGTAGAATTCACGAATGGGAAGGCCAAGCTGCTAGATTGAAAAAAAAAATTGGTTGGGTCTAGAAAACAAACAAAAGGTATCTTATTCTTCCTAGATATCAGTGAAAGTTCATGTTTTATTGCTCAAGTAGAAGAAAGTTGGTTATGGAACAAAATGTGATGTCATGTAAACTTTGATAATTTAATCAAGGTAAGCAAGATGAAAAGAGAAAGAGGTATTCGTAGACTGAGGAAACCTAATATGGGCCTATGCAAAAATTGTCAAATTGGTAAGATGGGAAAGGCATGTTTCAAAAGCAAGGACTATCATTCTAAAGAAGTCTTGGAGATAGTTCATACAAACTTATGTGGGCCTATTGGAATCAACAGTTACATTGGAGATAAGTACTTTATTCTTTTTGATGATGATTATTCTAGAATGATGACTGTAATGTATATGAAAGAAAAGTCAAAAGAATTTCAAAAATTTAAGTGGTATTTAGTAAGAGTAGACAAAGAAATTGGAAATAAGCTAAAATGTTTGAGATCAAATAGAGGTGTTGAATTCATTTCAAATGAGTTCAATGAATTCTATGTTGAAAGAGGAATTAAGAGACAAGTATCAACCCCTAGTACACCACAACATAATGGTATAGTTGAAAGAAGTAACATATCCATAATGGATTGTGTAAGAACCTTGATGATAGAAAATAATGTTGCAATCAAATACTGGAAGGAAGCATTCAGTACTAAAGTGCATACCTTGAATAGAGTATAGTTGAAGAAAGACTCAAATCAAACTCCTTATGAACTATGGTATGGCTACAAACCTAATGTAAGTTACTTGAAAGTATTTGGTAGCAAATGTTATATCTTAAAAGAATCTAGGATATAGAAATTTGATGTCAAAGGTGATGAAGGCATATTCCTAGGATACTTCTATAGAAGTAAAGTATACAAATGTTTGAATTTGTCAACCCATAAGATCATAGAAAGTACACATGTGATAATTGATGACTTTGTAGAAAATAGTGAAGAAGAAAGCAACAAAGAACCTGAGGATTACAAAAGGTTTTTTTACTATGAAACTGATACATTGCCCAATCTATTTGAAAGTTAGGAGGCCTCACCTCCTGAGTCCCTAAAATCTCCAAAAGCTACCAAGTTGAAACTAGTACAACTTGAGTCACAATTTGAAGGACCCAAGTCATAGTTAGAAGCTAACAAGCTATTGCCAGAGCAAACTGAGTCTAATGGACCCAAGTCATAGTTAGAAGCTAACAAGCTATTGCCAGAGCAAATTGAGTCTAATGGACCCAAGTCACAAATAGTGGGACATAAACTTGATATAAAATATCATGAAGAGGTTAGTAGAACAAATTCTAAATCCAAAGTACCTGTGTTAGCAAGATATGTTAGAAGGTGTCATACACCTAATCAAATCATTGGAGACAAATCAAATGGAACAATTACAAGAAACAAATTGAAAGGTACATTTTTGCTTGCTAAATTTGAACCTAGAAATGTTAAAGGTGCTTTGGATAATGAAAGTTGGATTGAGGCTATGAATGGAGAAATAGAACAGATAGAGAGGAATAAGACTTGGACTCTTGTTTCTAGACCCAAGGATAAAAATGTAATTTACACAAAATGGGTTTTCAGAAATAAGTTGAATGGAGATGGAGAAGTTTCCAAAAAAAAGAAACGTTAGTTTGTAAAGGTTATTCTCAAGAAGAAAGTATTGATTATGGTGAATTTTTTCTCCTATTGCAAGGTTAGAAGCTATTAGAACTTTACTAGCATATGCAACACACAAAGGATTTAAAGTTTATCAAATATATTTAAAATCTACATTCTTGAATGGAATTCTGGAAGAAGAAGTTTACATAGAACAACCTAAAGGTTTTATGGATCCTATAAAAAAGGATATGGTCTATAAATTACATAAAACATTGCATGGTCTCAAGCAAGCTCCTAGAGCTTGGTATGAAAGACTTCATAACTACTTGATAAAGATTGGTTTTTAAAGAACAAATGATAATAGTAGCTTATATATCAAAGAAGGACCAAACAAGAAAATTATATTGGTTGAAATCTTTGTGGATGACACTTTATTTATAGGAGATGATGATTTATGCAAGTCATTTTTAGAAGAGATGAGTAAAGAATTTGAGATGTCCATGTTTGGAGAGATAAAATTCTTTGTTGGATTGCAAATCCAGTAGAAGAAAGATGGTACCTAAATTACTCAATCCAAATATATCAAGGAGATATTAAAGAAGTTTGGAATGGAAGATTCAAGACTAGTTGGAGCACCTAGGTATACTAGACACAATCTTTCCAAAAATGATGATTCCAAAGAGGTAGTTCCGACCACATATAGATCAATGATTGTAAAATTGCAATATGTAGTGCACACAAGGCCTCATATTGCATTAGCAATTGATATGGTGGCAAGATTCTCAACAAATCCCAAAGAAAATTACATCACAATGAAGAAAATCATTTGATATCTAAAAGGTATTGAAAACTATGGATTATGGTATAAAAAAGAAGGTAATTTAGATTAGAAAGCATTCACAGATGTTGATTGGGCAAAACATGTTGATGATAGAAAGAGCACCAGTGTTGGAGCATTCTTTCTTGGTAAAACACTAGTGTCTTAGACAAGTAAGAAGAAGAATTGTATTTCTCAGTACACAACAGAAGCACAATATATGGCAACAATAGTTACTTATTCAAATGTTGTTTGGTTCAAGAAACTATTGGAAAGTGTGAAGATAGAAATCAAGGATCTAGTGGTTATCTTCTTTGATAACACTAGTGAAATTAATATATCAAAGAATACTATGATGCATACCAAAACCAAGCACATTGCTACAAAATATCATTTTTTGAGAGAATTGGTAGAAGATAAAGTGGTAAGATTTGAATATGTGAATTATAAAAAACAAATTGTAGACATATTCACTAAGCCATTACCTAAGGATGCATTTTTGTATCTAAGAGCTAAGTTAGGGGTCATTCCCCTATTTGAAGCTCACTAAATGAAGTTTAGTGATGCATAAACCAAAGCATGTTGAAGATTAGATAGTTGATGCAGTATTGAAAATGGCACATTGCATATGAATGAATACATAAGGTACATTGATATTATTTGAATATTGTCTTTGGCATGAGATGTCAAAGAGGGAGAGTTTACTATCATATAACATAAATTTTATAAATAGGGAGAGTATATATTTCATAGAATTTTTATTTCTAGAGATGTCAAAAGGGAGAACTTGGTCTGATATCAAAGAACGAAAGTTTGTTATCAGAAGAAGATATTGAAGATATAGTTTTGCTAACAGAGGGTGAAGCTGAAGGTAGAGGGAGTTCACACTAATAGAGGGAGTTCTCAAGGATAAGAATCTAAATGAAACTAAGGACATTTTTCTTAATTTATTTTTCTCTAAAAATTTCATTGTATTATGACATGTTGTGTTGCCATCAATGCCAAAGAGAGAGATTGTTGAAAATAATTGATCAATTGTATATTGTCTTTGATGTTACACAAATTTCATATCATTTCCAGTCAGGGTATTTCAAGCTCACTTAGGTGATGAAGTCAATTTCCTATGTCTACTAAGAATTCGAGAGTTTTCCAAGATTAGGAGACAGTGTCTATCAAGTTCACTCAAGAAAAAATGAGAAGTTTGTAGAAGTTGAGTGTTAACTAAGCTCACTCAGTTAATAAAGGAAAAGTTGGATCAAACTAGTGTTAATTGAGATCACTTGGTTACCAAAGGAACTTTTTGAATATTTAGTGTTAACCAAGTTCACTTGGTTAACACAAGAAAATCATTTCTAAGTTAGTGTCTACCAAGCAGGGTCAACTAACAAAGGATTTTTTTTGTTTTGGCATATTGAGTTCAACTGGTTTGATTGTTGATTCTGGGAAACTAAGAAGATGAATATTAAGTATTCTAAGTTGTATTCAAGTCATATTGACAATGTGTAAGATATAAATATAAGGTCAAGTTGAGGATTGAATGTGTGGAATGTAACAGAAGATTTAAAGATTCTTAGAGGAAGTGAATTAGAAGGATAAGCCGAATATCCTTGTTGAGTTGCAAAGATACATTTGATCAAGAGGGATCAAGTATAAAAGCTAGAATTGAGATCTATAATCAGCAATTCAATTGCATCAAAAATCAAGTCATCTCATTGTTACTCTCTAACGATTGTAGCAGTGATCTAAATTTCTTAACAAAGTTAGCTTAACAACTATTTGTAAATTCTCTAGCAAGGTGGCATTTCTAGATTAAAGTGTCTAAATACCTCTAACAATGCCACTCCTAATAGGGTGATTAAATCCTCTAATAGGGTCACACCTAACAATGTGTTTTGTAACCTTTAACAAGGTTGGCTCCTAACAAGGCTCACTTCAGAAGAGTGAAAATCAATAACTAGTTACAACTGGTGGTTTTTTCCAAATTGGGTTTCCATGTTAAATATTGGTGTAATTTGTATTCATGCTCTTTCTCTTATGTGTATTCAAATAAGTTAAGTAAGATTAATCACAGATAATATATTAAGATTTTCATGTTAAGTAGTAGCCAAGTTATTTAAGTGTTTATCGAGTAACAATAAAATTCAGTTTAATCAGAGTCTATGTTTTATATTGACATCTAAGGGATTTGGGATTTATTTTAGTGGTAACTAATTCACCCCTCCCCTCTTAGTTACTTCTCTTATATTTCCAACAATAATATCATTTGATTGATGAAGATGGTTTGATTGATGAAGAGGATCTGAATAAAGTATGATGAAGATAAAGTTGATGTGTAAGGCATTCAATGGGTACTTGAATGAGTTGGACAATGATTATGTAATATTGCTTTGACTTTTTTACAATCATGTATTGTTTCAATATGTTGAATATCAAAAGCTTAACCATGTCACAAGGTTAATGAAGGGATACTGTATTCACCAAGTGACTACAATATTGCCTGAGCAATTGTAAAGAGGAATGAAGAATGCAGTGTTTCTCAAGAAAGTTAGTATTAATTCAGTTATATGTTGCATAAGTAAATGTAATATTTAACAAATGACAGTTAGATGAACAAGATTGAAAATTTGGAATCTCGGGCTAACTTTTGATTTAAATTTGGAAAGTTCAAGAAGGTCTAGTGTAAGAGTCAAAGTTCATTGCAAGATCAATGATAGAGAAAATTCAAGAAGGATCGAACAAAGGAATTTGAAGAAGGATAAGGATGGAGAAAAGTTTCAATGTAAAGTTATATCTCCTATATGTCTAAATTCATTGTATGAAGGAATTTAGTTGTAAACCTAAGATCAATGATTTTGATTAAGTGGCAAGATGGAAGGATCTATAAGCATTGGGAAATCTATTTAAGAAGGAGAAAATGATAGTTTTAGGTAGTTGGTTCAAAATGAATGATGATTTTAGTGTGATGTTGTTTGAGAGTTGATGAAGTTGAAAGATATATGATTGAAAGTTATTATGGAATGTAAAGTTATTGAAGAAGAAGATCTAAGTGTTGATTCAAGTGAACCAAACCAAGCAGAGAGAAGGAAAAGAAGTTATCGAGGGAGTAAAAGACAATGATAGTGCTAGAATAGAGATTTGATCAAGAAAAGGTAGTTTCTATTCTTATAGATCACTTTATGATGTTTATAATTTAACCATTGTAGAAAAAAATCTTGGAACCATTGAGTTGACCTAACAAGTCTGTGAAATTTCCTATATGGTAACATCAATTAGTGGTCTTTGTAAGTCCTTTAAATTAGGCCACTCTTTTTGTCATGGATAGGGAGTGATAAGGTTTAGATGATCTTTTGGTAAAATCCTCTAACAATGTCACTTTAATAAGTGTATTTAACCTTTAACAAGGTAGCCTCCTAAGAAAGATCACTTTATAAGAGTGAAATTTTTGGGTTGTCGATGCCAAGTGGTTTTTCCCTTAACATGATTTCCACACTAAATATTGGTGTCAAAATGTGTCAATGTTATTTGTGTTGCAAGTTGATTTACAAGTTTTTATAGTTTATTGCAACTCAGTAATGACTAAGTTATCACTAGGTAATAACTTGAAATTTATTGATAGTCAGTAATGCAAGGAACAATTTGCTAACAACTTGAGAAGAAGTTGATTTATGAGTTAACTTTTATGTTGGATATGTCTACGAACTGATTAGATGTATTAAATTTATTGATGTTAATGTTCATGTTTCTTTGGTGGTGATGAAATGTTGAAGGGACCATGAGATAACTAGATATAAATAATTCACCCTCACCCCCTCTCAGTTATCTAACAAAATTAAATACTTTTCAATGAGAAGAAAACATGACTTTTCTTAGCTTCGACAATTACAACAACACTTTGCAAATAGTTGAACCAAACTAATGAGAAAGTCAACTATGGTTTTAACAACATAATTTATACCCAATCTTCAAAGCTACTACTATCATGAACAAGAAAATACCCGAGAAACATGATAATTCGAAAAGATAATGAAAACACATCAAAAATTTACTACTACAAGTAGTTTTTTCATGCCTTTCCCCAATTGAGTCACCATTTTGTTGGCTCCTAATTTGATAGAATTTTAACTATTTGGAATTTGAAACAAAATACATCTAAGGAATAGATAAATCCTATTATCAAAACATTCAATTAGAACCTACACAAACTAACAAGGAAATCCTTCCTTCTACACTTTAGGCTTTGCAAGACCTAGGTGGATAAACCTTGAATTCACACAATATTACTAGTGCTAAAATATATTCTAAAATGTATTAATAGATATGACCTTGAATCTTTTATACTCATGGTGTTGAAGCAATAAGGATGCAATAGCTACTTACACAACCTAATGATCCACAAGAAAAGTGAAGGTCTCCCTTTTAGCTCTAAAATAGAAAGGGAAAATGATTTTGATTTTAAAATCACAACAAGATCAATTAATAAAAAAACAATAAAATGAAAAATCTTGCAACTAAGATTATAGCCTTTTCCATTGGTCATTTGAATCACAAGTAATATAAGAAAGAGCTCTAACTTATGAGATAATTTTGGATCTATGAAGTGCTACCTTACAAACCTTCATAGCAATGATTTCAAATCAACCTACTTATTAGATCCACCTATAGAATCAACAATACCATAATCTCTATCAAGCATTAATCAATATATTATATTGAAGCATGAAAGAAGGATTATGTATCCCACAACAAGAAAATGAAATACAACAAAACTTTGTTTAATTTCATTCAAACTTCACTAATTTACAAAAATGGAGAGAATAAAGTTGAAACCTGTTAGAAATAACAATGAGAAAGTAAGTTCAAGGAGGTGGTGACTCAACACTTAAAACTTTTACCACTAAAATAGTTCACCTTAATGCATCTCATAACTTAACATGTAAACTGAAATATGTAAGCATGCATCACATCCATAGCATAAAGTAAATCAACACGTAACACAATATTTTGGTTACCTAGAAACCCTCCAAGGAGAAGGTAAAACTCGAGTGGGGATGAAACCCACAAATCTTCACTACTATAGAAATAAAGTGTGGCCAATTATGGATACAAAGTATTGATCATAAAATATGATCCACCCTATGAAAGGTTCGCCATGTTAAAGGATTACAAAGATTGTTAGGTCTCACCTTGCTAAATTATTTAAGTTCATAATTAAGTAAGCACTTAGTTAAGAGATTTACAAAAGTCTGTTAGGACTAATCTATTAAGAGATTTACTTTGTATCACCTATTAGAATGATTTGACACCATGATCCTTCAGTTAGCACCTTTTTGCTTGATGTCAGATCTCCTCTTTACTGGTAATCTCTTGATCCTCTTGATCAAATCTATCTTCACTAACCTTTCACTGCTTGTCTCTATTCTTCTCAAATTGATTCTTCATTGTATAACTTTTCTTTAGTCATCTTCTCCACCATGAATTCCCTTTGTAATCTTAGCAGTCATCTCCTTCACACATTCTAACTCATACTTCTTCCCCTTAGGATTTAGCTTCTAAAATATGCATTGTGGAGATGGGCTAGGTCATAATCAACAATTGTGCTTGATTTCTATTACCGCCTAATGCTTCCCTAAATATAATTGGTTGTATGTATTGCATAGTGATGCTTAATATTATTCCCTCCTTATTTCTTATAATAAAAAATTCATGTTTATGTTGGCCAAAAATGGTATACATAGAAGTTTGTTTCATTACAAACATCTATGTCATTGGCTATTCACTTGACATCAATAAGCTCTGATGCTCAACCTTCACTATGCTCTTTTTGTTGATACTTGACTTCTGAATGGCTTGAAACTTACTATTTCTCGAGACCAGAATCACTTGGCACAGACTATTTTCTTGACACCTCCTATTTTCTCAGCACCTGAGTTGCTTGACACACACTGGCTTTTTGACACCTACTAGTGCTTGGCACTAAATATCATATAACTTGGTATATATTGTCTTGAGACTTATGCTTGACATGCTATGTTCACTATGCTCACACTAATCACTCGGATCACTCTATTCACTTAACATGCACTATGCACTCAGCTTGCATTATTCTTTGTTAGATAATGACTAAGTGTTTTATCACTACGATGTCAAAAACATGATGAGATTAACAATCTCCCCCTTTGACATGAGTGGTTAAAACATGTTGTCATGGAATATACATTCCTTCATGCATAAGTCATAAAATGTATCTTCTCTGCTTGGCTTATATACAAAAATCTTCAAAATTTCAAAATTTGCAAAAATGTTGAAGTTACCTTGTTATTTTACCCACTTGAGTAAATACTTTGCTTCTATTTTATAACTCCCTCTGAGTGGATATTTTCCTTGACAAAATCTTCAAAATTTTCAAAAATTATATAATCCCCACTTTGACACTTATGGCATTTGGGTGGTAAACTTAAAGTATATTTGTTCAAAAATGGCTGATGTAACTCCATAATGATTCTCAATGTTGAATCCCAATTATCAATGGTTGCATCTAGAGATTGAATCTAAATTTCTAGCTATGATGCCAGATCAACTAAGCATTCATGAGTAGAAATATGGAAATCTTTCTTCATCAATGTCTTAGCACAAGCTAGTTCCTTTTGCAAAATTTCCATGTGAGGGGTCAGCATGGATTGTATACTAATTAATGTAGATCCTATGTTTGCATCATTTTCTTGCAACTCAACAACCGTACTCTGTGTCATTAGTAACCTCTAAAAATAAATTTGACTAGTGCCAAGAGATTGCCTTAATGTAGTACCTGTTAATTGTAAATCTCCTTGCAGTTGGTCAATAGACTATTGAGTTTCTTTTGTAAATATATCAACATTGCATAACTTGGTATATAGAGAGAAAATATTCTCTAATACCTTCTTCACACTATCTATTTTGGTTGACAAGTCAACATGTCTCAATGCAATGGCACTGGATATCTTATCCATGACCTTTGTGTGAAACTTTCTCCTAGAACATTACAGTAATTTAACATTGGTCTCTAGGTCCTCATCCTTTATCTTGTCAACTATGTGGACAAGTTGCTCTATAATAGGCTTATTTGATAATAAATCTAGGAGAATAAAAGCATCAATAAAAATGTCTTTAATTTCATGCAAAACTTTCTTTTTGTTATGTTCTCTCCTTAAGATTTCTTGCCTTTTCTTCCTCTGTAGAGCTTCTTGAAGAACATTTATTTCTTCAAGTGTGATTTTTGTTAGATCAAATGTTGGTAAAATAATCACCTCATCTAAACTCACATCCTTAATTGATGTAGCTACAACACTCTTGGGTAAGCTGGTACTTGGCCTTGCTATTTGCAATGGTGTATCTTAGATACCTAGTCTTTGAAGAGTTTGGCTATTGAGAGGAGATGCTATGACTGGTAAAGTAACTAGTATCTATATTTCAATTTGTTCCTCTAGCTCAAAAGTTGTCTTAACCTCTTCTACTTGATTATCTTCTTTCTGTTCTACACCCTATTTTGGTGGGGTGGGTATAGGACTGGCTTCCTTACCCTTATTCTCTTCATTACCCTCTTTGTCAATTATCACAATGGTTGGTAAACTTAAACTTTGTAGACTAGGCAATGATATAATTGGTATTTCTACCTCTATCTTTTTCATCTAAATGGCTATAGTAGGCATTGCAGATGGTGATTGTGTAGGTTTATCTTTCTTCTCCAGGTTTACACCTTGATCTATTGTTGGATCTTGTGATTCCTTCTCCTTAACTTCTGTACCAGATGGGGGCACATTAGATGTGTCTTGTTTTTCCTCCCCTATAGATGCAATCTCTTCCTTTTGAATTTCATCAACTCTCACCAATATAGGCTTTGAACATGGAATGTTTGTATTGGTGGATCCTTGTTGCAATATTGTTATATCCTCATCACTCAGTGGACTGACATTCTAAGTAGAGTTTTCAAAAATATCCTCAATAGTTACCGAGTCTTGTTGACTCACTTTCTCACCATGTGTAGGACTGGTGTTTGGCACATTGACATCCTATGCATCTTCCTTAACTATGTCCTCCTTAGTAGTCTTAGACTATTTTGTTTCATTCTTCTCTACCTATGCTCCTTCTCTTCCACTATTCCCACTGATTGTGTGGTCAACTCATAGATTGTTTACCAAAGTAATTTTCTCTGGATTTCCACCTCTTTGGCTCTACTTCTCAAAATGTGAAAGGCTTTGTATTTAGGAGCAAATGTCCCTTTTTGTTTCCCTATAGCCTTTTTGATCTATTTCTTATCAAATTCAAGTGTCACTTGAGCTAAAGTAGCCTCCCTAATTTGTTTTTCAGTCTCCATACTGAACTTCCATTTCTACTCAACTCTTTCATATAGGCTTTTAGGTACCGAGTTAGCAATTTCTAATGGAGTGGTTTTAAAAGTAGCCATCATATTATAAATAACTTCTTTAATATTATGCTTATCTCTATTGTCTAACTTATCAAAATCAACATGTTGAAAACCTGAAAAATCCGCATTACTCTTTATATTGTCACATAGGTTTTTAATAATAGATGAAGGATTGTGTCTTACCACTTTGAGTTGATTGTTGTCATCTGATTTTGTCTTTTCCTCATCTGATTCCTCTTGAAGTTTTAAACTTCCCTTCAATCTCTTAGTAGGAATGCTCAACTCTTTTGTATCATCTTTCCTTAAATTCCTTTTGCTAATTGAGCTTCCTTAGCTTGGATAGTGGTAGCCCTTGTGCTTGACCTTGTCAAAGGTGTAGTTGTCTTCTATTGTTCCTTCTTTTCCACTTTCTTTGGTTTCTTTACTTTCTTTGGTTGTGCCTTCCTCTTGTTTCTAGTTTTCATTGGTTCTTTCTCGGCTTCTTCTTCATCATCTGAAGCTTGATCTTCAACTTGGCCTTGTGTCAACTATAGAGGTCCTTGACCTTCTTCATCATCATCTTATTTTATTTCTTCTTCATCTCCTTCACCAAAATTCTCTTTAAGTTTCTTCACGATCTTGTTTTTCTTCATGGTGATGGTGGCAGTTTTCAAGTCTGTGATTATCCTTGACTTGGCTTCATCATAATTCCCAAAGGATGTAGCATCCTGGTCAATCTCTTCTACCAACAATGTAATGATGGCTATTGATGCCTCATCAACATTTATCTCATATGGTAATGGTCTCAACCATCTAACCCTTGGAATAATTGCCTAGACATAGGTAAAGTTAACATCTACTAGGAGACAAACATCATTATAATGTTGCTCCACTAGAGATACAAGAATTCTTGATCTCTGCTTCATTGATTTCTTGAAATATTCAAAATAACTTGTCATTATTGAATCAAAATTTTCTCCTAGTTTCTCAATGAATTGACCTATCTGTTGGGTAATAGAATGACTAGACTTCCATACTACCTTGCCAAATGTATGAAAATTATTGTGCACATAAAATAATATGCAAAAAATGAGTGAACCAAATTAACTTACATGAAGAACTCTTTTCCTTCTTGATAGATTCTAGGTTTTATAATAGTTATTAAAGTTGTAACTTGGCTAGGTCATAGGAATGATCTTTCTTTATGATCTTGTAACCTAGGTCAATGATAATGCATGACACATTGTTGAGTTGGCTCGACTGGTAGAATCTGTGAACTATCACTCTCACTGCAAATGCAATAATAGGGTCTTCAATTGAATCAATTAACATTCCCCTCTTGTTCCATACAGCTTCAGTATTCTTCTCAATTATTTCTTTTATTTTGCTCCTCAACATCTTTAGCTTGTCTAGAGTAGGATACCATTCCACTCTATGAATTATCCTCTTTAATATTCATATAGGTCCATTCTCTAACCCTAGTTGATTATCATGTATTCAGCTTAATACAATCTGTATCCATTCTATTTTGAACATTTGTAGGAAATATAGTGCATATGTCAACCCTTTATGCTCTATAATCTTGTTCTCTTGTTTCAAAATATTGTTCTCACACAATTTCTATTAGGTCTCTCTAATTTCCATGTCTCCAACTTCTCTAATCTTTCATGTGTAACAACATCTAACACCCTAAATCATTAAAACCTTAGGCTGAATAGTTGATAACACACTAGATGCATCTCCTTCATATGTGATCTTAGGAATAGCACAAAATAGAGGTTGTCTCACATCATTACTAATTAACTAAACATTAAAAACCTATTTACCTTTTTTTCTTTCTTACTTTCATCAATGAACCTGCTGCCATTTTTCACTTGCTAGGGTTTACAAAATATGAATCAATATAACTTGGCACAAGTGAAATACCTTTCAAATTGATGTAAAATGATGTGTAGTAGTTAAATTTGGTAGTTAAATTTGGTATGCAGTCACTTGAATCCCTTTCTCAAATCACCTTCATGCTCTTTGATCTTCTGGTAAATGAAAATGACTCAAAAAATTGAGTAGATAGCCTTCAAACCTTGCAATTAATTCTTAGTATATATACAGCTATAAGTTTAACCACTATATGGTTTTTAATTCACTCAACTATCATAGCTAGCTCCTAAGTCACTAAAGGACCTCATTACTTGACACTTACTACAATACTTCCAATACTAAAAAACAACAAAAGAAAACAACATAACAATAGATTGTCTCTTTCTTCTAATCACTTCATTGCATCTTAATATATGTTGATAGATCCTTTTTTTTACTTGAATACTTAGAATTGATGCAAAATATAACATTTCAAGTGCCAATTCCACACATACCTTTGATTTCCTTGTTGGGGGTGATGTGATCACCTGAGCCATTAGATAAAGTGACCTCATCATGTCTTGAAGTGTTGCAATCTTCCCTCTTTCTCCAAGTTTTTTTCATCTACATCTTCACCTTCTTAGCATCAACCTTTCCTTTACCTTTGTTGAACTCGTTGCTTGGTGCAAGTGACTGAGTTGAACAATTTCTACTTACATGACTAGTCTTAAGATAACTAAAGCATACAATATCATATAACCATTTGTTGTAATTGCCTCTAAAATGAGTCCTTATACAATTTTAAGGAATATGAACATATTCTTCACAAGAATTACCTTGATGACGTACCTTTGTTTGCTTGTTTGATGTCCACTTAGGTTTAGATCTGCATTCATATGCCTTGTTTCCATAGTTCTAACAATTGTGTAGACGCTTAAAATCATCCTAAACACTATATTAATTCATTTAATATTATCTTTGACATTATAATTAATTAATTATTAGTTAATTAGATTTATCATATTCTTCTACTTATTTAATTAAATAGGTTCATTTTCCTAATGTGTTTAAATTTAATTTAAATGCATCCCCTATAATGTATTAAATTTAGTTAATGCATAGTGCTCCATAAAACCCCCTTTCAAATAAATCTCAATTTATTTAATTCCCTCCACCTTATTGAATTCTTTAATCCTGTGATTAAGCTAAATTGTATTTAACTTAATCCTAATCTCATTGTAAAACCTAGTCTACACCCATCACTCTCATCCTTCTAAGCTTATCCACTAGTTATCATGCTAGTTTAGAGTTAGAGATTTCTTAGTAATTTGCATGTTGCTACTAACCCTTTTGTAGTCATTTACTTCTTGAATTTCTTTTCTTATTCATGATAGTATTGCACTCTTAGATTTACTTTTTACATCCACTTCCATTATCCATTGAGTGCTCTCAAGAATGATTGCTTCCATAGCCATCTCTTGAAGCATTCTTCATCATTTAGCTTAGTTTCATGTTCATTATTGCATCTTTCATATCATTTGGATTCATAGTTGTGTTTGGGAAAGCACATCTACATCCCTCACACTTAAGCACACCAACAAGGCTTCTTATGGGCACCCTTATTGAGTTGCTTTGAGGTTGTGTAGGGACTCTTTCTTATCAGTTGCATTAATATTAAAACACAATATTAGTTAGTAGTTTTCTTGATTTTGATATGGTTTATGCACATACTACTAACATTTTATTGTTTACACATGCTCCCGATAGGTTTGGTGTCCATGCAAAGGAATCTTGTCTTCTACGCTTCTATAGCATTTGATGCATAAATCCTCCTACAATATCAAACTAGGGTGTGCTCTTCCATATGAACACAACTCAATTCCATGCATTCATGTAGTTAGGATGCATTTAGATTAATCATTATCCAATTCACCTTGCTTTATTCTGATCTTACCAACAAGTCATGGAAGGCCTTGTTTTGAGCCTTTTTTCCTTCCATTTTCCTTCCCATGTCTATTTTCGAGAAAATGGGGCAAAATCTATTCCTCTTTCACCCCATTTTCCTTGAGGGGGCACCCTCCTCCCTTGTTGTCACTACAACACAACTCCTAGGACTTGTCTCCTCTTTAGGGCAACCTATATTTTTATTTTCTTTGATATAATGTTGTCTTGACATCACATCAAAGAGGGGCAAAATGTAGATGCTTAAAATTGTCCCAAACACTATATTAATTTATTTAATATATCCTTTGATATTATAATTATTAATTAATTAATTAATTATATTTGTCATATTTTTCTACTTATTTGATTAAATAGGTTCATTTCCCTAATGTATTTAAATTTAATTTGAATACATCCCCTATAATGTATTAAATTTATTTAATACATAGTGCTCCATAAATCCTCTTTTAAATAAATTGTAATATATTTAATTCCCTCCACTTTATTAAATTCTTTAATCCTGTGATTAAGTTAAATTTTATTTAATTTAATCCTAATCTCATCCTAAAACCTAGTCTACACCCATCACTCTCATCCTTCCAAGCCTATTCATTAATTAACCCCACTTCATTATCCTAAACCTCTTTTAATCACCTCTTTAGCAACTAAGTGGTTGCTCACACATGTGTGAGCAACACAAGGCTCAAGGAGCCTCCTTTCATTAAAATCTCCAAAAAGGTACTCTTACACCTTTGTCCCCCACTCCTTTCTCCAAGGTTTCTCACACATGTGTGAGCATACCTTGAGCCTCTCAAGCATAAAGGTTGTTTTTTACTTTTGCTTGGCTTTTCCTTTAGCCCATGTGTCTCCCTTGTGGCACCTATGTGGATGCCACATAGATGCCACCTCTCCAAGGCCTCTCTCAAACTTATAAATAGAGCCCTTGTTTCAAGCATTTGACATCTCCCTCATTTGCATTGTTATCACGCTAGTATAGTTCTAGAGATTTTAGAGATTTTATGCATTGTCACTAACCTTTGGTAGTTGCTAGTTCATTTGCATTTGCATTTTTAGTTTATTTCTTGCATCCACATTCACCTTCCTTGACTGTTTTGAACATGGTTGTATCCATAGCCATTGTCTAAAACACTCTCTTCATATCTAATTAGTTCATACACTTTGCATTTCATTTTTGAACGTATTGGGATTCAATAGTTGTGTTTGGGAGAGCATATTCACATCCCTCCAATGTAAAGAACACCAACAAGGCCTCTTATGGGCACCCTTGTTGAGCTGCTTTGACGTTGCATGTGGATGTTTCTTTTCAGTTGCATTGGGTTGTAAAACTCAAGCATAGTGTTAGTTGTATTTTTTTTCTTTTGGATATTTTATATACATGTGCAACTAACATTTACCAGTTTATGTGTGCTCCTAACAAGTTAGGTTTTCACATATACAAGTTGTAACAGTAACCTTCAAATTTTTGAATGTTGGTGGTCTTTTTCCTACATTCATGTGCTTGATGTCCTTACTTCTTGCAATTACAATAGTGTCCCTTGTATTTCTGCTTAGGGTTTTAATTTCCAATATTTCTCCTATAGACATTTTTGTATGGCCTAGTTTTCCACAATGATGACAAGTGGGTATGTTGATCTTTCCCTTATTAGTCCTTTGTTTACCTTTTAAAGATTATTCTCCTACCTTAGTAGTAGAATATCCCAATCTAGAAATATAACCATTTATCCTTGGTTTGTTCATCAATTGTTCAAAGTACTTTATGGCTTCATCAGGTTTGTTGAACCTTTCAATGAATTCCTTCTCTGTTGTCAATTCATTCTGTAATAGTTCATTCTATGATTTCATGGTTGCAATCTCAATGTCTTGTCTATTTAACTCTTGATTTGCAACCATCAATTGATTCATTAGATCTAGTTGAGTGTTGGTAAGCTTTTGCACATCTAATGACTTATCCTCAAGTTTATTTGCTAGTAATATTTTGTCTTCTTCAATGATGACTTTGTCTTCTTCAACTTTCTTTTTCAATATAGATATCTCACACAATAGCATTGATTGTGTTTCTTGTTCCCTTTTCAAATTCTCAACTTCTTCATTTAGGGCACAATTCTTTTCCATTAGATCTATATCTATTGCATCAAATTGTTTTGAGTCCTTTTCCTCAAATAGTCTAGTGGTATCTTCTTCTCGATATAGAGTGTCAATTTTTTGAATGACTAGATTCCTTCTTCTCTTTAATAATTGTTGCAATTCATCTCTTGCCTCCTTTATTCGATGTAGGGAAAGTTGTATTTCAATCTTCTGGTTCTTAATAGTCTTTCCCAATTTGTAAACTTCCATTTGCAAGATCTTACCGCTTAAGTTGTCAAACTTTTCTTTCTAGAGAACTAGGCTCTGATACCAATTGTTGGAAATAAAAATGGGAAAGTTCTGAGAGGGGGGGGAGGGGGTGAATCAACAGTTAAAACATTTACCACTAAAATAGTTCACTTTAATCCATCTCATAACTTAACATGTAAACTAAAATATGTAAGCATGCATCACATCCATAGCATAATAGTCATAGCATGCATGACTATTAGGTCTCACCTTGCTAAAGGATTTAAACTCACAATTAAGTAAGCACTCATTTAAGAGATTTACAAAAGCTTGTTAGGACTACTATGTTAAGAGATTTACTCTATATCACCTATTAGAATGATTCAACACCATGATCCTTTGGTTAGCACCTTTTTGCTTGATGTCAGATCTCCTCTTTACTGGTTATCTCTTGATCCTCCTGATCAGATCTATCTTCTCTAACCTTTCACTATTTGTCTCTATTATTCTCAAACTGATTTTGCATTGCATAACTCTGTCTTAGCCATCTTCTCCACCATGAATTCCCTTTGTAATATTATCATTCATCTCCTTTTCACATTCTAACTCACACTTCTTCCCCTTAGGGTTTAGCTTTTTAAATAGGCATTGTGTAGATGCACTAGGTCATAATCAACTATTGTGGTTGATTGCTATTATCACCTAATGCTTCCCTTAATCTAATTGGTTGCATGCATTAAATAGGGATGTGTAAAATGACTCCCTCCTTATTTCTTATAATAAAAAATTCATGTTTATGTCAACCATAAATGTTTTACATAGAAGTTTGTGTCATTACAAATATCTATGTCATTGATTGTTCACTCGACATCAATAGGCTCTGATGCTCAACCTTCATTGTTCTCTTTTTGTTGATAGTCAACTTTTGAATGGATTAGAAATTACTATTTTTCAACACTAGAATTACTCGATGCACACTATTTGGTTGGCACATCCTATTTTCTCAGCACCTGAGTGGCTCAACATACACTCACTACTCGACACCTATAATTGCTTGAAACTAACTGTCATACTACTTGACATGTATAGTTTGGAGACTTATGCTTGATATGTTCTATTCACTCAACTCACACTAATCACTTATCTTTCTTTGTTCACTCGACATGCACTATGCACTTGTCTTATACTATTCTTTGCTAGATAATGACTAAGTTTTTTGTCACTACAATGTCAAAACCATAATGAGATTAAAAAAACCCTTTTCACATTAACACTCATACTATATATGAGTAATAAGAAGTATGATCCAAGAAGATCAAAACCTAAAATGAATCAATTCAGATTCATTATTTTTGCAAAGGGAAACTATACATCGGCTGCTCAAAACACAAGATAACACTGGAAAAATGGTGGAAACACAGTAGTGGAAACTTTCCCATAAGATGAAACCAACCCTACACAAAGAGGAGAAAGAAAAACAAGTAGAAGAGAAGGGAAATCCAAATTTTATCTTTATATGCCATGTGTACTCAATCTTCATGTGTTTGTTGCAAGAGAACCTCCTCTTTCCTCTTTCCTCAACTACAAAACCAAATCTCATCATTTATTTGCAATCACTCCAATGTATCTTAAAAATGATGAGAAAACCATTACAAAATAAAATCCCAACCTACTTCTAAAATCTTGCCAAAATGCCCACTAGATAATCCCAACAGAAAAACCAAAGAGTTGTAGGAGACCTCTCCAAATTTGGGGAAAACCCATTTCATTATTTGCCCAAAAATTTCTCTCAAAGTGCCACAAAAGAGAAAACAAGATTCAATTGAGAATGACACCATTGTGACAAATTTTGAAAAATATCCATCATAACTAGGCTTGTATTTGTTTCAACTACAAAAAGAAAAGCCTCACCTTCTACCCCTTTTGAATATACATAACATTCATATACTTGATTAATATTTGTAATACATAATCTCCTTTGAAATCATATAGTTGCCACTATAAAAAAAGATCAACCTTATTAAAATAAAATCCATGCCTATAAATAAAACATATAAAAAGTTCTTATATGATTGGTTGAAATAAACCAATAGTTTCTCCTCTCCTGATGGACCCCACACGTTCCCTTTCCAAATTAGGTAATCACACTTTCTATATTTCTATTTATTTGATATCCTGTAAGCATATGCAAAGCCTTCCATTTTGATATATGTGCTCATCTAACTATCTCAATTTTTAATTGAGAGCCTTCAACTTGTACTTTTCCTCCCTTCAACCAATCAAACCTGGTCAACCAATAAGAGACACATGGAATTCTCTCATTCATCTATTTAATCCAAGTCATCACCATGTCAAAATATCCTAGGTGGCCCTCCACATTAACATGATTCACCTTTAGGTCTAACTTGTTGTCTTCTTGCAACTAGGTGCCCATGTAATGTGGCACAATCTTGTGTTTTGGGAAGACCTAATGTTGAAAAACATGAGATGTTAATACATGCCCATTAATGACATCATTCCCTATTGGATTTGACTACCACATGTGGGTACTTGGTTTTCCCATTAGGACACCTCACTTGTTACATCATTTCCAACCTATAGAACCTATTGGAAATCACATGCCACATGTCTTTCTATTGCATTTTCACAAGTCCCAAAACCCACCTTGCAAAATTATGTGATTTAAGCACATATCTATTTCATCCAGTCAACACCCTAGGACCACACTACCACTTGTCACCATATCATATTTTTAGGCTTCCAACATTCTAACTTACTTTAGATTTTGTACCACATGTCATGTTCTAATTGGTTGTTTGGTATGCCACATCATCATCCATGTCATCAGATTGATTGGTTAAAATTTGCCTTCTACCATCATCCAACTAGCCATAGAACTAACACACAACTTGGAAATTATGTCACAAAGAAGATAGCTTTAGACACTAAGAGGGTGTATATTTTTTTATATATAAGAAACACTATAATCATTCAAGCCACACAATGTGGGATGAAGGCATGTTTCCTTTCATTGGACAATAAGTGCTTGTAAAATGTTGAATCAACCCTACATCTAGCTACAACATCTTGCAACTTCTTTGAAAGGTGAGCACATCCTGGTCAAAGAATAAAAAATTCCCTCAACTGGTGTCTCCTTATTCTTAGCTAGATTTGGTTCAATAGTCAACACTTTCCTCATAATTGCATGCTCAAACCACTCATCACATTTCTCCCTATGTATGGCTGAACACAAGCATCTCTAAAAAGAGTGAGCCCCTTATCTTAAGTTTTCCCAAAAAATAGGTTATTTGTGTTCTTACACATAACTAGGCATCCTTTTGAGAAGCCTGCAATCAAAATGGTGCATGTTTACATAGATAATGTGTTTACCAACAATAGGATTCATTTCAAATTGGCAATATGATTCATCAATGTTCATCTTTGATATGTGGCCCTCAACACATTTCATTGTGTTCCCCCACCTCCTTTAATGCCCATACAAGAAATCAATGCAACATCTCCCACAACACATATATCATATTTAACAAAAGTGTAAGTGGGTGTCTAGCAAATTAGGCAGGATGTCTTGGCCTTGCATAGCTGTGAATAACATAAACAATCCATTTGTCTTCTTGTGTTTCCATGAGTAGATTGGGAAGATAATTCAATAATAGAGGTTATTAGTTTTGAGTACAATCATGATAAGGTGATACATAAATGCCTCTTGATCAAATTGCATTTCACTAATTATGAGCTCATAAAATATTATATCATGAGAAAGGTTTTAGACAATAGTTTCACAGGCATGACCATTATAGAAGTGGACATCACACTTGGCTCACTCCAAAATGCCTAGCTATCAAACCTCCACTCAAGCTCAACTATAAATGGCACATCCTTCAAAAAAAAAGTACTTCCTTGCATGTGAAAAGACTTGGGATTTTTGTCACTATCATGCCCCAAACTATCCCTCCAAACTAGTCATGTCGGAGTCATTTCATTGTTCAAAATTTGAGTCTCCTCTTTTTCATTGGTGTCCTTACAAATACACAATGCCCACCAAAGTCAAAATCAGCCTTCTAAAATGTCACCCCCCTTAATTAAATAGACCCTTGTGGACTCATACATAATTTCCAACCTTGGACATACCGTTGGTAGGTTATAAAAATAATGCCCCCTTCAATTAAAAAAAAAAGTTTTCTTGTAACACATTGCACCCCCCATAACTCCTAATTTTCATTTTGTTTGTTGGAGTTTTCAAGGAGAGGAACACCACTATATGATGCAATCACAAAATGCAACCTAGATTAAAAATATTTATTGTCTATTTGTTGACATTGGGCCACTCATTACTCAAATAAAAAATGCTCTACCAACTCATGAATCTTCACAAGATAAATGTCTAGTTAATATTCTTGTAATTACACTCAATTAGATGACATCCCTTATGACATCATTCCACTCACTCATTTCATACCATGGGTGACTTTAGATTGGAGACCCAACATAATCCCACTCTGATTCTATCAATTCAAAGCTTAAAACACTTAAAAACCAATGTTGAGTTTGAAAGAATGAAATAGTTGTAGTAGGTCGGGTCCTAAGTGAACCAAGTTGATTTTTTTTTTAGTTCAATCACTCGACCTCAAAAACTGATCCAATGACATCCTTATAATTGAAATCAAAATTGAGCATTATTGTAAGGAAACTTGAACAAAAATTAAATAATTTCCACATAACCCCTAATAGATCTGAAATAAATAAACACTTAAAATCCACATGCAAGAGAATACACAACATATCCACATAATATGACACAAGATATACCTTGGGAAACCCTTATTGAGGGAAAAACCTAGCCACCAAAAGCATCCATCACCATGCATTATTCAACAAAAATACCATTGCAATACAACCATGGAAGCCTTCAAATCCATAGCCACAACCAAACATTCCATGTGAACAACCATGAATCCACACATCCCATGCCATGCTTCTAACCTTCACAAATAATCTCTTGGCTAACCTATCAAGCCTTATTTTTCTCGACTTTCCTTTTTACCTTGTGTCCTTCTCATACAACAACTACCCTTGTGGTTGCTTACATAGCAGCAAGCTCCCACAAAACCACCAAGTGGTATTACATAAACCATGTGCTACCCAACCCATTGACCCTACATTTAATATTTGACATTTAATTCTTTTACCTAATATTAAATAATTACATCAAATATTATCACAATATTAAAATACAACTCATCACGGATATCCCATGAGAATTTTTACATGTTGCATGTCCATCTAAGTGCTCCTAGGTGCAACATTACATAATAAAATAAAATAATAGAATATAAACAATATCATGCAATTTGTGCAACATACACAATCTTAACAATTGTTTCAATATTTAAAACTCATTTTCACCCCTTTTTGAAATGTGTCAGTTTCATGTTCATAGACCCTAAAACTAGCTTCAAAAATTGAGAAAATTGAATTATTAGGGTCTAACACTTGGCATACCTAATCTCTAGTCCCTAGAGACCTTTCCTTCAAAATTTCACCTCAAGATGATAGTTAGGTCAAAAGATTTTGATCTTTGAAGTTTCTCATTTAAAATTGTCATGTCACTGAACATGTCAATTAGTAACAAATTGCATATAGATTTGGGTTTGAAAACATATCAAATGATCATTTGGGAACTTGAAACCTAGGGCATATATTCTTTTTGACATGGAGAGTATGTAGGCAAAATTTGGGCTCATGAAAAATAACTAGGCACATTTGGCAAGCGTGTAAAGTTAGCTTCCTAGATTTGTAGAATTGGCTATACTAATTAAACAAATATTCTTGCATATGGATTGGACATGGGAAAGTGTGAAAATGAATTTTTGAAAACTTGCACATGCTTGAAGTATTTTATGCATAGAATGCAAAGGTATATTTAGTTTAGGTTCATCTATCACCAGTTTCAAGAAATAATATCACAAACATGCCTCATAATTATGTGAAACTAATCCACATGAAAATGTTAGAAATTGTATTTGGAATCTCATTTGAGAATAAATCAAACAAATTCATCATAAGCTCAAACTTAGAACATAAAATGTCTTTGACCCCTAGATTGAAATGATGAAGAAAATTTTGCATTTTGACTAACTCGAAAAAAGTTATTCTCAGTCTTACTAGGATACCCAAAAAAGTGTACAAAATAGAAACAACATAATAATAATGAAAAACCATATTTGGTGATGATCTGAGTTATGATTCCATATTACAACACCTAGTGTGGTACTCACAGTATTGTAAATACTAACGTGAATAGAAAACTTTCTGGGCAACATATTATGCAAGCCAAAAAGAGGTTCATTTCATTCAAAATTCAAGTTTATACAAAGTGTGATGAATCTAAAGGGCCACCAACATCCCTTCAAAAAGAAATGAACAATTTACATAATGATTTTAATACAAACTCAAATATCAAAACTATGAAAACTATTTAAAATTTTATGTTTACTTGTACAAGTCATAACTTTCAACACATAGCTTAAAATGTATGTTGCTTACACCATTAGAAAGATAATCAAATTATCTATCTCCAATTTTTGGTAGCCAAGCATGTTGGAAGCTTTCAGAGCCTAGAAATGCCCCAAAGACCTCTAAAAATGCTAATTATTGGAACATAGAAAATACCAAAAATGCAGATTTTGATATTTTCTCATTTTTGAAAAACTATTTAAAATTTTATGTTTACTTGTACAAGTCATAACTTTCAACACATAGCTTAAAAATGTATGTTGTTGACACCATTACAAAGATAATCAAATTATCTATCTCCAATTTTTGGTAGCCAAGCATGTTGGAATCTTTCAGAGCCTAGAAATGCCCCAAAGACCTCTAAAAATGCTAATTATTGGAACATAGAAAATACCAAAAATGCAGATTTTGATATTTTCTCATTTTTGCTTCTACCAGCCTCCTCTAGATCATCATGGACCATGTTTTGATCAAGGGAACTCCAAATCCTTTAAAAAATTATCAAAATGACCTAAAACTTGAAACATAGGTTCTCTAATATGCATACTAAATATTCCCAAATTGGTAAGTCATGAATTAGAATAGGGTGCAAGATATTCAAGTTCAAAGTAGGCCCTCACACATAGTTTAACACAACAAAAATGCATATTTGATTGCTACTCAAAATGAAATCTCACAAAATGATCCTAAATTGCAACTTAACTCCCTGAGATGCATATACATGTCAAATGAAAGGTGAAAGAACACAAGAGACTTGGTAGACTTCAGAGTATCAGTTGGGAAAATAGGCTTACAATATCTTATAGGGGTTCCTTTTAGCAAAGTTTTCAATATGAAACCTCAAAATTTATGAAAATTTTGAGAGCTCCAACATGATGAACATATGATCTTTGAAAGAGATATAAAAACTAAGAATTTTTTTTAATAAAAACCACATCTAACCATCAAATCAAACATGAAGATCTAATGTTGAAAGGGTATCTAACACCAAAATAAATAAAAATGTAACAATTCAGCTTTATGAAAAATATTCATAAAGAAAAGGCAAGAAAAGGAAAAGGGGTTAATGAGTCCTTATTTTCCAAAGTGCAAACTCAAAGGAAGATGTCCCAATAAGCCCAATTAAAGTCCTAAGCTAAATGGAATAGTGATGTTTCAAACATTTTGTTATAGGTGCTTTTGCCTAATTTTTCAAGGATCCTCTAACTATTTTTAATCTACCCAAAAACAATTTGACAGCTCCATACACTATTCTTGCACATAAAAAAGAGAAACCATGGGTAAAAGAGGGTTTGTCTTGGTCAAACATCTATTTAGGAATAAACCTTGAACATACAATGAAATTTCATAAATAAAAGTATGTAAGAAGGTAGGTGTTTGATTCACCTTGCATAAACCCTTCTGGATGGATGTAGAAATGGGTCATACCTATGAAGATTTTTGAATGTGCTTGAAATCAATTATTTGATCTTAGAGTGTAGAATATGAATCAATGATGCCCTCACAAATGCATGAATCTATGAATGCCACTCCTATATCTAAATGTATATGTGCTTGATAATTACTTGTAATGAGGAAAAGATGAATGTAGATGGAAGGAATAATCTTCCTGCTTGATTAAGAACTCCTCGACTTGGCCTTCATGGTATATAAGATTTCTTCAATGGAGAAGATTGCCTTAGAATTGACTTTAATATGAGAAACTAGATTGTGGATGACTACTTTCAAGTATTGAATCCAATTGCTGAATTGTATTTGATTGTGATGCAAGGAGGACGATGGATAACTAGGGCCAAAGGTGCATCCAACTACCACAATCACTTGCAAGAGTTAACACAATGGAAACACAATACAGAGAACAACAACCAAAGGAGGTAGAAGATAAAACACACTTTGTTGAGCCATCAAATCATCAACATACATGCCCATATGTAAGGCCTTCTGGGTTACGACCAACATTACAATTTAGACTTCAATGATGATCTTCGCATTCCAACTCTACTTCTTCTCTTCCTTCTCTACCAATCATACATAAGACTCTACCCAAGATCCCTTTAAATACTTGCATGACAAGAAGTTAGCTTGTTACAAATACCAACTAAATAAAACCTTACATTAAATGCAAACCAAGCCACAAGTTGACTCTCAAAAATTATAAATTGTGAAATTAAATATGCAAGGTCAGCCCAAAGTGGAACCAGACATAGAAAGCTCAACCAAAGAAGGACCAGAACAAATATTGACACTAAAAAATGCTTGGCACATACACTGACCCAACACCAATATGAACTTGACACCAACATGTAATCGGCACCAATAAAAACTTGACAACCACATAAAACTTGACACCAACATGCACTTGACAACAACTAAGAACTTGACACCAACCAGGAGCTTGGCAACAACTAAGAGATTGACAACAAAAAAGAGCTCAGAAAAAAACTAAGAGCTTGACAACAATAAAGAGCTTGATAACAACAATGAAATGAGAGAAACATGTAGGATAGCAATGTAATGTAGGATGCTCCCGCATTAGATAACCGAGGTTGAAAGAAATGATTCTCTTGAATCATGCAAGTGTTACAACTTGAGTTGAATCTATCTCAAATTGAGAAATCCATGTAGCATCTTCAACTGGTATACTTCCACTTCACCAAATACTCATAGTAATCCTTTCCTCTTGTACTTTACAAACTCTCTAATTCAATACCTATTCAACCTCTTCAATCTACTTCTTGGGATAATCATTGGATACAACAATTTTATCATCTGACTCATGATACTTATACAAATTAGTAATATTGAATATAGGAGATATATCCATGTCATTAGGTAACTCAACTTCATAAGAATTACCACTATCAAACTTCCTCAAGATCTTACAAGTTCCAAACTTCTTTATCTTCAACTTACTACATGTTCCACTAGGAAATATGCCTTTCTTCAAATGAATCATCACCTCATCACCAACTTCAAAATCATTATGTCTTCTAGACTTATCAACATTCTCCTTATATTTCTAATTGCTTTGTTCCAACCTCAACTTTACTTTCTTATACAAATAATCCATAAAATCAGAAAATTCTACCCCTGCAACACTTTTCTTTTCTTCACTAGCAACATCTCTTAATTTAGATATTCCTCTAGGCTACATTCTAGTAACAATCTCAAAAGGTGTCTTCCCTATACTCCTATTCAAAAAATTATTATATGCAAATTCAACTTGTGCCAACACCAACTCCCAATTATGTAGTTTATCTCCAACTAAACATCTCAACAAATTGCACAAGCTTCTATTCACAACCTCTGTGTCTCCATCTATCTATGGATGGAATGTATAACCAAACTCCAACTTAGTACCCATCTTCTTCCACAAAGTCTTCCAAAAGTAACCAACAAACTTATTGTCTCTGTCAGAAATAATACTTCTTGGGAATCCATGCAATCTAAAAATCTCTTTGAAGAAAATTTCAGCAACATGCTTAGCATTTGATGTCTTCTTACAAGGTATGAAATAAGCCATCTTAGAAAATCTGTCCACAACCAAAAAATATGGAATTGTACCCTTTTGCTGTCTTAGGTAATCCAAGAACAAAATTCATACTAATGTCACTCCAAGGTTTCTCAGGAATAGGAATAGGTGTATACAAACCAATATTTTGACTTACTCCTTTTTCAACTTGACAAACTCCACAACTCTTTACAAACTTTTGAACATCCTTATACATTTGTGGCCAATAATATTTATCCTTCAACAAACTCAATGTCTTATCAATTCCCAAATGTCTAGCCAATCCACCGCTATGTTTTTCCTTAATCAACTTCAACCTCATAGAACTTCTAGGGATACATGGCTAAATTCCTTTAAAAAACATACCTTTTTGACTAAAATACTCAACAAACTTACTTTTTTGTCAAACTTGGTGCTCTACACTCTCTCCACATCTTAGAAAAATCAGGGTCAGTATCACACAACTCTTTCATCTCATCAAAACCAAGAACTTCAACATTCATGTTAGTCAACAAAGAACATCTTTTTCTCAATGCATGAACAACTCAGTTAGTGACACCAATTTTATGCTAAATCAAAAATGTAAAACTTTGCAAGTACTCAAACCACTTCATATGTCTCTGATTCAATTTCTATTGACTCCACAAGTACTATAAAGCTTTATGATCAATATACAACACAAACTCCTTAGGAATAAAATAATGTCTCCACTTCTTCAAGGCTTGAACAATTACATAAAACTCTTGATCATACAAATAATACTTCCTTCTAGCATCATTCAACTTCTCACTAAAGAAAGCAACAAGTTTACCTTCTTGAGTCAATACAACTCCTATTACACTACCACTTGCATTACATTCAACTTGAAATACCTTATTGAAATTAGGTAAGCCAATATAGGTAACTCAACAACCTTTTGTTTCAAAGTCTCAAAATTTTTATCAACTTCATGTGTCCATTTGAAGTCCTTTTTGTCTCCTCTCATTGTACTAGTCACAACATTACAAATATAACTGAAATTCTTTATAAACTTCTTGTAAAAACTAGCCAAACCATGAAATGATCTTACCTCACCCACATTCTTAGGTGTAGGCCACTCCAAAATTACTTTAACCTTCTCAGGATCTATTCTCAAACAATCATCTAAAATCACAAATCCCAAATACACAATCTCCTCTTGCATAAAAGAACACTTTTTCAAGTTAATCATCAACTTCTCCTCTTTCAATCTCTGCAATACTTGTCTAACATGCTCAAGATGTTATTCCTTAGTCTTACTAAATATTAGAATACCATCCAAATAAACAATCACAAACTTACCCAAAAATCTTTTGAGAACTTCATTCATCAACCTCATGAAAGTACTAGGTGCATTGGTCAAACCAAAGGGCATTACCAACCATTCATACAAACCATCTTTTGTCTTGAAAGAAGTCTTCCATTCATCACCTTCTCAGATTGTGATCTTATGATACCCACTCTACAAATCATTCTTGGTAAAATGTGTTGCTCCACTCAAACAATCCATTATGTTATCCATCCTTGGCATAAGAAACCTATAATTCACTATGATCTTGTTAATAGCTCTAGAGTTGGTACACATTCTCCGTTCTCTATTCTTCTTAGGTGCTAATATAGTAGGTACATCACATGGACTCAAACTTTCTTTGATCAAACCTTTCTGCAACAACTCATGCACTTTTCTATTAAGTTCTTCATTCTTTGTAGGTGTCAATCTATATGGTGCTTTATGCGGCAAACTAGCTCTAGGAATCAGATCCATACAATGACTTATACTTCTTACTGGTAGTAAACCATCAAGAATATGTTCTCCAATAATAAATTTGTATGCATTCAACAAATTTTCAATTTCTATTGGTACCTAACTTCTACCAGTTTCTATTGCTTGATCATTACTAGTTGTTACTTAGTCACCACTATTTTTTGTCACTCGGATAGTATTGGTGCAACACAGATTCCTAAGAATTATAACAAAAGAGACTTGATTCTTCTTCATTTCTTTTTCAAATTGCTTTCCATTAACCATGAAAATTCTCATAGTAATACAATTAATCTCATCCCGACTTTCAATCAAAGGCAACAATATTTTCTCTCTTCCATTCACCCAAAGAGTACATTGATTCAATCTTCCATCATGTATAGCATATCTATCATGTTGCCAAGGTCTACCCAACAAAATATGACAAAAATCCATGGGCATAGTATCACACAAAAATTAATCAAAATAATGTCCAATCTTGAACTTTATAATACATTGTTCGCTTACCAATATCTTATGCTCATGTTTGATCCATGAAATATGATAGGGTTTAGGATTCTTCAACCTCTACAACTACAACTTTGTAATGAACTCTTTTGATGCCAAATTTTTTGAACTTACACTTTCAATGATCACTTTGCAACATTTTCTAGCCATCTTACATCTAGTCTTGAAAAGACTTCTCCTTAGGACAGGTTCCTCATCACTTCCCATATTACATAAGGTTCTTCTCACCATGAGATTTTCTCCAGCCTCAGCTCCACTAGGTGAACCCTCAGTGTCTCCTTGAACCACAACATTTCTATTACCTTGCCCACTTTCAGAGGATCTGCACTCAAAAGATCTATGCCCTTCTTTACCACATTTGAAACAATTACCATGAAAACCACCTCTAGAATAAGAATTACCTCTTCCTCGGTAAGAACTAGTACCTCCTTGGTAAGAATCACCACCTTTCACTTGGTCTTTCTTTTTTCATCACCTTTCCATTCAGATTTCCCTTTGTCTTGCATAGAATTTCCATATGTGCCACCTTCTGCATAAAATCTACCTTTGCCTCTCTAGAATCTACCACCTCTACCTCTTTGTCTTTGTTCATGTTTCTTTGTCAAAATATCCTCATCTTTCAAGGCATACTAATATGCTTCCTCCACATTTTCCACTTTCACAAAACTTATTTCATTTTGAATTCTAGATCCCAATCCATTTATTTACCTTGCAATTTTCTCAACATCATCATCCACATGTCCAGATCTAATGTCCAATCTATAGAATTCCTCAGTATACTCCTTCATGGTCATGTCTCTTTGTCTCAAATTTTTCATCTTTCTCAACAAGCTAACTTGGTAATCATCAGGAAGGAACTTGTTCTTCACCTTGTTCACCATTTTCAGCCAAGTCTTGATCTTCTTCTTTTCTCTTCTTTGTCTATTAGTTTGCAAATGCTCCCACCATAGTGAGGTATGACCCTTCAACTTGGTAACTGCAATTTTCACTTTCCTATTATTAGGATTATTTTCATACTCAAAGAACTTCTCCATATTAGAGATCCAATCCAACACAATATTGGTGTCCAATTTTTCATCATAAGGAACAACTTCTACAATAGGCTTTGAATATGTCCTAGATAATACTCTCAACAACCTTGCCTCATCTTGATCTTCTTCAAGTTTTGGGTTAAGGTTTGGTGCTATTGCTTCATCATCACTTACATCATCAAGATGTGCTCCTCTCCACTGGTCTATCTCCACAACATCTAATTTGGCTACAATTTGTCTCAATGTGTCCAATACGACAATATCAACATTTCCTCTACCTTGAACCCTCTTTATATTTAGGTTCCTGCAAGATCATAACCCTTTACAATTTGTGGGTCAAATCCTCTAATCTGCCATCCCACAACCAAATCAACTCAAGGTTCTACATGATCCAATCTCCACAAGGATGGATGCCAATCTCTAATACCACCTAATGCAAGGAAGACAATAGATAACTAGGGCAAAAGGCACACCCAATTACCACAACCACCTACAAGAGTTAACACAATGGAAACACTACACATATAACAACAATCAAAGGAGGTAGAAGAGAAAATGCACTTTGTTGATTCATCAAATCATCAACATACATGCCCAACTGTAAGGCCTTCTAGGTTACGACCAACATTACAATTTAGACTTTAATGATGATCTTCGCATTTCAACTCTACTTCTACTCTTCCTTTTGTAACAATCATTCTAAAGTGTCTACCCAAGACCTCTTTAAATACCAGCACAACCACAAGTCGGCCTATGACAAATACCAACTAAATAAACCCTTACATTAAATGCAAACCAAGCCACAAGTTGGCTCTCAACTAATATAAATTACAAAATTAAATACACAAGGTCAGCCCAAACTAGAGCCAGACACAAACAACTTGGCCAAATAAGAACCAGAACAAATACTATCACTCGGCAATACTCGACACATACATGAAATCGACATCAACATGAACTCAGCAACCACATAGAGCTTGACACCAATAGGCACTTGGCACCAACATGAACTCAACAACCATAGAGAACTCGACACCAATAGACACTCAACACCAATAGGCCCTTAACATCAACTAAGAAGTTGACAACAACTAGGAGCTTGAAAACAACTAAGAGTTTGACAACAACAAAGATCTCGACAACAAGAAAGAGCTCAACAACAACAAAGAGCTTGACAACAACAATGAAACAAGAGAAACATGCAGGATATCAATTTAACCCAGGATGCTCCTGCATCAGCTTGCTTGATTGCACATGATAACTTGAATGCCTTATGAAAACTTGATTGCATAATAGTGAATGTCAAAGTAAGGAGAGATAGGGTGTTTATGTACATCATCCTACATTTTAGGGTTCAAAAATAAGCTAGATTGACTATAGGATAATTTCCCACTCAAAGCTTGACATAAGGCTTTGAGCCAAATTTAGGCTAAAAAGTGTGGGAGGTTTGAATTGTTTTATACTTAAGAAAATTAATCCAAATTTGAGGTCGATTTCGAGATGGTGGAAAATATGTGGGTAAAAGAGGAATGAAGTTACCAGGATCAAGTATAATGAACATCAAACCTTGAAATCGTAAAGATGGAACCCAATAGAGCATCCAATTATGGGTACTAAGTTTTTAGGTCGATATACTTCCCTACTTCTCTTATCTAGCATAAGCCTCTTATAGATCAACATTAAGCATTACTTTTAAATTATTGTCTATTTAAAAAAAATTATATACATAATCTTCAATTACTTTCAAAAGTGTGACAAAAATATTATTACAAGAATAATCCTGAGACTTTTAATAATAATAACATACATGCCTTTTTCTCATTCCATGTTGGAGGTACTTCCAACCATAATACCAAATATAATAATGATTTTACCCAGTATTAAATATTAATAAGTAAATTATGTTGAGATGTATTCTTCTAAATGTGCCTATTTTCATCCACTTGACTATGTGCAATATGCACTTCTAGAAGAATATATCTTGTTTTAATTTTTATAAGTTAAAATTATATATATATATATATACATGTTTAAATAGAAAACAATCAAAGATTGGAACCCAATCCTTAAAATTGGACTACAATATTTCAAGAACACTAAAACATCTAATATATTGTCTATGAGTCCTTGGTCTATTGGTGAGGTTGAATGACTTTAAATGAACCCATCAAGAATCAAATCTTGTTAATTGCAAGGTTCTAACATCATAATGGATGAGGTTGGGATAGTGCCCTGAGGATAATTGGCAAAAAAACACTCGTAGGAAATATTTAAAATCATGGTGTGTGGGAATGTGTGCAAGCGCACGTACATCATTAGTTTTAAAATTACAAGAGGGAAGAGCACATGTTTCAATTGTAACACATTTAATTTTGTCAATTAGAAGCTTACTAAAAAATATCAGGGAGTCAATAAGTAACATTTTTACCAAAAAAATATAATAACCAAATTAATTGTACAACTTTATTAATACCAAATAATACATAACTAGTAGTCGCATGCTTTTGTACATGCAACGAGTGTGCCGATAGGAGAGGAGATTTAAGAGAAAGACATAGAATGAAAGTGAAATAATGTAAATATAAGCTTTTTTAAAATAAAAAAATACAAAAATAAAAAAGTTGAAGATTAAAATATAGATATAAAATTTACAATATTTAGGAAATTTGAATATTGCTTAAGAAACATGTTCAATAATTTCAAGATTTTACAATTAAATTCAATTTATTATATATGAAAATCTTTTAAATAGATTAATAAATATTATTTATTTAAATTAAATTTATCAAATATCATTAAAAAAACCATCAAATTTTTTTTATAGAAAATTAATCCAACAAATATTCTATTGACTAAATAAATTATAAAAACTAAAAAATAATGCTTAAAGAAAAAATTAAACTAATATTAAAAAAATTAAAAGTTTAAAAACTAAAATCTAGATCAATTTTAAAAATCAAAAGTTAAATGAATAGATCACCTCATGAGCTAATGTGGAGATCACAACTAATAAATAAATAAATAAATAAAAACAATAGTTAAAGAGTAGAGATAACAACTAATAAATATCAAAACAAGAGTTAAAAGTGGAGAGAGATTAAAAAAAAAAGTTGGTAAATAATTAACGGGAAGAATTTTCAATTTTTCGGTCAAACTGACAAGTTTTCCGACGAACTGTCAAAAATTTAATTTTCGAGAACAAAGTTCCCACAAATAACCTATCGACTAAATTATTAAAATATTTATATATATAAATATTGAAAATAACTAACTCGACTTATTACGCGAAGTGTGATGATTACTTATGCCGCTAATAATAAAATTGGGAGGAGTTCTCAAGTCCAAAAGCTTTTAAGAAGAAAACGACGGCCGGCTTGTCGAAAACAAAGTGCCGGCCCAACTATCCACAAGAAACGACAAGCCCTGACAGGGCCCAAATCTGATGTTTGAACCCCTTACAACTGGATCCACGTAGCTCTCCGTCAGTCGTACACGTGGCACTATACCATTGATTGGTGGAAGACCTCGGGCATTTCCAGGTCTATGGGCAGCGGGCAGCGGGCAGCACTATGACTGTTATTATTTGAGGGCATCATTTCCTAGCTATTTCGCTTTACATTTTGTGTTTCCCCTGCATCTGCATCGGCATCTGCCTGTCACCAGGCGATTCCACCAAAGGGTTTCATCGGAGTTTATGAGGTATTTCCTTTCCTTTTTTTGGGAGCATTTCTAGGGTTTTGCACTATATATAAGAAGTTTGATGAAGCATCTTTCTATTGTTGGAGCGGGATTTCCTTGGTAAGGCTTTCTGTAACCTTATCATCCAAGTATGGTTTGTCTTTGATCTTATGAGTGCGATGGGAATCTGAGCTATGCGTTTTCTTAAGCTTTTATCCTTCAAATCTGGTCCTGTTTTAGTTTATTTTAGGTTAATTTCTTCTTTGAACGAGGGATAGGATTCTGAGTCCTAGTGAATTACTGCAATAAATTTTTACGACTTGTCTATTTTGGGGGCTTTTAGTACTTATTATTCAAGTTCGGAGCAGAGTATTTCGATGTACTCAACTTGTTGTTTAGACTTATGTTTAATGGAGTAATGACTGCACTGTATGTTTTATTGGATCTGTTGCATCTTGCACCGATGGGATTCATATCTTTGTATATGTGGACCAGTTTTATATATTTTAAGTTGCCAATGAGTACCCTCGAGGATACTAAGATGTAGCTCTGTTTTTTTGGTTATTGCAGCAGGTTTCGGAGCTAATCGCTATTGCAACCGGGATTCGCTCCTGATCGGCATACTTTAGGTTTGTGGCCTCTCTACCATAATTCTAGATGCATGAGGGATTTCTAAAGTTCCTTATAGGTGTAAATTCTTCAGCAGCCGCGTCGGTTTCTAATTTTGAGCTTCAATTCAGGGTTTAATTGTGAGGATTTACTGCTCATCAGCATATATTTGCAAGAAATGGAGTCATCCAGACTTGCCGTTGCTGTCGCATACGTTATACTGCTTATCTTTGTGTACTTTGGGGTTGCGAGTGCGGCGGACGCCATGGCGCCGACTCCTGTGCCTGAGAAAGGGGCGGCATCCATGGCCGTTGCTTCCTCTTTTCTCACTGCCGTCGTTTCATTCTTTGCTTTCATCCTCTTCTGAGGAATTTCATGTTGGAGACGATATTTTGGGATGCATTGTTCAGACTATTCAATTTATTAAGATTCCTACTGTTTAGGGTTAAGGTTTGGTTTTGTTTGTGGTTCCCGTCATTTACTCATATTTTTTGTAAATAATATTACTTGTGCTGATTGTTTCATTTTGCATTTAGGGAAAGAGGGTTTGTTTGTAAATCGATATCGACTATTAGAGCTGTCCGTAGCATAATTCGATTTCAATAGACGTTGTTATTTTTAATTGGGTTTATCTTGTTCTCTGCGGTTCAATGCTGTTCGCATATAAACAGATTTATACAGACACTGTAATATGTTAGGTGCACATTGTTTAATTAAGATAGGGTTTAATGGATGATTGATGCCTACGCCAATTCAGTGAGTATCATTATTACTAATAGAAAATGGTAATTGGAGTATATTTTCCCGCAAGTAATAGAGCCTATCTCAGTAGATTATCTACAAGAAAATGTAAATATTTTTTTTTTGGAAAGATCCATTTGTTTTATCAGAAAAGAGTTGAAGATATAATAATTATTTCATGCAATATGTTATAATTTTATTTTATTTTTGACATTTAATTAAATTTATTTGGCATATGAATGAATACATTTTATTAGCAATTAATTTTACTCATTTTATTAGTTGGTCTACCTTAAGAGCTAGCATAGATCATATGAGACTAGGCTAGTAGACATAACCCAAATCCTGTGACATACATGAGCGAAAGCAACATAGGCCACAAATAAAATATTAAAAAATAAGAACAAATATTTCAAGTCTCGTACTATTCTCTTTGATCAAAATTAAGATCAATCCAACACAAAACAACTCATTGCAAATAGATAAGTTGGCCAAAAGCTAACATTTACGTGGCAAAGAGTTGAGGTGAATAAAAATCTACACTTATGGAGCAAAAAAAAAGAAAAATGGATTGACACATCACATATCATTCAACCAACTGCACCAAATTGCATAACTTGCACACCTTGAAAATAATCAATTGATCGATGCAAGACATACTCAATTTGTTCAACCCACCTTGATTTCCAACCTTTAGATCAATCAAACAACATAGTAGGGACCTCGTCAGTTACATTACTAACTATTGTGATATTGCTATTAGGATTTAACTATGTAGTTTTTGAGTCAAATTGATTGACTCATATTTCATATAACGCCCCGCCAAGGGATCCAAAAGAATTAACCTAAAGTTTCACTAAGTTTGCTAAACATTTTTTTTTTTTTTTTTTTTAGTAAGAAAGTATGACATACACATCAAACAAATAGTAGCGGAAGCAATAACATGTAATCATCGACAATCATACATTGCAAGTTACATTTCTTAAAGATCCCAAGACGTTGAGTCACGTTTAAATTTAATTAATTCTAAGTCTAACAACTAACACATACATATAAAAGAATAATCAGAAACTCCAATGTCCATAATATACATTTGTTCCGAATGCTCCTTGGCAAATTAATTTGGAATGCTCATTCATCCACTGTACATGTCACAGGGTATGAAAGGCTTAAAAGAATATACATATGTAAAGATCAAGATACAACATCCTCAAATCTATGATACAAAGTACAGTAAAAATATATGAAACTATTCACCATACATGATACATCCATACATCCATAATGATAAAACATCTATCATAAAATCTAACCATCCATCATAATAATCCAAGAACACAGTGAAGGTAAATGCCAATCACGAAAACTCCAGCCACGGTGACCACGGAATGGATCTCAATGGTAAGAGTAAAAGCACTACCACCCGACCGCGTGGAACCTAAATGGTCCACTCTCACCGCGCTGAGGAGATAGTCTCAAGTCCCAAAATAGGATAACAAAACCTATAATCATAAATACTCTCTAAGTCCAGGAAATCCTATAAGTATGCTAACTCAAGGGTTCCTAAAAAGATCGACATCTAAATCCCAGAGGTACCACAAGACACGTAGGAAACCTAATATGCAAGCGGGAAAGTGTCATCGCAAAAGTCATGTAGAAGTTACCCGAGCAATCCCTTAGGAATCCCGGGTCCCTACTGATCCTGCGGCCACTAGTATCCTCTCGTACTGACGAGGCATACTATGGAATGCAAGGTCGTAACCAAGCGTCCTCTCTACCCCATCCTAGTCTGTACTAGCACTCATGGCATGGGAGAGAACATACAATTATCTTGTTAGGTTCATTTTCTCTCATTTAGTGTAAATGTTTTCACTTATTAAAAACGACTTACAATGGGTTTCTCAAGGCAGCCTCTTAGGGCTCCGACCCCCATTGCAAGCCACATCCCGACTCTACACATAGATAACCTACCCTAGCTCATGAACTCATAAATCAAAGAATCATAATAAAACCATCTCAGTCCTATACGAGCAACTGAAAATATCATAAAAAGATAATCCACAAAATATATCAGTTCTTCATGAGCAACAGATAACATCAATTAGTAATCAAGTAATCACGACAGTTCTCTATCAGCAGCTGAAGGCATCAATGATAAGTCACAAAATCCAATGGTTCTCTAATGAGCAACCAGAAAGTAATACAAGTATAACTTGATCGAGACTCAGAAATGGTTATCAAATATAACTGATCGAGACCCAAAAATGGTTAAGTTAGGTATTCTCAAATACATACATCTCAGCTTCACACAAGGAACTGGAAAGCAATCACAAACAGTAAACACAATCATGTCATAGAGCACTTCATCACATTACCATGGTCAGGTTAAGAAAGATCGAGACCAAATCATCAAGACATCACATTCACAAACCCCGAGCCTCTGGTAACAACCTGAACTGGTCAACGCTAAACCAACCCCAAATCATTCAAAGTACAAAGACAACATCAAGGTCTCAGAGATTGGATCTGAAAGTATATTATTTAAGATAAGGTAAGGTTTGTTTTTTTTTTTTTAGTTTAATGTCGAATTCAAGTAACGAAGTTTTCACAACTACCCTTTTTCGAATAACCCATTTCTATAATAACTTTCATTAAATCAATATCCAAATTTATAATTTAGTCAAATAACATTCATTAATAATTAACTTAATTAAACTAATTTTAATTAAATTAATCAATATTTATTAGATCTAATTATTTATTTTAATCCCACTACTAATTGTTAATTTATTAATATTTAAACAAAATTATTAATAAATTAAAATCTACAACTATATCTATACAATTAATATTTATTTATTAAATATTTAAAAAGTTTAATATATTATAAAAATTGAATATATTAAAAAAAAAATTTATTATTTAAAAATTTTTAATTAAATAAAATTCGTTTTTTTTAATAATTAAAAAAAATTATATAAAAAAAAAAAAATTAAAAAACGAATTCCCAAAACGTTTATAGCCCGTCAGCTTTGGCCGCAGGCCTGCGGTCGCAGGGCCTGCGGTGGCAAGTACTCTGTACCTGCCGTCGCAGTACCTGCGACGCAGGTACTGTCGGCCTGCGCCGACAGTGGGGGCGGGTACGGGGTAATTCCCTCCCCCCCACTATATTATATTAATATATATATTATTTTATATATATATATATATATATTTTTAAATTTGATTTTATTTTATTCTAAAACAATAAAATAAGTTTTATTTTAACAAAATTAATTTTGTTTAATCTTTTTAATAAAACAATTTCTTCCAAAGGGTAAATATGTAAAATATAAATATATATATATTTATATATATATATTTATTTTATTTATTTATTTATTTATCTAGAACTTTTCAATTTCATTAAAACAAAACCCTTATCAAATTAGATCTTAATTTCTAAATCAAGAAAACAATGGTTCTAATTAATTCATCCAGTCTCCATGGATACAAAAATTATTGACGAAATAATTAATAACTTCACAAGATTTGAAAGCTTAAAACTTTTATCACAGAGAAATCAGATCTACAAACCCCAGACACGAAGAAGGCAGGAAGGGATAATTGCAAATTTAATGGATAAAAAAAAACACAAGACCCTACCTGATCTTGATGCTATTATGCAACCTCCAGAAAACTGTATGCGAATTCGCTCCTCTCAATAACCTTCCCCTTCAAGACTTTCTTCGTATCAGCCTTCTGAAATTTGCTTCCAAAAATTGTCTTTTTCCCAAAAATTCTCGTTCAAATTCGTATCCCCCAAAAATGAACCCCCAAAGTTGTGATAAGCAAATTCTCCTCAATTCGGGGCACTAATTGTGCGTTTACCCGAGAAGACTCTTTTCACAACTCAGTTAACTCAAATTAACTTTTATTATCTTTTCTAATTCTTTTGCTTTCAACTTTCATGCACATTAAGTTGAATTATTAAATAACTTTATTTAAAAATTCACTTGACTTCAATTCTTAATTAATTTATTACTTTAAATCTTATGTGCACTTTTAAGAAATTAAATAACATTATTAATTTTTATAATTTAATCTTTTAATTTAATTCTTATATTTAACTCATGTTTAGATCATGCGATCTAGAATTCTTAATAAATTAATATCTTTCAACTTTTAATTCATTTTAGAACTTAATTGATAACATATTTAATTAATTTAAATAACAATAATATTTAGCATTTATTTAAAAATGAACTCCAAATATATTATTATTAAATTAAATAAATATTATCCTGTTCTAAATATATCTTAAACTTTAATTTCCAACTTTAATTCTTTTGTTTAATTAATTAATTAATTAATTAAATATAAAGATATCATAATAATTCCTTATTAAATTAAATCATTAATTAGTCTTTTTAATTAGACTTAATTAATAGAAAAATACACCAAGGACTCATAAAGCAACATACGAAAACCCATCATAGAAAAATACATACCAAATCAAACACAAGGGTTATAATTACCAAATTACATCATTTGATGCATTCAGAGGGTACTTAACTCAGATATTTGTCCTAATTATCAATTAGGACAATTGGCTAAAGGGTTTAGGATTTGGACTTAAGAGTTTATCTCCCCTCTCTTACCATTGAGACAGTGCGATAGGGTACGCTCATCCTGACAATTCAGAGAAGTCGATACCTGGTACCTGCAACCTGCATAAAATCCACGCATGTACAAACACAATATTCTAAGCTAAACAGGCAATGGCAGGAAGTGGTGCATCGTGTAGATCCCGACTAGCAGGTGACTACGACTCCCTTCCTTAACCATATCAGAAACACCATACATAAATAAAACAGCACGCACACCATACACATGCAGTATGGGGTAAGTATCCATAAGAAACACATGGAATAATGAACCATCTAACTAATTATCATCGATAACTGAAACCATTGAATAATCATCATACATGCATGAAATATAGAGTACCAAGTAATCTCATCATATAATAAGCTGAGTGTAAACATCATCTGATAATCTCTAAAATAATAATACTACTCATCAAACATAAATTGGCCTAAAAGAGTTTGGCAATCATATCATAAATGTAGCTCGAAAAATGTAAACTAGGGGCAGGCACTACATCCACCCCCCATAGACTTAGGCTTACTCCTGGAAGCCTATAAACAAATAGGGATATAAATCCCGTAATCTAGATGCATCCTCCCATGTCGCTGAAGAGTCATTAGTAGGGTCCCATTGGACCCTTACCTGCTCTATGGTTCGATCCCTGAGGGTCAACTCCCGCTGCTCCAGAATACGTATTGGCTCCAAAGCCAGCTGCCCGTCCTCTACCTGTAATGCATTCCAATCAAGAATATGTACAACATCAGGAATATACTGTCTAAGTACTGAAACATGGAAAACATCGTGAATGCGAGCAAGGCTGGGCGGTAAAGCAAGACGATAGGCAACTGGACCAATCCTCTCAAGAATATCGAATGGTCCCACAAAGCGAGGTGCTAGCTTCGAGCCCTTTCCATAACGGATCGGACTCTTCCGCGGATGCACTCTCAAGAAAACCTTCTCTCCCACAGCAAACTGCTTATCTGACCTATGAGCATCAGCATACTTCTTCTGCCTATCCTGTGCCGTTGTCAAATGCTCTCGGATACGCACCACCTGTTGCTCCATGTCACGAAGCATCTCTGGGCCCAACAGGATGCGATCCTCAAGGCTATCCCAACTCAAAGGTGTACGACAAGGGCGACCATATAAGGCTTGGAAAGGTGCCATGCCAATAGAACTGTGATACCCGTTGTTGTAAGCAAACTCCACTAGGTAGAGATAGTCCTCCCAATGAGTCTGGCTATCCATCACGTACATCCTCAACATATCCTCGAGAACCTGATTCACTCTCTCTGTCTGCCCATCTGTCTCTGGGTGATATGCTGAATTGAAGTTCAACTGCGCTCCCAGATCATGCTGTAGTGATGTCCAAAATGCGGAAGTGAAAACATGATCCCTATCCGAAATGATCTTTCGGGGAATACCATGTAGTCTCACAATGTCACGCATGAAGACATTAGCTACTGAAGCTGCAGTGTAGGAAGACCTGATTGGTGCAAAATGTGCCACCTTGGTCAACCGATCAACGGTGACCATGATAGCATCATGACGACGAAGAGTCATAGGTAATCCTACTATGAAATCCATAGAGATGATGTCCCACTTCCATGAAGGAACAAGATTTGGTTGCAAAAGTCCTGCCGGATGCTGGTGTTCTGCCTTGACTCTCTAACACTCAAGACATCTAGCCACAAAATCAGCAATGTCGCGCTTCATCCTGGACCAATAGAATAAACGTCGCAAATCTGCATGCATCTTCTTGACACCTGGATGTGCCGAGTAAGGTGCACGATGGGCCTCTGATAGGATCAATATGCGAAGCTCATCCAGTAGCGGCACATAGATCCTTCCTGAAAGTCTCAAAAGGCCATCTGATTCTAAGACATAGCCTGAAAACTTACCCTCCAAGGATCTCCCTGAATTGATCTCACTGCACACCTCCAGATACCATGCATCAGTGGGGAGTGCCTGAAGTATCTGACATCTCAAATCGACACTAAGAGTCATAGATGATATCACATGTTTCCTGTGACTCAAAGCATCAGCTATGACATTCTCCTTCCCCTGGATATACTTCACCTCAAAGTCATACTCGCACAAAAACTCCATCCAACGCCTTTGCCTAGCATTCAGATTAGGCTGCATGAATATGTACTGAAGACTACGATGATCGCTATGTAGTTCAAATCTGTGTCCCAACAAGAAATGTCTCCATCTCACTAAGGCATGAACTACTGCTGCTAACTCAAGGTCATGTGTAGGATAATTCAACTCATGATCCTTAAGTTTGCGTGACTCATATGCAATCACTCGACCATTTTGCATTAGAACTGCTCCAATACCCTCGAGGAAAGCATCTGTACACACCATGAACTCCCCTTCTGGATCAGGTACAGCTAAGATCGGTGCACTGGTCAGAAGCTCTTTGAGTTTCTGAAATGCTTCTACACACTTTTCTGTCCAAAGAAACTTCTTTCCTTTCCTCTGAAGGGAGGTAATAGGGTGTGCTATTCTGGAGAAGTTTTGAACAAATCTGCGATAATACCCAGCTAGACCCATGAAACTACGAATCTCCGACACAGTAGTGGGTGCAGGCCAATCTACTATTGCCTGGATCTTCGCAGGGTCTACAGAGATACCTTCGCCTGAAATAACGTGTCCCAAATACTGTATCTCTGATTGAAAGAAATCACACTTTGCCGCATTGGCATAAAGTTGATTATCTCTCAAGCACTGCAAAACTAAACTCAAATGTTCCTCATGTTCCTTTTGGGACTTAGAATATATTAGAATATCATCGAGGAACACAAGAACAAATCTATCAAGATAGGAACGGAACACCCCATTCATTAAGCACATGAAAACTGATGGAGCGTTCGTCAGCCCAAAGGGTACCACTGTGAACTCATAATGCCCGTAGCGAGTTCGGAAGGCGGTCTTATGAATATCAGCCTCCTTGATGCGAAGTTGATGGTATCCTGACTTATGATCAATCTTAGAGAACACTGTAGCTCCCTTGATCTGATCAAATAAATCATCAATCCTTGGTAAAGGATACCTGTTCTTTATTGTCACCTTATTCAGCTGTCTGTAATCAATGCAAAGGCGCAAAGAACCATCCTTCTTCTTCACAAAGAGCACTGGAGCTCCCCATGGTGATACACTAGGTCGAATACTACCCTTGGCCAAAAGTTCCTCTAACTGCAAACGCAACTCACTTAGCTCCTGAGTGGTCATACGGTAAGGAGCTCTAGAGATAGGTTCCGCTCCTGGAGTGAGCTCAATGCTAAAATCAATGTCTCTCTTCGGAGGCATGCCTGGAATCTCACTCGGAAAGACATCAACATACTCCTGTAAAATAGGGTGATCTAGGGTCTTCCTCGTAGATTCTTCCTCATCAAGCTCATTTACCGAAACAGCAAATACCTGACACCCCTTACGAAAGCTTCGCTTAAGTTGCATAGCAGAGATCATCCGTAGGGATATAGGTCTCAGTATCCCCACAATCTCAACATCCTTCCCTTGGTCATCCTGACACATAATGGTCTTCTTTCTGCAGTCTATACTAGCCCTATGAGAGCCAAGCCAATCCATACCTAAGACCACATCGTAGGAGCCAAGAGGAATAACTCAAAAATCGACTGAAGTCTCAAACCCTCCTATGCTAAGTCCACACTTATGAACTACCGAATTTGTGGAAACTTTAGCACCTGAGGCTAGTTCCACTTGCCAACCATGGTCTTGCTTAACCGGCTCCAGCTTACACTTATCAACTAGAGATGGAGAAATGAAAGAATCTGTAGCACCTGAATCAAATAATACAGAGAGAGGTGTACCTCGGATAGCTCCTGTAGTCTCAACTACTGTTCCCTGATGGTCTGCTTGACGGTGATCCACCGCTGCAAATACTCTATGAGATCCACCTGTATTTCCGACTGTAGGCTCAGATGCCGCTGGCCTGGGTCCTGAATACTGAGATGCTCGCTGTGGGCAGTATGCTGCAATATGACCAATCTGTCCACACGAATAACATCCCGTGCCTCTGCTAGATCCTCTCCCTATAGGTGGTGGATTCGACCGCTGGTGGCTACCCCTGCTAGCAAAAGACTGGTTGCTCTGTGCAGGTCGAGATTGCTGATTCTGTCTATTACGTTGAGCATTGCGATTGATCCTAGGGTTGGATCCACCGCCACCACTCTGTGCCTGAGGGTAAAATCCCTTATGCTGCTGAGAATGCGGCTGAGAATACTGATTCCTCCTAGGGAAGGGAGGCTTCCTGATTCCACCGGAATTGTGGTTGCCCTTAGATCCTGCTATAGTAGGCGCTCCCACAAATCCCCCTTGCCCAAAGTTGACACTCTGCTCTACCAGGATAGCTCGATGTACCGCATCCTTGAGGGTCTTAGGCTCAAATACCTTAACACCCCCAATAAAATGGTTGTTCAAGCCTCGAATGAAATGTTGTGCCAACTGTGCTGGGTTGTCACTGAATCCCGAAAAAGGCATGAGCTCATAGAACTTGCGCTCATACTCTACAACGGTCATAGTGAACTGTCTCAGGTTATGGAACTCATCTGCTCTATGCTGCTTCCATTCCTCTGGTAGGAATCGCTCATGAAAACTCTCCAAGAAAATCTCCCAAGTGACACTACCCATGTCAATGCCCAACTTCTTCTCCTCAATAGTCCACCAGGTGGCTCCAAATAACTCTAGATTGGTAATGGCAAACCTCGCTTTGACATTACTGTCAAAGTCCTGCATAGCAAAAATCCTGTCAAGGGCAATAAGCCACTGCTCAGCTACATATCCAGAACCTTTCCCATTAAAGGGCTTGATCTTGGACCTCTGAAGATCCTTCATCTGAGAAGATACTATGAATCTATGTCGATCCCTCTGAGGACTCCTAGATCTGCGTCTATGCTCATGTCCAACCTGGTGTGCTCTATTCCGCTCAAGAACAGGAGGTAAGCGATCAATAAGGGTTCACATCATTTGCCTCAGATCAACCTCCTCAGAGTCGGCATGTCCCTCATCGTGGTTCTCTTCCTGATGCCCACTGACATGCTCTTCCCTATTCTCTTCCTGAATGGGGCTCTCATGGATAGATTCATGAACACTAACATCTTTGCCTCGTCCACGACCTCTGCCACGGCCAAGGCTACGGCCCCTAAAGGAAGATCTCGTCCCAGATACCATCCTACAATAATATCCAAGACACAAGATGCTAAAATAACCATGAAACATACTACTGAAATACATAGATAAAAGACACATGTTTTGCAAACAAGATATTTTCAGTTTTCAGTTTACCTATAATATCAGTTTAAGTATTATTTCAGTTTTGAAGTTTTGAGTGTTGAAGTATGAATAAAATAGGTAACTAATAGTTTATATACTGTTTCAGTTCAACTAGCTTCAAGTTTTAGTTTAAGGTTTGCATTTTTATTCAACTAGTTAACACTAGTGGCGTTCCAATATACCCAGAGCTCCCAATGTAGAAACTTGGGCTCTGATACCAGATGTAACGCCCCGCCAAAGGGATCCAAAAGAATTAACCTAAAGTTTCACTAAGTTTGCTAAACATTTTTTTTTTTAGTAAGAAAGTATGACATACACATCAAACAAATAGTAGCGGAAGCAATAACATGTAATCATCGACAATCATACATTGCAAGTTACATTTCTTAAAGATCCCAAGACATTGAGTCACGTTTAAATTTAATTAATTCTAAGTCTAACAACTAACACATACATATAAAAGAATAATCAGAAACTCCAATGTCCATAATATACATTTGTTCCGAATGCTCCTTGGCAAATTAATTCGGAATGCTCATTCATCCACTGTACATGTCACAGGGTATGAAAGGCTTAAAAGAATATACATATGTAAAGATCAAGATACAACATCCTCAAATCCATGATACAAAGTACAGTAAAAATATATGAAACTATTCACCATACATGATACATCCATACATCCATAATGATAAAACATCTATCATAAAATCTAACCATCCATCATAATAATCCAAGAACACAGTGAAGGTAAATGCCAATCACGAAAACTCCAGCCACGGTGACCACGGAACGGATCTCAATGGTAAGAGTAAAAGCACTACCACCCGACCGCGTGGAACCTAAATGGTCCACTCCCACCGCGCTGAGGAGATAGTCTCAAGTCCCAAAATAGGATAACAAAACTTATAATCATAAATACTCTCTAAGTCTAGGAAATCCTATAAGTATGCTAACTCAAGGGTTCCTAAAAAGATCGACATCTAAATCCCAGAGGTACCACAAGACATGTAGATAACCTAATATGCAAGCGGGAAAGTGTCATCGCAAAAGTCATGTAGAAGTTACCCGAGAAATCCCTTAGGAATCCCGGGTCCCTACTGATCCTGCGGCCACTAGTATCCTCTCGTACTGACGAGGCATACTATGGAATGCAAGGTCGTAACCAAGCGTCCTCTCTACCCCATCCTAGTCTGTACTAGCACTCATGGCATGGGAGAGAACATACAATTATCTTGTTAGGTTCATTTTCTCTCATTTAGTGTAAATGTTTTCACTTATTAAAAATGACTTACAATGGGTTTCTCAAGGCAGCCTCTTAGGGCTCCGACCCCCATTGCAAGCCACTTCCCGACTCTACACATAGATAACCTACCCTAGCTCATGAACTCATAAATCAAAGAATCATAATAAAACCATCTCAGTCCTATACGAGCAACTGAAAATATCATAAAAAGATAATCCACAAAATATATCAGTTCTTCATGAGCAACAGATAACATCAATTAGTAATCAAGTAATCATGACAGTTCTCTATCAGCAGCTGAAGGCATCAATGATAAGTCACAAAATCCAATGGTTCTCTAATGAGCAACCAGAAAGTAATATAAGTATAACTTGATCGAGACTCAGAAATGGTTATCAAATATAACTGATCGAGACCCAAAAATGGTTAAGTTAGGTATTCTCAAATACATACATCTCAGCTTCACACAAGGAACTGGAAAGCAATCACAAACAGTAAACACAATCATGTCATAGAGCACTTCATCACATTACCATGGTCAGGTTAAGAAAGATCGAGACCAAATCATCAAGACATCACATTCACAAACCCCGAGCCTCTGGTAACAACCCGAACTAGTCAACGCTAAACCAACCCCAAATCATTCAAAGTACAAAGACAACATCAAGGTCTCAGAGATTGGATCTGAAAGTATATTATTTAAGATAAGGTAAGGTTTGTTTTTTTTTTTTAGTTTAATGTCGAATTCAAGTAATGAAGTTTTCACAACTACCCTTTTTCGAATAACCCATTTCTATAATAACTTTCATTAAATCAATATCCAAATTTATAATTTAGTCAAATAACATTCATTAATAATTAACTTAATTAAACTAATTTTAATTAAATTAATCAATATTTATTAGATCTAATTATTTATTTTAATCCCACTACTAATTGTTAATTTATTAATATTTAAACAAAATTATTAATAAATTAAAATCTACAACTATATCTATACAATTAATATTTATTTATTAAATATTTAAAAAGTTTAATATATTATAAAAATTGAATATATTAAAAAAAAATTTTATTATTTAAAAATTTTTAATTAAATAAAATTCGTTTTTTTTAATAATTAAAAAAAATTATATAAAAAAAAAAAACAAAATTTAAAAACGAATTCCCAAAACGTTTATAGCCCGTCAGCTTTGGCCGCAGGCCTGCGGTCGCAGGGCCTGCGGCGACAGGTACTCTGTACCTGCCGTCGCAGTACCTGTGACACAGGTACTGTCGGCCTGCGCCGACAGTGGGGGCGGGTACGGGGTAATTCCCTCCCCCCCACTATATTATATTAATATATATATATATATATTTTTAAATTTGATTTTATTTTATTCTAAAACAATAAAATAAGTTTTATTTTAACAAAATTAATTTTGTTTAATCTTTTTAATAAAACAATTTCTTCCAAAGGGTAAATATGTAAAATATAAATATATATATATTTATATAAATATATATATATTTATATAAATATATATATATTTATATATATATATTTATTTTATTTTTTTATTTATTTATCTAGAACTTTTCAATTTCATTAAAACAAAACCCTTATCAAATTAGATCTTAATTTCTAAATCAAGAAAACAATGGTTCTAATTAATTCATCCAGTCTCCATGGATACAAAAATTATTGACGAAATAATTAATAACTTTACAAGATTTGAAAGCTTAAAACTTTTATCACAGAGAAATCAGATCTACAAACCCCAGACACGAAGAAGGCAGGAAGGGATAATTGCAAATTTAATGGATAAAAAAAAACACAAGACCCTACCTGATCCTGATGCTATTATGCAACCTCCAGAAAACTGTATGCGAATTCGCTCCTCTCAATAACCTTCCCCTTCAAGACTTTCTTCGTATCAGCCTTCTGAAATTTGCTTCCAAAAATTGTCTTTTTCCCAAAAATTCTCATCCAAATTCATATCCCCCAAAAATGAACCCCCAAAGTTGTGATAAGCAAATTCTCCTCAATTCGGGGCACTAATTGTGCGTTTACCCGAGAAGACTCTTTTCACAACTCAGTTAACTCAAATTAACTTTTATTATCTTTTCTAATTCTTTTGCTTTCAACTTTCATGCACATTACGTTGAATTATTAAATAACTTTATTTACAAATTCACTTGACTTCAATTCTTAATTAATTTATTACTTTAAATCTTATGTGCACTTTTAAGAAATTAAAATAACATTATTAATTTTTATAATTTAATCTTTTAATTTAATTCTTATATTTAACTCATGTTTAGATCATGCGATCTAGAATTCTTAATAAATTAATATCTTTCAACTTTTAATTCATTTTAGAACTTAATTGATAACATATTTAATTAATTTAAATAACAATAATATTTAGCATTTATTTAAAAATGAACTCCAAATATATTATTATTAAATTAAATAAATATTATCCTGTTCTAAATATATCTTAAACTTTAATTTCCAACTTTAATTCTTTTGTTTAATTAATTAATTAATTAATTAAATATAAAGATATCATAATAATTCCTTATTAAATTAAATCATTAATTAGTCTTTTTAATTAGACTTAATTAATAGGAAAATACACCGAGGACTCATAAAGCAACATACGAAAACCCATCATAGAAAAATACATACCAAATCAAACACAAGGGTTATAATCACCAAATTACATCATTTGATGCATTCGGAGGGTACTTAACTCAGATACTTGTCCTAATTATCAATTAGGACAATTGGCTAAAGGGTTTAGGATTTGGACTTAAGAGTTTATCTCCCCTCTCTTACCATTGAGACAGTGCGATAGGGTACGCTCACCCTGACAATTCAGGGAAGTCGATACTCGGTACCTGCAACCTGCATAAAATCCACGCATGTACAAACACAATATTCTAAGCTAAACAGGCAATGGCAGGAAGTGGTGCATCGTGTAGATCCCGACTAGCAGGTGACTACGACTCCCTTCCTTAACCATATCAGAAACACCATACATAAATAAAACAACACGCACACCATACACATGCAGTATGGGGTAAGTATCCATAAGAAACACATGGAATAATGAACCATCTAACTAATTATCATCGATAACTGAAACCATTGAATAATCATCATACATGCATGAAATATAGAGTACCAAGTAATCTCATCATATAATAAGCTGAGTGTAAACATCATCTGATAATCTCTAAAATAATAATACTAATCATCAAACATAAATTGGCCTAAAAGAGTTTGGCAATCATATCATAAATGTAGCTCGAAAAATGTAAACTAGGGGCAGGCACTACATTTCACGAGTAGTGATTCAACATGAATACATCTCTCATGAGAATAAATGGAACACTCAACACTCATTGGATCTAGGCGATGATAGAGTTGCTTCACCTCTGTGAGCTACACCTAGATCCAATGAGCCTTTGTGAGTATCACCTAGATCCAATGAGTACTAAGTGTTCCATTTACTCTCATGAGAGATGAATTCATGTTGAATCACTACTCATGAAATATAGGTAAATGAGTTCGACTCAAAAACTACAAAATTAAATCCTGATAGCAATATTACAATTTGACTTGCTATGGAAATTATCTCCTACTTAATACTAACTATGCTTTGCATTATATTAGATTATATGAAGAACAATCCTAATTCGTAATATGACTTGTCCTAATTTCTTACTTCACTCCTAATCACTAGCCTTGTTAAGAATGGAAGACTTTGTTAGATAAAAAGGTTAATTTCATTTCATTTATTAAATTACCTTTTCTACCTTATTAAGATTTCACTTTATGCACCTTGCATTTTCATTTAATAATTAATTAGTAATTAGTAAATGTCATTTACCTTTTAGGTTACCCTTTTTAGGTTTTCAATCTCCGTCTATAAGGATTGGTCTTTTGTAATTATTTCTTATCTTTTTCATTACTAAGAATACAATTTGCATATTTTTAGAGCAAAAGTCTTGCCTCTTGTCTTTTTCTTCTCTGTGAGAGGTTTTTACATGTAGGAATTTTTCGGGCTTTTTTGATTTGTATTGCTCAAATCCTTCAGATTTATTATGCCAAGGGTGTGTGAAACAATCTATAATTGGGCTCCTCAAGGCTTAATCCCAATATTGGGAACTACTCATCAAGTGATTGAAATTAGTTTTTCTTTGCTTTAAAAAAACTCCCTATCCCCTTATTTGTATGAGAGAGTGATTAAGGAATTGACTTCCTTTGTATCCCAAATATAAGTATATATGTAATGAATTTCAAATGAGCACCAAGTAATTCACTAAGCATCCTAGACTTGTTAGTTGAGCAATCTCCTCATATAGATTGTATGAATTCCTTCTTCCCTTGATACTAATAACATTATAAGGTGGAAAGCTTACTATGCCAAGGGTGCGTGAAATAGTCTACAAGTAGGTCACCTTAAGGCTTAACCCCAGTGTTGGGAATTACCTATCAAGCGATTGAAACTACTCCACCTTTCCCTTCCACAAACTTCCTCACTTATGAAACCTAGGTAAGAGTTAGGAGTTGGATTTTTGCTATATATAATTTCATTATTAGGTTTATTATTTATATACATATGTGGCTCTTTTATCCATAATCTTTATTAGTGTATTTGATAATCTCTTATATATATATATATATATATATATATATATATATATATATATATATATATATATATATATATATATATATATATATATATATATACCACCTTCATAATGTGTGTGTGTCTTAATTTATTATGCATATATTTATTATTATTATTATATTATAATCTCTTATTCCATTCATGTTCATTCATGAAGAATATCCAGAATGCATTCTTCTCTCATTTCATGCATTTAGGAATAATCTCAATAAATATCTTAGCATTGAATGGTCACACCACTTTGGGAAGAGACATCCTTTTGTCAATAATTAATTGATCTTTCTCTATATGTTATTCTCTATCTTGCTAAATGTGCATTTTTCCTCTCTTTTCTTACCCTTCCATATGGAATTTTATTCTGCCTTTTATATTTCATGTTTGAGGGAGTCATTTCTTTTCATTTCATTAAATATAATAATATTTTAATTTAATTCTTTTATATTTTAATTTAGATATTATTTATATGATTCTATTTAATTATTTTTTATTATTATTAAATCCTCTTTTAGAAAGGCAACGCATTTTTTACAATTCTCTTCTAATTTATTTATTTTTATATTATTTATTAAATTCTCTTTCTAAAAGGAAACAACACTTAATCAATATCTACAAAATCACCAGTTTAGGAGCCTATACACATGATAATATAATAAATACAATGATTAGTCGTGAAGTCCAAAGCCACAAGCAACCATCATTCCAATTTATTTATTTATTTTCAACACATATCAACCTCCAAAAAATAAATCTTCCTCAATAATATCATGGCCTCAATAGTAATCTAAACCCTTCTTTTCCAATCTTCTTCATCAATTAGGTCATGTCTCAGCAAAACTTCAACAAACATATTCTTTCTTTTCAAATATTCTTCATCAATTATGACCTCTATCAACAAAATAGTTATGTCCCATCAGTGATAACTTTAAGAAACCCCTCCCAAAAAAAAAGCCTAAAATGTTGGCGAATCCAACATTTTGTAAGTAGGAAAATTTTAATATCAAGGGTGATTATTTTTGTTCCCTATAGGGAAATAAAATATTATATGTTGGCAAATTTTTTCTTGCCCTAGCAGAAATCATTTTAAATGTGGTGAATTAATAATTTTTTTGGTTGACGGATAAATAAACGATGGCTATTTTTTTCCTTGCCAAAAATGAATTAATGATGTCAGAGGCGAATTACTTGTTTTGTAGGAAAATAAATAATAATGGTCTTGGCTAATCTTTAGTGGTAAACTAAAAAATTGCTTAATCTGAAAGCAAAATTTGCACATGTATTGGCTAGTGGTTGTACTGACTGCTGAGTAGTCACTTTAAGTTTCAACTCATGTACTGTCTTAGGTGTATTATTATTATTATTAATGTCATAACATTGTTGCATCAGTGCCACTATTACCAAGTCGGCTACCATCACTTTCATATTTTTAATAGTAAGTATAATAGTTTTATTGACCATTGATTAATTAGAGATCAATGATAGAAGATGAATCTCAAGGCCACTCACTTGAAAAGACTTGGAGTGGCATGAAATTCTCTGGAATGGAGACACATGGAAAGGTTTGCATGGAAATCATTACTCAATATCATGCACTATCGATTGTTCGACATTCATGCCAGTACATTTCAGCGTTTCACACACTCAAAAATTAATAGGAATACAAAAAAATAAGATATGAAAGATCGTGAATGCCAAAGAATTAAATGCAATTGCCATTAAATAGCCTCTTCAATTCCTGTTTCATTATCATTTCTCATATTCTTCAATCTGAATTTGGTTTGCAATTGCACTTTGTAGAGTTTATTGAATCTTAGTCATGGATATGTCAATTCACTTAAAATGCATTATAATGGCTTTGGAAAAGCCCTTTTTGGGCAGGATTCCTGACAATATCCTTGCCATGGTTTGCAAGCCAGATGCTTGAAGTCCTTTTATCTGCCATGCTATATTCATGGTACTCAACCATGAATTCTTGAGAAACGATAAGAGGTACTATGTGTCCACGGATATTACCTTTTGCTTCCTCGTGTCTCTTCTCGACCTTGGAGGCAATCAAATAGACATGCTGATGCTTTTGGGTAATGTTTTTAAGGAAATGTTTTTAGAAGATGATGTCAAAATTCTTGTATTGGCCAAGCAGGTATCGGGGCTGGGCATTGACATCCCTTTTGTAGATGTAGCAAACAAGTGCTATGAGGAAGGCATAGGGTGCATTATACATAAGCATCATTTTCTGCTCGGCATGAATGAACGGTAATTGATTCGCCATCGGAAGTGAGTGTGGCTTGGAAGGGATTTTCTACGAAAGTGGTTGTTGTTGGACAACGTCAGCAAGATCGATTTCACATGGCTGGATGAGTTCAGTGACATCATCTTCTCTAACAGATTTCTCGTAGACAGACTTGAAGACCTTTCTGATTAAAGGCTTCAAGCCCTCAACCCCTTAGCCCGTTGATGCTTCTAGCCTCCTTGGTTCCTTGGTTCCCTCTTCCCTATTTCCTAAATATTGTTTCCTTACCTATTGCCCTTAGGGCAAAAAAATATTTTTAAGATATCTGTATTTTTCTTTGGATTGGGCCTTGTCCTTTTTTGTAAATTATGAAATAGTAAAATCAGGCTGATTTAATTAGCTATTTTGAATATCTATGCTATGAATCAATATTATGTACATTGTACAGTCTAAAATATTATTAATGAAAATAATAGCTTTTGGCTTCTCAAATCGTTGTTCTTGTTAGTTTATGATTTTATAAGTTTTTTTTTGGCATCTTGATTCTCAATGCACTATTGAAATGTTACTGTTAGTCTATGACTTTGTTAAAAATAGTTAATTGTTAATAATTAACTATTTTTCTTTGATTTGATTGGTCAAAACAAATGGAGCTTCAAGGAAAACTAAAGATTAATAGATTATAACTTTAACAAAGTTAAATATAATTTTGATAATTTATGTGTCAAATTTTTATTTTATACCTATCTTGTCACCTATTCCTAACTTTTTTTCCATTATAAAATCTTTTAAATGATGAAGAATAGTTTATAAACAATTATCACAATTTTCAATATATGTTAATAATTTATAGATATTTTTAACTATATTATATTTTAATTTTGAAACTAAATAATAAATATGAATAAAAATATAGCATTTGCAATTAATATTTTTAAATTGTAATTATTTTACTTACATTAAACTATTGTCATTATTATTTCATATCTTGCACCAATTTTATTTTATAAAATTTAATATATCTTTATTGAATTTTTCATATCATCTTTACAATAAAAAGCTTATGATAGAAAAGAAAATCATTTCTATAATAGAAAAGAAAATCCTTTATTTTTATATATTAAAACTATTATAATAATAATTATAAATTATATTATATATAATATTTTATACTATGTTGATCGAGCGAGACAAGATGAGAAGGTTCCTTCATGATGGGCAGACTACTTTTTTCTACTATGAGTTGAAGCATGGATACCAATGGCGTAGAACCCTGGATGATCTACAAGCTTTTGAGCAAGCTTGCATTAGGCTGAACAGAGAAATCAGTAAGAAAGTGAATGCTAGGAAAGAAGATTTATTCAGGTTGATGCAGATTCAAGAATGTAAAAGCATCGTTTGGATGGAGGGTTCCTTAGGTTGGACTGCCTGGGTGGTCAATTACCATGATGTTCTTAGTTAGATAGTCCTTCTCCCCTTGTTGTTATGTTGAACAACTTAGTCTGTTCTTCCTTTGTGAGGCTTGGCCTCCTTGTTGATTATTTTTGTGGTGGTACTTTGGTTGCTTTGTATTTTCTGAAACTCTTATATCTAATAGAAAAAAAAAAAAAAATAATTAAATTAACATCATGATTTTGACATGCTCATTGTTCAAGCTTAAAAGTAAAATAATAATAATTAATAACAATTTCTTTTATTTTTCTCTATATTAATTAATATGCGATGTAAACTCTTTTCAATGACCACGGCTCAATTTTGGGCCAAATTTTAAAAGATTGAAGATAAAGTCTATTTCTACCTAAAATTGGGACATGTGTACTCGAAGATTCTACCAGACATCCTGACCATTGTATAAAAGAAGGATTGATGGTCCGAGATGAATTTTGGGCCAATTTGGGGAATACTTTCCCATGTGCCTAGATTCATTCAGAATTGTGACACATGTCTGGTCATTGCCAATTGGAAGACTCGATTAATATTATTAATAATTATGTTTATAAACAATTATCAAAATTATCAATATATGTTAATAATTTATAGATAATTAAACTATATTACATTTTTATTTTGAAACTAAATAATAAATATGAATAACAATATAACATTTGTAATTATATTTTTAAATTTTATTTAAATTAAACTATTGTCACTATAATTTATTAATAATTATTAGTCCTTGCCAGTAGGTACTCGGTGAGGGCTAAGAGCTAAATATTTCATTTTCAATGTGATTCATTACTATTAATATTTTTATTTTTTAATGTAAGTGCATTAGTTTATATTTTATATTTTAATAATGCATTTTTTTAATAAATTATAATTTTTTTTGTCATTCAATTAAAAATAATATTACTTATATTATATAATAATTTAAGATTTATTATTATTATAAAAATATTATTATTTTTATTTATAATTATTTATTATATAATAGAACATATAATATAATTATAACCATATGATATATATGTAATAGAACATATATATCAATGATTATATAATATATTTATGAATACAATTTGAATTTAAATTAACGTCATCACAGAAAAATATAATTATATTACATTTTTATTAATTAAAATATTTTATATATTATAATAAATTTATTAAATTTAAATTAGATTTATATAAAAACTAAAGGAAAGTACTAGTGGCACTTGTTTCATATCTTGCACCAATTTTATTTTATAAAATATAATATATTTTCATTGAATTTTTCATATCATCTTTACAATAAAAAGTTTATGATAGAAAAGAAAATCATTTCTATAATAGAAAAAAAAGCCTATATTTATATTATATTATAACTATAATAATCATTAGTATAAATTGTTATTTTTATATATAAAAAATATTTTATATAAATAATTAAATTAACCTGAAATCAGGACACGCGTACTACAAGATTCTACCCAAAAATTAATATTTCGATTGTTGACTAAAAGAAAGTTCGAGGCCTCGAGATGAATTTTAGGCCAATTTGAAGAATGCTTTCCCATGTGCCTAGATTCATCTGAAATTGTGACACGTGTCCTTAACAAGTGTCACAATTTCGGATGACTCTTAACAACAATGATATCACTCCACAAATTCACTTGAAAATCATATCAAATCATCAATAATTAAGTTCTATTTTTATTAATTAATTTATTTAAAATAAACAAATTTATTCAAATGTATATCAATGTAATAAATTTTTACTTATTATTATTATTGTTATATACATTACAAAATTATTGAGTCTTGACTCTTTATGTCCCTTACATGTACATTGTACATACTATTAGTAAAGTACCTAAAACCATTAATTACTTAGTACTTTCATTTTAACTTTTAACTATTAACCCTACATGTTTTTAGAGTATGAAGTTGAAAGTTCTCCAAGTTGAGTCCGATACAAGAGGGTTTTCAAATTTCAAATTTTCAAAGACTGACAGAATTCCATTTTGTGTTCTAAAGACTAAAAGTGTGAAACTTAAGTATCATATGACAAAAATTATCCAATCTCGATTTTGGGTATTTAATTTTTTAAAAACTTTTTTCATTACAATTTGTAGTAATAGGAATCTTGATTTTAACTATCTTAGGTTTACACTTTACAATTATTTAAAATAAAGTCTGAAGAAGAATTTTGTGTAATAACCAGTAGTAGGCATGGGAAAAACAAAGTCAAAAACCTCTCGTACGAGTATAAGCATAAACGAAAAGAAACACATTATAGAACTCAAGCAAGTGCTACAAACCCTAGGTTTCATTGATGAATGTCATGATATTTTTGATCTTGTTACCCATGAAAATTTTGGAATCATGGAAATTAGAAATTCATTGTTTAATAAGTGGAAAGATCCACTGAAGGGGAGAAATTGTTACAAATATAACAATAGTATTCATCCACATACAAATAAACTAGCTACTTTGGTTACTGGATTAGCAAACCTTGCTATACCTAAAGTATTCCCTTGCCCTAAAATTGTAATGCTATGTGCTTAGAATTATAATGAAAATAGAAAGGAAATTGTAAACCAAAACACTTAGGAGGAAATTTTATCCATAATTGATAGTGAATTTTTCACTCTGTTAGACCTAGGGCTAGGGTTTAAACTAGAAAGTTTAACGAGAACATTGACTTGGATAAACTAGCACAGGCTTGTGACAAACTAGAAAGAGTTTTTCAAGATTCATTTATTAAGGGTTTAATAAACTCAGAGTCCTCTACTAGTGTTACACCAGACATAGACCATAAGCCTCCTTATCAGTATAATATTTTTGTGTCATGGGTTCAGAATACTATTTTTTTGTTATCATTTTGTCTGAGATTGGACAGTAACAAGGAAGTGGAGGCCAATGTTCTTGAAATGATTTATAATAACCATTGTTGAGGTTAGTCAATTGAGAAGGTAGATGTAAGATATAATTTTGTTCAACACATTGTTGAATCTATGCAACAACAATTACTAATGATTAAACAAAGTCCAACTATAGGCAAGAAGAAGACATTTAGGTTCATAAGTTAATTGTGCTACCTTCTTTTAGCAAAGCATCACCTAATATTTGAGACAGAGAATAACAAGCTTGATATTGAGATCTATAAGTTTGATGAGAAAATCTAGAAGAAATCAGAGACTCCAAGTCCAATAAATGAGTGAACACATAAGATGAGGATGATTGCTACAAATAAAAACTACAACCATTTTGTAGACTTCTTTTTGGCACCTATTTACCAAAAAATCACAGGCACTTCGATGCCTAGATTGCCCATGTCTTGTAAAGATTGCATTCAACTAGGAAGTTAGATTCAATTGGCTGACTGGTTCTTCATGGAAGAGTGCACTATCTTAAGGTTTTATGGTTCAATGGTTGAACCCTGTAAACTTCTAATCATGTTATAGAAAGGGTTTTTGCATTAGAATATGTATGATAGATGGAGAGCGTAGATGAACTTTTTAGTGGAGAACAAAAGAAAATGATATTTTCTTCCTTGCTTTTTGTAATTGGAGGCCTCACATTTGAGAGAAAGGCTTTCAAAGTGGCAAATGAATTGGTAATTTTTTTTGGCTTTGATTTTGTCAGTCACTGGAATTATGATCCACTAGACATAATAAAAATGAGACTTATTTCCAATGGGAACTGTACGAGAAAATATCAACATTAGGAGATGCCATTGATAGAAAAGTTAAAAAAAAAGGATTCATGGGATGAGGTTAAGAAAGAGATGGAGAAGCATGCAACGAAGAATAATATTTCAATGCAATAATTGTCATCCCAAATTACGACATTGCACAAATCAGAGCCTCTGACATACTTAAATTTCTATGAGAAAGCATCTGAACCTTCTAAGAGGTCTATGTTGAAAGCAATTAAAGATGCATGCACATCTACTTGTGGTGTCAAACCAAGATGACTGATTTTTGGCAAATGAGGCAAAATTTGGGTGAACCAAGGACATCAACTAGTTTTGATGAAATTAAGGAGGATGAGCTTTTTGGTGATTATTGGAATAAAGAGCATCCAACTGTACTATATGATTTTGGTAGTGTCAGTGATAATGAAAGACAGAAGGACCTCAAGTCTGATGCCAACATTTAGTGTATTTAGGATTTCGGGTCAACCAGGGGTAGAGATATTGTTAAACTTCAAATGAGTGATTATGTTAAACAAACATATAGTAAAGTGGAAAATGATACAAAAAATGAGTTATGTACGTATAAGACCCATTGGTGCAAGCAGTGAAGGGATTTGGAATCTAGTTCCAATATCAAACCCACCCAAAAGAGGATGTAATCGAATCATTGGACTCTTTGATATTGAAGATGATTCATCTAGAAAGGGAAAAAAACATTATACTTCTGCTTCTGAAGGTCATCTCAACACATTATTTGTTAAATCTTCAAATCTAGTTGTAGTTGATCCCACTGGCACTGGCACTAGCACTAGCATGGATGAATGTAATGCCTCACCAAGGGACCCAAAAGAAATGACCTAAGTTTTTACTAAGTTTGCCAATATTTTTTTTTAAAACAAGAAAGAATAACATGCACATCAAACACATAGTAGCGGAAGCAATAACATACAATCCACTAAAAGCATACATAACAGGTTACATTTCTTAAGGATCCCAAGACGTTGAGTCACATTTGAATTTAATTAATACTAAATCTAATAACTACCACATCCATATGAAAGAATAATTCAAAGTCCAATGTCCATAATATACATTTGTTCTGAATGCCTCTTGGCAAATTAATTTGGAATGCTCAATCATCCACCGTACATGTTACAGGGTATGAAAGGCTTAAAAGAATATACATATGAAGAAATATAAATACAACATCCTCCTCAGATCCATGATACAAGTAGAATAAAATAAATGAAACCATCCAACATACATGATACATCCCTCCATCATAAAAGATATAAACATCCAACATGAAATACAACTATCCATCATAAAATATAGCTAACTAAGTGTGTGGTTCCTCCCAACCATCAATAGCATCATTAGACCATTATAGGCCCTAGCCATCCCCCATGCGTAACATCCCAAGTCACCAATAAGATCATCAAGACTATATTAATAGAGATGTCACTACTAAACATACTACAACATAATCATAAGGAAATCTAACATACAAGAATACAACATAAGATGATCCTACAAGCAGATAAAATCACCTATCACATGCTAATCATCAATATGAGGAAATGCATTAGTAAATAACATCACCTAATCATGATAAACAAGCATCCCAAGAAGCTCCAGCCACGATGACTATAGATGGATATCAATGGTAGGAGTAAAAAGTACAACCACCTGACCGCGTGGAACCTAAATAGCCCACCCCCACTACATTGAGGAGATAGTCTCAAGTCCCAAATAGGATATCAAATCACATATCACAAGTACTCTCTAAGTCTAGGAAATATTAAAAGTACACTAACTCAAAAGTTCTAAGATAGATCAACATCTAAATCTTAGAGGTGCACAAGACACGTAGCAAACCTACTACGTAAGTGGGCAAGTGTTATCGCATGAATCACATAGAAGCTACCCTAGCAGTTAGCTTAGGACTCCAGGGTCACTAGTGATCCCCATGTGACCACTAGTATCCTCTCATACTGACAAGGCATACTACAAAATGCAAGGTCATAACCAAGTGTTCCTCTCTACTCCCATCCTAGTCTATACTAGCACTCGAGGCATGGGCGAGAACATACTATTATCTTATTAGGTTCATTTAATACCCATTTAGTGTAATGTTTTCACTTATTAAAATAATTTACAATGAGTTATTCCTAGAACCACTCAGGGCCCCCATCCCCCATTATAAGCCACTTCCTGACACTACATATAGATAACCTACCCTAAGCTCATGAAATCATAAATCAAAGAATCATAATAAAATCATCTCAACCCTATACAAGTGACTGAAAAATGTGAAAAGATAATCCACAATATTCACATCAGTTCTCCACGAGAAACTGAAAAGCATCAAATGATAATCATAATAATCACAACAGTTCTCTATGAGCAACTATAAAACATCAAAGATAAATCACTATATCCATCGGTTCTCAACAAGCAACCGAGAAGTATCCCAAAATAATATTGATCGAAGACTCCAAAATGGTCAAGTCAAACATGTCACAACATGACATCATCAAGAACAAATCAAACACTTCAGTCCCATCAAGGCAACTAGAAAGTAACTCAAGTATAATTGATCAAGACTCAAAAATGGTTTAGTCAGGTATCTCATAAACATACACCTCAGCTTCACACAAGGAAACTGGAAAGCAACAACAACTAATAAATACATCCATCATAGAGCATATCAACACATCACCATGGTTGGGTTTAGAAGATCGAGAAAAAATTATCATAACATCACAATCACATAACCCCTGAGCCTCTGGTAACAACCTAAACTGGTCAACATCTAATCAACCCCAAAAACCCCAAAGCATAGACAATATAGTTTCATAGTTTGGGTTTGATTTGAAAATACACAATAGGGTTAAAAGTAAAGTTTCAGTTTGTGTTTCAAAGTACATTTCAAGTGTATAAGATTCTGAGTTTATTTGACACAATAACCCATTCATATATTCGACCCATATATATAAAGTTACCCTCGTGTCAAAAGTCAATTTCTTAACAGAATAATTTGAGGATAATCCTTTTATTTTATTTAAGTTATAAAAATAATGATTATAAAATAATTATAATTTAATTAAAATCCATATCGTTAATTATCTACACTTCTTTTAATAACTTTCATTATTAATAAAACTTAATTAAATTAATTAATAATTTATGTAACTATAATACATTCATTAATTATATTATTAAATATTAACATAATTTAATAGTAAATTATTAATTAAATAATAATATAAATTTAATATAAACTAAATACAACTTAAATTTATTAAAAAAAAATTAAAAAAATTAAAAAACATTTAGAACCCGCCAACTTTTAAAGCTAACCACGGTAGCTCTGCCGTAGCAGACTACTGCTGCAGTAGTAGTCCTTGCTGCGGTGGCAACAGCTAAGCCGCTGGTAAAAAGGTAAGGGGATGGAGTGGGGTAAAACCCCCCCCTCCCAAAATTTATTAATTTTTTTTTTTTTAAATCACTTTCATTCAATAATTAATTTATTTCATAATTTTTTAATAAATTTAAAATTTAAATAAAACCAATTCCCTTTTTAAAATAAAAATATATTTTATTTTATTTTAAATTTCCACCAAAGATAATATTTAAATAAATAAATAATTTTAAATTTATTTTGACTAATTTTATTTTATAAATATTTACAAATATAATCTAATAGAGAAAATATCATTAACCAATCAAATTTCTAATTTCTAATTTTCTTCTTATTTCAACCCATCCCAAATCAAATTCTAATTTCTTTAATCTACTAAATGAGGGTCTTTGATTTCTTTTCTAATCTCCATGTATATAGAAGGTATCGACATACATTTAATAATTACAATATTGAATGTTCAAGTATTCACCATAGAGAAATTTGAATTCACAATACACAAACACGAAGAAGATAGGAACGAAAATTACTTAATTAAATTGTGTGAATAATTATAAGTGTCTACCTGGACACTGATGCTAATCACTATGCCCAAGAGATTGAAGAGAAATCTCTCCTCAGAGAACCTTCCCTTTTCGAAAATTCCTTCCTCTTCCCAAATTTCGCTCTCCCAAATTCGCGTCCAAAACTCCTCCCTCAAAAATGAACCCTCTAATTGTGATAAAGAGCCCTCTCCTTAAATTAGGGCACTGATTGTGCGTTCACCTGGGAGAACTCCTTGTTCACAACCCTTAACTCAATATTAACTTTTATTAATCTTCCTTTATCTTGCATTAATATTTTTCATACATGTTAAATGGATTATTAAAATAACTTTATTTAATTTCCACTTATCTTCAATTTAAATTAATTTATTAATTTTAATCCCATGCACACTTTATGCAATTAAAATATCTTTATTAAATTCACTTGTTTTATCTTTTAATTAATTTCTTATATTTTCAACTAATGTGAACTAACAATTTTTAATAAATTAATATATTTTCACTTTTTAATATATTTTTAAAACTTAATTGATAAAATATTTATTAACTTAAATAATAATAATATTTAACATTTATTTAAAAATAAACTCTAAATATATTATTATCAAATTAAATAAATATTATCACATTCTAAATTATCCTTATAACTTTTATCTCTAAATTTAATTCTTTTATTTAATTAATTTTAGAATTAATTAAATATAATTAAATATTAACATATCATAATAACTTTCCATTAAATTAAATCCTTAATTTAATCTTTTAATTAGACTTAATTAATAGAAAATACACCAAAGACTCACAAGGAAACATACGAAAATTCATCATAGCAAAACACATATAAAATCAAACTAAAGGGTTATAATCAAGAATTAACGTCATTTGACGCATTCAGAGGGTACTCAACTTAGATACTTATCCTAATTTTCAACTAGGACAATTGGCTTAAAGGTTCAGGATTTGGACTTAAGAATTTATCTCCCCTTTCTTACCATTGAGATAATGCAATAGAGTACGCTCAACTTGGCAATTCAAGGAAGTCAATACCTGGTACTTGCAACCTACATAAAATCCATGCATGTACAAACACAATATATACTAAGCTAAACAGGCAAAGGCAAGAAGAGGTGTATCGTGTAGATCCTGACTAGCAGGTGGTTACAACTCCCTTCCTTAACCACATCAGAAATTCCATACATAAAGAAATAAGCACGCACACTGTATACATGCAGTATAGGGTAAGTATCGATAAGAAAAAACATAATAATTCATCTAACTAATCATCATCAATAACTAAAATCACTGAATAATCATCATGCATACATGAAATATAGCATACCAAATAATCTCAACATATAATCAACTGAATCTGAAACAATAACTGATAATCTCTAAACAATACTACTAGACATCAAGCATAAAACTAGCCTAAAAGAGTTCAACAATGATAACAGAAATGCGAACTAGGGGCAGACACTACAATGAACCTTGTACAAAAAAGAAAAAAGTTATGACAATTACACCGCCCACAATGTCATCGATTACTTCATCAATGTATGCACCAGTAGCTTCTGTACAAAACTCAAAAAATAATCCTAAAATGCTAGATTTGGAATGGGTCGTCTTTAGTTTGTTGGCAATCTTCAAAATACAATTATAGGTGGAGTAAGTTTAATTGGAGTTGGAGAAGCATACAACAATACAACTGATAATTCACCTTTTAAACACTCAATTGTGTCAGCAAATCCAGATTTTAGTTTGAATGAGTTTGCATCAAAATTTGAAGATACAAGTGAAAGAAATAGGCAAATTATGAAGACTTTGAAAAGTGATGCAGCTGCTGAATGTCAGGGATCTACTAATAGAATATTTCCAAAATATGATCCAAACAATGAAATGATGAACTTCATGGCTATTATGCCCCTGGGTAGAGATAATAATCCACCAAAAAATGTAATAAATCATAATGATATACAAGTTACTAGTCTTCAAATGGATTTGTCAAAAATGAAAAATATTGACAAAATCAATATATCAAAAGAGAGCAACAAAATGGTTTACTCTACACTTTTGAAAACGAAGAGGACAAAAAAGGCTTACAAAGAAAATAGAAAAGTTACAAGTAGACCTTGATAATGTGAAGGCCAAGGAGAAAGCAATAGATAATAGGTTTAAAGAATTGCAAAATAGGATAAAGAATTTTTCTCCTACAGAGGCAATTGTCCAGCAAGAAAAGATGAATGAACAAGTGCAAGATTTGACTAAAGAATTGGATGAGTGCCAAAAAAGACTTCACCATGAACAAGCCTCTACTACACAGTTGTTCAAGTCTATAGAGAGTAGTGCATAGGTCAATAATAAATTGAAAACTAACCTAGACTTTGCTATTGTAGATGCTCAAAAATGGTTCGCATCTATGGTTTCATCACTTATTCATGCTAATTTGTCCCATTTTCTCATTATAATAACTTTGATCTTTTGGCCAAATTGATCATACTTTATCATTTGTATCCTCTTTCACATCAATTTCATGTCATTTTGAAATCATATGAAATCAACTCAAAACCATTTCATGTCAACTTGAAATCACCCCAAATCAACTCAAAATCATTTAAAATCAATCCTAATCAACCCAAAACATATCAAACATCTCAAATCAATCATCATTTATCTGACTCCTAGGTACTGTTGTGGCTATTAGTGCCTTGGAAACCTATCAACCTATCAATCTTATCAATTTGACCAAGTAGTATTGTTGTAGCTCTCAGTGCTAGGTCAAACTATCATTCATGTCATCTAATCTTTGACATTTTTGAGGCTTTCAATGTCAAATCATGGCATTATCAACCATTTTAATAATATTGATAGTGTCCATCGATGTTATTATGATCAAACCTTTTCAATCAATTTCAATCCTGTAGCATTTGCAATATCAGTTAAATGTTACATATCAATCAATTCATGTCATGTGTCCTTGGCATGTTATCAACTTCAATCAATCAATCTGACCATGGCTTTGGTTTACTTTTCATCATCTCATTCGATCTATATCATCATCATATTTTCATCAAAGGATATAGTCACATTCATTTAATTAGTTTGGCTAGTCATTTACTAATTTTCTCTATAGGATTAAATAACCCATAATTTAATCCTATTATTCTTTCTAATCATTCTTCCTAATTATCATCCTCAATTAATTAATTATATTAGTTAATTGATTCATTATCCGCAAACCATGGAAATTCTTAATTTCCTAAGTTCCATTTTCCATCATTAACTCCATTTTCTACTAATTTTTATTTTGTGGAATAAAAGGATTTTTAATTCAAATATTCCATAAAATATTGCATCATAGTGACACTTGGATATGACACATCGTGGATCCTCCTTTGACACTTGAATAAGATATGTCATAATCAAATATTCTTATTCCTTACACATGTCCTTATTTGGCTTATTTGTCATAGATTCTTGGCTTTAAGTGGGTTGAGGTGTCTTATGATGGATTATAGATTCTCTTCCATGTTTAGCCAAGTTTGACTTCCATGTGTCATAGAATCTTACAATTGACATATTTTGTCATATGCGTCATGGATTCTCAAAGGAATCTCTTGCCACATCACATATCTATGGGTGAAAAATCCAATGCTCTCACTTTGAGTGTTGATTATTAAATGAGCACTCTTTCTCTCATTTCCTTTCTTAATTCCTTAAGTCCTTGGAGTCATAATTCTTGAATCTTTGAGTCTTTAGCCTCTTTGCATTTTCACACCATTTTCTCTCAAGCTTAAATCACAACTTCAAGTATTCTCATGGCATTATCCTTAAGAAAGAAGGACATGGGAGCTACAAATGAAAGAGGGGGTTTTTATTAATTTCTTTATTAGTTTGGCTTTCATGGTAGACTAGTGGGTGCTAACATATGTTGATTGAGTTTTGTGATTTGCTCATAGTATGTTATGCATTTAGTCCATTTTCTAGGCTCTACAAATAGTAGGAAAGTATCTTATTGTCTTTCTAAGACAATCTTGTCCCATTAGTTTGAAATAAGAAAGTGAGTGGAGAGGTCACTCTTTAGTGGATTTAATTAACTTTTCTTTGTGTGTTTGGGAGAAGCATTTAGAGTGTGGGATTGTGATCTTTACCTATTATAGGAAATCATAAATCTCATCCTTTTCTTGTGTGTCCACTTTTGTTTAAACTCCTTGTGAGATTCTTACCTTTATAGGGCCTATTGTTGAGGGAAAAATCTCATGGGAATGACCTTGTACTGTCTTATAATGGATACACTCACCTTTTAATACCTTTTAGCTCCCTCTTCATAATGCCTTCTTTAGACCATTGATATAACTATGCTTGACCTCCATTTTCTCTTATCTTCTGCCTCTTTCCACCCTATTTCTCCTCATATTTTCCTCTTCTTTCTGTGACACTCAAAACTTGATCTCTAGGACTAGGTCATCTCATGTTGACCTATTCTAGATTAGGTTGACCCAAGTTGACCTAGTTTGTGATGATTTTAGGGCTCAGGGTCTAGAAGGCCTTAGAGGTTTAATTAATTTTCTTTCACTCTTTCATCAGCTCATACTATTTTCCCACTCAACAACTCATATATAAGAAGACTTGGAGGCTTCATTTTCACATCTCATTCACTCATTCATCCAATATTTTTCTCTCAATTCCATATTTATGCTTCTTGCATTAAAGGAGTTTAGGAATTTAAGATTTTTCATGCATTCAAAGAAAAGAGATTTCTATCAAGCATTGAAGGATCCTTCATGAGCCTCTCCTCTTCAAGATATATCTTACAATTGGCCATCAAGGGAGGAGATCTACATTGAAGCATTTGTATTCTTTATTGACTCACTTTTACATCCATGTCACCATGCTGAGATTATGATAGATTCATTAAAAAGTGTGGAGATACCCTACATTCCTAGTTCAAGATCTATAATACACCTACATACAAAATCCTTATTAACAAGGGTTTCAAGAAAGATGAATCCTAACAATGTTGAAAAGAGATTGTTTTGAAGTGAAGAACCTATAATGGAACAATCATTAATTTGTCAATGATGTTAAACCTACTACCTACTGGTGAGACAATTGATTTTTGGTCTGAAAGCTATCATTTGGTTGATTGATGAAGAGGATTTGAAAATAGGAGATAACAAGAGAACCTAGAGAAAGGTTGAGTTATTTGGTATACAAAAGGAGCACTAAGACCAAGTAAGAAATTGATACTATAGTGTATTTCTTATCTACTTAAAGTCTAAAATGAAACATTACTCAAGTTAATACTAGAAGAAGTTGAAGTAAGAAAAGTGTCTTCTATGCCTTTTCGAGCAGTCAATGCAAGCCGAGTAGAAATTGATAGAAGCCAAGTAAAAATCAAAAGGTGTTAAGAAAAGAAGACAAACAGTGCAAGCCAAGTGAATGTTAGAATAAGCTAAGTAAAGTTTAGTTGGTGTCAAGCATCAGTAAACTCTAGTGTTTTCTGAGTGAACTAATGTTGGCCAAGTGACAAAAAATAGTGTTAAATCGAAGATTTGATGAATATGAGCTAACTAATTTGATTTCTTGAACTATGTGAAGCATGTGGAAGATAACTAGGATGAGGTGGTGTTACAAAATTCAAGGTAAACTATTTTGAGGAGAATTAAAGGAAGATTGTAGAGGAAGTTTCTAGAGGAACAAAATAGAAAAGTGGGTAGATTCATTGAATCCTACCTAACCCTAAAATGCACAATTGTGGTTAAGTGAAAAAAGATCTAAATTCTTTATTTATAGAGATAGCTGGTCAAAAGAAAAGGTTTTCATGCGTGAGAACCTAAGGAAGACAAGGAGTCTAGGGTATTCCTTCATCTAGTGGCTGAATAGAAGAGACTACAGTTTGCATACAAAGAAAGAAGGCTTAAGGGGATAAATGCTTGAAGGGTGAACAAGCTATCAAAGTATCAATTCCAAGAAGAATGGAGGAATAAAATAGAGATCTTTAATCTTTAAGTGAGTTGTAAGTTTTTATCAGATCAAGTCCAATGCTTACGTTCTAATAATTGTACTAGTGTGGATAAAATCCTTTAGATTAAGATTGACCTAACAGTCATTTGTAAATCCTTTAACTTGGTGACATTCTAATGGAATGGTCTAAAGTCCTCTAACAAGGCTCACTCCTAAAAGGTTGATTTAAATCCTATAACCAGGTCATATTTAATAATGTGTATTGTAACCTTTAACAGGGTTGGCATTTCATAGGACATCACTCCAAAAGAGTGAGAGTTAGTAGCATGTTACTAGTGTTTTTTCCCAAATTGAGTTTTCACATAAAATCCTTGTGTCAATTTGTGTGAATATTCTTATGGTATTTCATGTTTACATTTTTGCAAAATTATTTTGATCTAGGACAATAACCTACAAAGTTTAAGCATTGTATGATCTAATGGATGCATCCATGATAAGGTTTTATGGATGTGGATCTAATTAGCACAAAAAATAATTATTTGTACATTTGGACCTTGGATAAATGATTCACCCCCCTCTTAGTTATTCTAAAGAATTCTAACAATTGGTATTAGAGCCATAGTGCTTGAGAGGATATAGTTTGAAGGTACTAAGAGCTAAAGACCAAGATGTATAAAAAGGAGGTGCCCAAACTGAACAAGGAAAACTTTTAACATCATTATATTTCCACAATCCATTTGTATATAAGAAGTTTTCTAGATTTGATTGTGTGTGTTTTTTTACCATCAACATTTCTGATCATACTACATGATCCATCATCAGGATGAGAAAGGAAAACTTTCCTGCATGGAAAGGTTTGATGAAGCTACACCTAAGAGGTCTTGGAGAACATGCAAAATCTACCATCACCACTAAGCATGTTGATCTTGCTAGAGCCCAAACTACTAATGATTTAGAAAGGAAGAAAGAACACAATCAGGCAATGTTGGAGATTTTCTCTGCCCTAAATTACTATGAGTTTGATGACATCAAATATTTTGACTCTGTAAATAAGATGTGGGATGCTTTACACACAATTTATGGAGGAGATGCAAATGTTTTGAGGGACAAATCTGAAAGTGTAAGAGGGAAGTTCAATGAAATGAGAGTGCAAGAAGGTAAAAACATTATTCAATATTATTATAGAATAAAAGATGTTGTGAATGCTATTAGAGGAGCTAATGGTATCATTAATGATGAGACTATAATAAAAAAAGTACCGAGAACACTACTTCCTATCTATGATATTAGAGTTTCTACCATACAAGAACTAAGGTGTATACTTGGTAGTAATCCAAGCCTTGAAGGATTGATGGGTAGGTTCACTACTTTTGAACTCTCTAATTTTGATAATTTTAAAATTGAAAAATATTGAATTTTCTTTCAAAGATAAAATACGATTAAAAGAACTTAAAGAGAAAAAAGAAAAGGTCAAATATGTTTCTATTGATAGTGATACAAATGAGGAGGATGTAGAACAACTTTAAGCATTTCTAGTAAGGAGATTTCATAGAGACAAAGGACAATTCAAAGGTGCGCTACCTATCATGTGCTTTAATTGAAATGAGGTTGGTCATACTGCTGCTAGATGTCCAAAGAAGAACAATAGAAGTGGAGAAAAATATAGAGCTAAAATAAATGAGGAAAGAGAAGATTATAAAGATAAAGGAAAGAAGTCTTGCTACATTGCTGATGAGGAAACCAAAGATGAATATGATGAACATAATGATGAAGTGGTGTATGCTTCTATGAAGGATGAGGCAACTGCACTAGTGTCTTATGTGAGAAAAAGTGATAGATGGATCATTAACAATGAGTGCTCACATCACCCTTGATTATTACAATGGAAATAGTGTAAGATTTGGTAATGATGCACCCTATTTGATAAAAGGTAAAGGATCAATAAACCTAACATAAAAGATCATGTGTGACAATGCTTATTATGTAGAAGGACTTAACTATAACTTTTTGAGTGTGTTACTACTGAATAGTTCTGGTTACAAAGTTGAGTTTGAAAACAAGATAGAAAATATCTTGACATTGATGGGAAACTAATTGGAAAAGGTGATCAGACTAGAGGTAATTTATTTTATCTTGACATGAATGATGCTACTTGTCTTGTTGTAGAATTTATGATGTGTGGCTATGACACAAGAGGTTATGTCATGTTAACTTTGATAAATTAGTAAGTATTATTAAAATGAAAAGAGTCAGAGGTTTTCCTAAATTGAAGAAACTTGACAATATGATTTGCAAATAATGTTAGTTAGGCAAGATGATAAAATCTAGTTTTAAAAGTAAGACTCAAACCTCTAAAGAAATTTTGGAATTAATTCATAATTATTTGTGTAGACCAATTGATGTGCAAAGTTAAAAAGGCAAAAAATACATTATCCTATTTGTTGATGATTATTCTAGGATGATGATAGTTATGTTTCTAAAACAAAAATCTAGTATTTTCCAAATGTTTAAGTGGTACTTAGCTAGAGTTGAAAAGAAGATAGGAAAAAACTTGAAATGTCTAAAGATTTGACAAAGGTCGAGAATTTACATCAAATGAGTTTGAGATGTTCTGTAATGATAGAGGAATCAAGAGACAAACTTCTATACCTAGGACCCCTCCACAAAATAGGATTACTGAAAGGAGGAATAAATCTATAATGGACTATGCTAGAACACACATGATGGAGGAGAATGTTTCTTTGAAATACTAGAGAGAATCCATAAGTACAACTGTCTATACCCTAAACTAAGTATGAGTCAAGAACGGCACTCATTCAACACCTTTTGAATCATGGTATGGATACTCACCCAATGTAAAATATTTTAAGGTATTTGGAAGCAAGTACTATATTCTAAAGGATTCCAAGAATGTTAAATTAGATGCTAAAAGTGAAGAAGGTATATTGCTTGGCTATTCCACAAGAAGTAAAGCTTATAAGTGTTTGAATGCTAACACTAACAAAGTTGTGGAAAGTGCAAATGTGAAGTTTGATGAATATACAGAGGCACATAAAGCTAAACCTATAAAAGAACCCAAAAAGTACAAATTCTTTTATATACTTTTATGAAGTTATGCCTATCGATGAAGGTGATGTAAACCAATTTGTAAATCAACAACAAGTTTCTATGACTGCCAGGTCACATACAATAAATGCCGAGTTGCATTAAAGAATTGAGTTGCATTCAAGAGCCAAGTTGCAAAAAGAGGTTGAGGTACATTCTAATTCTAAGATAAGTGTACATGAAAGGAATGCCAATCTACGTCATGGAGAAGTATATAGTGATTCTTAAGTTGACAGAACCATTAAAGAAAGAAGAATAGAACCAATATTGTCAAAGTATGTCAGAAGACATCACCCTATTGAAAAAATTATTGGAGATAAAGAAGCTAGACCAATGACAAGGAATAGGTTGAGAAGTGATACATGTTTGTTAAGCATGCATGAGCCTAAGATAATAAAAACTACCTTAGAGAATGATGACTAGAGTAAAACCATGAAAGAAGAGATTGATTAGATTGAGAAGAACAAGACAAGGGTTCTAGTACCCAGACTAGAGGACAAGAATGTGATTGGAACCAAGTGGGTATATAAAAAAAATTTAGTTGAGAATGGTGAAGTCACAAGAAATAAGGCAAGATTAGTTTGCGAGTATGCACAAGAGAAAGGAATAGACTATGGAGAAATACTTGCACTAGTTGCAAGATTGGAAGGAGTAATAACTTTGCTTGCTTACTTTGGATACAAAGGCTTTAAAGCTTATCAAATGGATGTGAAGTCAACATCTATGAATGGTATATTAGAAGAAGAGGAATACATAGAACAAATTGAAAAATTTGTTGATCCAAACAACAAGAACATGGTATGTAGATTAAAAAAGCTTTATATGGTTTAAAAAAAGTCCTAAGAGCATGATATGAAAGGATTCAAAATTATCTTGTGAAGATTGGTTTTGAGAAGATTGATGATAACAACAATTTGTACTTGAAGAAGGAGGTAAAGATATTTGACTAGATGGAATTTTTGTTGATGATATCATATTTGGAGGCCAAAATGTATTATGTAATTCATTGGAAAATGACATGAAGAAATAATTTGAGATGTCTATGTTTGGAGAGATCAAGTTATTTATTGGTTTGCAAGTATATCAGTTGAAATATGGTATATACATCACTCAACCTAAGTATGTGAAGGAAATATTGAAAACTTTTGGATTTGAGGATTCAAAACTAGTTACCACTCCTAGGGTGATAGGACACAAACTATCAAAGAATGATGATTATGCTGATGTGAATCAAACATTATACATTTCTATGATTGGAAAGTTGCAATATGTAGTGCATATAAGATCTAACATTGCATTAGTTATGAGATTGTTGCAAGATTTTATGCAAATCCTAAGGAGAATCATTTGATGGCTATTAAGATAATTTTTGACATTTGAAAGGAACAAAAGACTATGGTCTATACTACAAGAAAAATGAAAAATTTGAGTTAAGAGCCTATATTGATTTAGATTGGGATAGAAACATTGATGATAGAAAGAGCACTGGTGGTGAATCATTTTTCTTAGGAAATAGATTGGTCACCTAAAACGACAAGAAAACAATTTCTATATCTCAATCTACCACTAAAGTTGAATATGTGGCTACTGCAGTAAATTGCACAAATATGGTATGTATCAAACAACTACTCAAAGGTATGAAGGAGGAAATCATTGAACCTATGGCACTTTATTATGATAATACAAGTACTATAAACATATCAAAGAGCCCTATGATTCACACAAGGAAAAGGCACATTACAATCAAGTATCATTACTTGAGGGAGTTGGTTCAAGACAAAGAAGTGAGGATGGAATATGCGAATACAAAAGAATAGATAGCTGATATATTAACAAAAGTTTTACCTAAGGGTGCACATGAATATCTTAGAGGTAAACTAGGGGTTATACCCCTATCCAAAGCTACTTAAGAAGCATAAGTAGTGCTTTGCATCAACTGACCCAAATGTTTCATCTTATAACTTGATGCAGTGGATTTTACTTTAAGAGTTGCCTAAAGTAATGAAGGAGATGGATTAGAAGACTTATAGTCACATGCAAGGTGACAAAGGGAAAACCTAAATTGATTATATCTTCATGCAGAGATGACAAGTCTTTGGCATTGTTGTTAAAGAGGGAGATATAAGAAAGAAGGAGATAGAGAAAGTAAAAAATAACCTACAGAGGGAGATATAAGAGAAATACTTTGAAGGAGATTGACAAAGCTCACATCACCTTATACAAAGGAAGGACATATACTAATAGAGGGAGAAATTTCAAAGATATTATTTTCTTTTTAGCATTGGTTTGCCATCAATGCCAAAGAAGGAGATTGTTGAAAAGAGATATTTTTGAAGTGAAGAACCTATAATGGAACAATCATTATTTTATCAATGATGTTAAACCTACTATGTTCTGGTGAGACAATTGCTTTTTGGTCTGAAACCTATCATTTGGTTGATTGATGAAGAGGATTTGAAAAGAGGAGATAACAAGAGAACCTAGAGAAAGGTTGAGTTATTTGGTATATAAAAAGAGCACTAAGACCAAGTAAGAAATTGATACTATTGTGTATTTTTTATCTACTTAAAATCTGAAATGAAAGATTACTAAAGTTAATGCTAGAAGAAGATCAAGTAGTAAAAGTGTTTGCCAAGCCTTGTTGAGCACTCAGGCCAAGATGAGTAGAAATTAGTAGAAACCAGGTAAAAATCAAGAGGTGCTAAGAAAATAAGATAAATAGTGCAAGCCGAGTGAATGTTAGTCTATGTTGAGTAAATTTTAGTTGGTCCTAAGCATCAGTAAACTTTAGTGTTTGATGAGTGAACTAGTGTTGGCCAAGTGATAGAACAGTATAGATGTCGAGTGACAACCAACAGTGTTAAACGAAGATTTGGAATCTGAGCTGACTAATTTGATTTCTTGAATTATGTGAAGCATGTGGAAGATAACTATGATGAGATGGTGGCACAAAATTCATGGTAAATTTTTTGAGGTAAATTCAAGAAAGATTATAGAGTTATTTTTGAGAGGAAAAAAATAGGAAAGTGGGTAGATTCATTGAATCCCACCTAACCCTAAAATGGATAATTGTGGTTAAGAGGAAAAATATCTAAGTTCTGTATTTATAGTGATGGCTAGTTAGAAGAAAAGGTTGTCATGTGTGAGAACCTAAAGAAGACAAGGAGTCTAGGGTATTGTTTCATCTAGTGGCCAAATAGAAGAGACTACAATTGGCATACAAAGCTAGAAGGCCTAATGGGTTGAGTGCTTGAAGGGTGAACAAGATATCAGAGCTCCAGAGTATGAATGCCAAGTAGAATGGAGGACTGAAATAGAGATCTATAATCTATAAGTGCATTGTAAATTTTTTTCAGATCAAGTCCTACTATTACTTTCTAATAACTATACTAGTGTGGATAAAATCCTTTGGATTAAGGTTGACCTAACAATCATTTGCAAATCCTTTAACTAAGTGACATTCTAATGGAATGGTATAAAGTCCTCTAAAAAGGTTCACTTCTAATAGGGTGATTTAAATCCTTTAACCATGTCACATTTAATAGTGTGTATTGTAACCTTTAATAGGGTTGGCCTTTCATAGGGAATCACTTTAAAAGAGTGAGAATTAGTAGCATTTTACTAGAAGTTTTCTTAAATTTGGTTTCCATGTAAACTCCTTGTGTCAAATTGTGTGAATTTTCTTATGGTATTTCATGTTTATAATTCTGTAAAGTTATTTTGACCTAGGAGAGTAACCTACAAAGTTTAAGCATTGTATGATCTAATGGATGCATGCATATAAGGCTTTATGGATGTGGACCTAATTAGCATTGAAAAGTTTTATTTGTACATTTGGACCTTGGATAATTGATTCACCCACCTCTCAATTATTCTAAAGAATTCCAAAAAATACTTATATTTTCTTTGAGCCATTTACATTTATATTTTTCATTTATGTTTAATTCCTTAACGTAGGGCTTGACCAAGGCAAGCCCTCATAAAACACTAACAACACACCCTTCTTTTTTGTGTTGATTTGTATGGTACTAGCCAGATCTTATAGATCTAGAACCTACTTTTTAGGAGCTTTATGGATAAATTGATTTTAGATCATTGGACTACATCAACCTAGTTGTAGGATGTCTTCCCAACTCAACCTAGTCCTCTAGTCTCCTTCTTTAGGAAGATTTATGGGATTTTTTTCTTCCTTTTGTCATTTGATTCCAAGATCTGTAGATGGATATTCAAAAATAATTTAGATCTACAAATTTCAGAGCCAAAATATATAATCTTCTACACATATCAAGGTGAGTCTTTCATATTTTATTTCTTTTCATATCTTTACCCTAGATCTATATCTTAATTGGTCTAATTGTACATGCATAGCATCTAGATTTATATTATTTGTGTAATTAGTTTAATTTCACATTCACATTATCCTATCAAGGGCCAAAGAGTACATTTCCTTGTATTGCATGTTGATCTTAGATTGGTTTTGACTAATGAGTGTCTACATACTTAAGTCATTTACTTAGTTTATTCTAAACAAGTAGTACATGCCAAGCACAACATGTATATAATAATGCATACCAAGTCCATAATGAGTGCTAAGTCACTCATGTACCGAGTCATTGATGTGCCAAGTAGAAGGTGCATGCTGAGTGATTCAGGAGCCAAGTAAGCAGAACATGTTGAGTGATATAGACATTGAGTCACAGTATAAAGACAAGTATATGCTGAGCATCAGAGACTTTAGATGTTGAGTAAGATAGTCTTGTCATTGTTGTTTGAAATGGCACAAACAACTATGTAAACCGTTTTTGAGTTACATGTAGCTAAGTGGAAGGATTAAGTTGGATTCCCAATGAATTACATGTAGCTAATCAAGTAAAGGGAAGGATTAAGTGGAAAAATGGATGAATCACAACCATTGATTCATACCTAACCCTAAGTCACCTAAGTCTTCTTAAGGAGGAAAAATCTTAAACTTTCTAAGGAGCATGAAGGAGTCAAGATAAATGTTTGCACGTGAAAAGATAGAACATTCATGGTGGCTAAGGAATTATGATTTGAGATTACATTACAAAATTAGTTAAAGGAGAATAGAGGAAGGAAATAACATACAATAGAAAGACATCTAATCAAGAAAGATCGAGAATACATTAGTTTAGAGGTGATCTATCATCAGGCAATCAAGGGCTAACTTCAGGATCAATGTTGAGTCATTCTAGTAGGTGAATTAATTGAATCTCTTAAAAGAGTAGTCCTAACAGGCTGTATTGAAATCCTTTAGTAGGGTGCTTACTTAATTGTGAATTAAAGTCCTTTAACAAGGCACATTTTTTAACAAGGTGAGACCTAATAGTCTTTGTAACCCTTTAATAGGATATACCTTTCATAGGGTAGATCATTGTAACCTTCATTAGATACAATTTATTATTGTAGTAGTGATGATTTGTGGGTGTCATCCTCACCCCATTTTTACCTTCTCATTGGAGGGTTTCTGGGTAATCGTATCCATTGTTATATATGTGTGAATGTTTACTTGTGTACATGTTTTAGATGTACATGCTTTGGTTGGTATTTCAGTTTACTTATTGAATGTATGAGATGGATGTGTGGTGAATGTGTTAAGGGTCAAAGTTTAAACTACTAATTCACCCCCCCTCAGAAGTTACCTTTCCTATTGTAATTCCAACAATTGGTATCAAAGCCTAGTTCTTTGAAAGAGAAGCTTTATATCTTTGAGGAAAGATCTTGAAAATGGAAGTCTACAAGTTGTGAAAGATTATTGAGAATTAGGGAATTGAAATACAACTCATTCTACATCAACTAGATGGAGCAAGAGAAGAACTAAAGAAATCTTTGAAGAGAAGGAAAGAAATTTCTATTTAGGAAAATGACACATGATACAAAGAAATGGACACTACTAAGCTATTTGCTAATGGAGACTCTAATGAATTTGATGGAGTAGCTGTAGATCTAATGGAAACGAATAGAGTCCAAGCTGAATAAATCAAGAATCTCAAGTTGGAGCAAGAATCACAAGCCATACTACTATGTGAAGTAACTAAACAAAAGAAGAAAGCTATGGAAGATAAAGCCATGATTGAAGATGATGAAAGAGTTTTGATCAATAGACTTGAAGAGAAGTCAACAAAGTTAACCATGATTTCCAACATGCAATTGGACACTTTGAGTCAAATGATGAATGCCAACTATGAATTGAATGTCAAGGACATTGAGATAACAACACTAAAACTGCAAAATGAGCAATTCAAGAGTGACCTAAAAAGCAAAAATAAATTTGCTAAAAGTTTCAATAAACCTAATGAAGCCATCAAATACTTTGAGCAATTATTGAGATCCCTGAGACAACAATGATACATCTAGATTGGGATACACAAGTGCTAAAGAAGGAGAGTCATCCAAAAGTACTGAAGAAAGGAGCAACAAAGGTAAGAACTCTAAACCTACTTGTCATAATTGTGGTGAAAAAGGACATACTGTTAATGTGTGTAGGAGTAGGATTGAAAATTAGAATGTCAAGCATAAAAGCATGGTTTACTACCATAAGTGCAACAAATAAGGTCGTCACACACATGAATGTAGAACTATGACTATGCACATACAAAGATTTGAAGGATATTGTTAAAACTATTAGAAGTATGGACAAAGAGCTTTTGAGTGCAAATCCAAACCCATGTGGTCATCAAACAAGCAATCAAACGTAAGGAACAATAGAAACTCTTATAATTGGGATTATAATACAAGATATAGATGTCATTATTGTTAAGAATGTGGACATGTTCCTAAAAATTATATTAGAACACACTTCAGAGGTGAATACAAAAGGTGGTTGAGTCAAATCACATGTTCTAGTTGTTTAAAGATTCGTCGCATCAGTTGATATTGTCTAACAAAGTGAAAGGCACCAAGTTGTGAGTTTGATAAAGGAAAAGGCAAGGCAGATGTTGAAAATGTCAAAAATGAAATGAACAAGACATGGAAGAATAAGAGTGACTGCAACACATCAAATGGAGAAGGGATCATTTCATCCAGTGGGTCAAGTAATCACATCTCATCAAACTAAGCAATCAAGAGGTATGTGGGATTGATATTCATAAGTTATATCATACATCAGTTCCAAAATAATATATCACTAAAAAGTCTACATAAGCATGAGTAAAGATGCAAGATGTTATTAGGAATCAAAGAAAAATCTTGAAGTTTTTCATATTATTGCCGAGCATGAAAATTTTCCCATGAGTGTCGAGTGAAATATTAGAGGATGCCAAGCTAATAGACTGGCTAATTGATACCGATTTTTTAATGGTCACCAAATGAGTAAAATTCTAATGGATGTTGAGAGAGCTTGAAATTGGTTGATGTTGAGCTTATAGCAGTGTAAGAACTTAACATTTATTGCAGTATTCCAAAAGGGTATTTGATCAGAAAGAGAAAGGAGAGAAAGAGGCAATTAGGAAATTCATCAAAAGTGATTGTAGAAGTTTTGAGCAGCGATTCAACACCATTTCATTAGATCTTACAAGGTATTTATCAAGTGTCGAGTTATGCTATTTATATTTTCATAAACCCTAGTTTCACACAATGGCATCTAGTTCAAAGAATGTTGAGGGAAAGGAAGTTGTGAATGTTCAACTAGTTAGTAATGAGGTTAAACAACTAATATTCAAGGCCATATCTAATATTGCATACAAACAAGACCCCTCCAGTGCATTATTCATGATACTACTGAAAGTTTTAATCATGCAAGATGTTAGAAAATATTACAACTAAAAGATTGGAAGTATTGGAGATATGAAGATTAGGAAAGCATATGATATGCTTTGTGAGAATGGTGTGTTAAGGGAAGAATATAAAATTATAGAAAAAAGGGGTTAATTTGTGCCCTAGATTTCTCGAATGTGTTCAAAATTGAATGGATTAGGATTGTGCTAAGAAGAATTCATGATACTTCTCTATGGTTAGATAATGGACCTATCAAAATAACTAAACGAATAATACATAGGGTAACAGGGTATCCAACCCTAGATTGGCCTAAGACTCTAAGGAGTGATTCAAAATAGGTTATTGAGAAGAATACAAGAGAAGTGTGGAATAAGAGAGGAATGACTATTGATACCATCATAGATCCATTGATAGACTTTGTAGTAAGGGTTATTACACACAAATTCTACCAATCTAGCAGATTAAATAGTGTGCCCTATATTGCAGTAGATGTTGGCTATAAGATTGTAACGAAAGATCACACATATGATTTTGCAGAGCTACAATTACAACAACTAGTTGAAAACCTAGGAGCAATAATAAAGTCAAAGAGTGCTGAGTGCAAATTTGGTTCTATTTTGATATATGTTTTCTTTTATGTTCAAAACACTTTTCCTACATTTGGCACAATTACATGCAAGAAAAATAGATTAGTGGCCATGCAAATTGGTGAGTTCATTGAACAATTGGGTGAGAACTTTGAGTCTATAATGACAAGCTACTTTGAGGACTTTAAGCAATCAATGAAGAAAATATTGAGGATTCCAGTATCACTAGTGGAAAATGATTATTATGATGTTTTTTTCTTAGTGGATGTTGATTACACTTTTGTTCAAGAAGCAACTCCAAGAGTAAGATGGCTAAGGCCATTAGGATATGAAGTAAATGTAGACAAGGCCTTTGTAGCTATTACAACTTTAATTGTAGAAGAAATAGATAAAAATGCTACTACATTTGGAAACTATGAGATGGAAAAATCTAAAATTTCCATGGAACTCAAGACTTCTTCTATTATAAAGAAGAAGGAAAAGTTGGTGAAGAAACTAAAAGATAAATTTGGTGAAGGTGCCAAGAAGGAAGAGGATGAAGAGGAAGAAGACATCTAGAGACAAGCACCTCTTGCACTAAATTAAGGAATGAGAGAAGATCAGCTAGAGGAAGAAAGAAAAGTTCCTGAAGGTGCCAAGGGTGAACAAGTCAAGGAAGAACTTACTACCATAGATCAAAAGAATAGAAAAGCTAAAGCCCAACCCATGACAAAAGATAAGAAAATTGCAAAACCAAGCCAACCCAAACAAATTGCACCTACTACAAGGGCTAGTGCATGTGTCACTACACAAAAGAAAAAGGAGAAAGCCAAACCAACAAAGTAGGAAGAAGTGTAGAAAAGAACTAGGAGGAAGTACACTGCACAAGTTGAATTAGATGAAGAATGAATAGTGTAGATTTATCAAGATTTTCACATGTTGATTTTGATAACCTTGGTAAAGTTGAAAAGAATCAAGTGGAGGAGGCCATATATGCCATGATTGAAAATATTAAGAAATGCCCACTAGAAATTGCTAACTCTATGCCCAAAATTTTATATGAAAGAGTTGAGCGAAAATGACATTATTGTTTAAACCTAGAAAAACAAATAAGGGAAACATCACTTGCACAAGTTATGCCTAAACTCAATAAGGCAAAAATTGCTAATGCTATGAAGAAATATGAAATTAGATTTGTTACAAAATATAGAGCCTTCAACATACTGCAAAACAATATTGAAGATGTTGTGAAGAAATCCACACAAATGTGGAAAGTCAATATGGACTAGCAATGGTAAAGGCAGGAGAACAAGAACCCATTGAGGTAAAAGATGATGACAATAAAGACACTATTGAGGGAGATACAAAAATGAAAGTAGATAACCAAGAAACAACTAAGACAGAGCAACAAGAAGAATAGAGTGTACAAGATACATAACTATTAGATGTTAGCCCTCAACATGTAACAAGTGTAAATACCAAAACAATAACAGTGAAGGATGTTTTTGATCAAAATTCTTAGAACATCAATCCCCTTACAAAGGAAGATCTAACAAATAAAAGATCACACTGTAGGCCAAATTATGTGATAATCCTGTGTTGGTAAGTGTAGATGAGATACAAAAAATAGTGATTGATACTACAAGGGAAGAGGTGAATACACAAGAACCACCTACTATCACCCCTCAAGTCACTAATGTACAACCTATAGATAAAGCACCTAAAGCTACATTAGAAAAGGTTGATACAATTGGAAAGGACATAGTGGAAAACCAAGACACTATAGAAACACAGAGTGAAACAGGTTAGATAGACTTATTTGCACCTCTAACACAAGTACAAGATGCATCACAAGTTATTATGGAAGAAAAGGAAAAGTCTATAGAGGCTGAGTTGATACCAAAGGTGAAGGAGAAAGTAGAAATTCAAGCCTTGGTAACTTTACTAGAATCTGGCACTCCTTCCAGTCACACTCTTTAGAGGACAAGCACAAATGCAACACCATTGCAAATCTCAGTGTTGAGTCCAAGTTCATCAATGGCTAAAGATGTGATACAATATGGAGATGTAAGCCCTGATGAAGAGATTATTTTATCAAAATATGATTATTACACAATAACAATTGAGTAGATGGGCATATTACAAGATGCTCTAGCAAGAAAGAAAAGAGAAGAACTACTTAGAAAGGAGCATAGGTAGAAGTAAGCATTGCTAGAAATCAAAGACATATTTTTGGATGCATTTAGTCTGCCTACTCTAGATGAAACCAAGTCACTCATTGAACAACTAGAAAATATAGTAGAAAAAGGTTAGTGATGCAAACCTTGATACAAATGCTAAATTACTAGAAAGGTGTGAAAAGAAATTTCAAAGAAAAGTGAATGAGAAAATATCAAGTGATATAGCACTTACACAAGTTGTATTGGAAACTAAGGTTGAGAGTGTGAAGAAGGTACTTGAGAATATTTTCTCACTCTACACAAAATTGTGAAATCCATCACTCTTCACACAAGAGACAAGAAGTCACATTTTGAGTTTGGAAAGTCAGATAAATGCATCAAGTGCAAAACTACCTATGACACTAGCTCAAAGTGAGAAGCACTTCAAAACTTTGCTACAAACCCAAAGTGCATTAGTTATATTATTAGTAGATGAAGACAATATAAGGGAAAAACTAATTAGCATCCAAACAATATTGACCCCCCAAATGGAAATTTTGCACAAGGAGTTAGGCTATAATAAAAAACTTATCAAGAAAGACTCCAATCTTTCAACATTAGACAACCTAGTCCACCTTGCTACCAAGCTGGCCATCCAAATTAAGTCTTTGGATGTGGCATGTGAAAATTGGAATTCAGCTATCAAGATTATACTAGAGGTCCATAAATCCTTTTTGGAAAACTACACTATTAGTGTATAGCCCATTTGACATAAGTGTTAAAAAGGGGGAGAAATAAAAGAGGGAGATATAGAATTTTGGGGAGAAAGAGAGCAAAGGAGGAGAATATGAGAAAAGGGGGAGATGAAATGAAAGAGTATTAGTTAGCAAAGAATAGGAAACAATTCAAAGAAGTCACAAGAGTATCAGTTGAAGCATTTCTACTCAGCAGGAGTACATAATTTTGAATACAGGATAGACCTATCAACTTAGAGGGAATTATTAGACTTTGAAGCATAAGTTTTTACAAAATTTTGAAAATTTTAAGTTTTGTACATAAGCTAAATAAGAGATATGTTATGCTCATAAGAATAAGGACATCAATGCATGACCAAGTGTTTTTGACACTCATGTCAAAGGGGGAGATTGTTGATCTCATATTGGTTTTGACTAATGAGTGTCTACACACTTAAGTCATTTACTTAGTATATGTTGAACAAGTAGTACATGCTAAGCACAACATGTATATAATAGTGCATGCTGAGTCCACAGTGAGTGCTGAGTCACTCATGTACTGAGTCACTCAAGTGAGTAGACAATGTATGTTGAGTGATTCAGGAGCTGAGTAAATAGAACATGCTGAGCGATATAGATGCCAAGTCACCGTATAAGGACCAATATATGCCGAGCATCAGAGACTTAGATGCCAAGCAAGACAATTTTGTCATAGTTGTTTGTAATGGCACAAACAACTATGTAAAATATTTTTGAGCTAACTTAAAAATGAATTTATGATATTTTGGAGATAAGGATGAATGTTAAGTTGGATTCCCAATGCATTATTACATGTAGCCAATTAGGTAAAGGGAAGGATTAAGCAACAAAATAGATGAATCATAGTCATTCATTCATACCTAACCTTATGGTAGCTAAGCATTCTTAAGGAGGAAAAACCCTAGACTTTCTAAGGAGCATGAAGGAGAAAAGTGAGAAGTTTTCATGCAAAAAAATAGAGCATTCATGGTGGCTAAGGAGTTATGATCTAAGATTACATTATAGAATTAGTTAAAGGAGAATAGAGGAAGGAAATAACATACAATAGAAAGACATATGATCAAGAAGGATCGAGAATACATTAGTTTAGAGGTGATCTGTCATCAAGCAACCAAGTGATAACCATAAGATTAATGCTGAGTCATTCTAGTAGGTGAATCAATTTTATCTCTTAATAGAGTAGTCCTAACAGGTTGTATTGAAATTCTTTAGTAGGGTACTTACTTAATTGTGAGTTAAATTCCTTTAACAAGGCACACTTTTAATAGGGCATTGAAATCCTTTAATAGGGTGAGACCTAACAGTCTTTGTAAGCCTTTAATAGGGCAGACCTTTCACAGGGTAGATCATGTCTCATGATCAAACATTGTAACCTTCATTAGATACACTTTATTACTGTAGTAGTGAAAATTTGTGGGTGTCATCCCCACCCTAGTTTTACCTTCTCATTGGAGGGTTTTTGGGTAATCATATGTGGTGTCATATATGTGTGAATGTTTACTTGTTTACATGTTTTAGATGTACATGCTTTACATGGTATTTCAGTTTACTTATTGAATGTATGAGATGGATGTGTGGTGATTGTGTTAAGGGTCAAAGTTTAAACTATTGATTCAGCCCCCCCCAACCCTAGAAGTTTATGTTTCCTATTGTAATTCTAACATTGCATTCCCATTTATAATTTAAATTTAGCAGTGATGCCCTTCTTCATTTGGGTTCTATTTAATCTTATTTGGATCATCAGTGGAATCATATTTTAAAATTCCCCTATTTTCCTTTCATACATATTTGAATGGCTTAATGGTCTAGAAAAGAAAATATCTACAACCAATTTAAAGTGTCTCCCTTTCCCCTCTAAATATTTTGGTGAACTTGACAATTCCCCTCTTCTTTTGGATTATTGGAGTTAGATCTTTTGATCTCCCTTATTTCCTTCTTTACATTAGGTTTTTTATGGGTGTATCTAGATCTAATTTTTATGCTATTAGTTGCATTGGTGGTATTTAGATCTCCTTTTGTGTTCTTTTCCTATTTTCATTTCATATATTTGCATTTTGAAAATAACCAAAAATTGTATCTAGTTCATTTTTAAATTACATTTCCTTTCAATGGGGTTGTTATCTTTCTTTTCAAGCTTCATTTATGATCTTCAATACATTCTATTTTATGCATATGGTGATACTTCAATATGTTCTTTTATTGAGGCTTATCCTCCTAAAAATGATATTGATAAACCTTTGGATGATAATGCAACTATTTGGGGTAAGCCCTTAGTTAGGGACATGGATTATTCCCTTCCTTATGAGGCCAATTTTACACATATTTATGATAGTATTATTCCTCTTAATTATTAACCTCTTTCTTTGCATCCTATTCACATTCCTTCTATAGATAAGGCTTTAATGAGTTATGTTTTTCCTCCTCCTAAGAGTGCCTTAGTGATAGAGGATCGTACATTTTATGCTCCTTATTCTTCTCATTACATATTTTACTTTGATTGTGTCATTTTTTAAATTAGTAAACAACTAAAGCCTTATGTATTATATTAATAAAATAATTAAGAATACACTTATCTTCGTTGAAATGGGCACTAGTAGGAAAGAGTGGAGAAGACAACCTCCATTTTTTCTTCAGACTTTCATCAGATGAACTTTTACATCTTAAAAGGGGCATACCCTAGTTTACATGCATGATCAGTTTGTCTACATTTTAAATTGGATATATTATAAGCATCCCCATTCAAGAATCTGATAGAATTGCCAGATTATATTAATGATATTGTGGAGTGATGGACATGACACTTTTATGTTTGAAAGAAAAGATATGCTCCCTCCCTCCCTGCTGATAGACACCACATGAGACTTATTTGAAACATTAGTATTGTAAGAGAACAAAAAATATTTAATCTTATTTAGCATCCATTTTGTGCCTAGTTGATTTGAATCCTTTTAATCAGGTATCTATTTTTGAGATGAGAGGTTATCATAGTCCATGTTTGAGTTTTATTAAAATTATCAAAACTACCCCCAAGCTTATACAATTTGTTGATACTTTAATGAGTTTTAATTGTTATTATGATTATTTCTATATCTCTATTTCAAATTTTGATTACTTGTGCTAATTAGCAATGAAAGGGTGCCAAATTTATATTGCTACCTGGCATGGTGATCAACTTATTAAAAGATATAGTTAATACTAATTGAATTTTGTAAATGTAATGCTGAAAGATTGAAGGAGCTATAAGTCTATCCTTGATGAAATCAACAATGATCCAAGCTTAGATCAAAATAGTTAGAATGTGAAAATGAAAATAGAGTCATCAAAATAGGGTGCACACTTGCTACTATAGTGGCAATATTAAGAGAGCACCCAAATCTTTGAGCACCTCGATTATGCAAATGAAGACAAAATCTATCTAAGCGTTAAATCCAAGAAACAAAAGAAAAAGACCAAAGTGCACACCTTTTCTAAGATAGAATTTAATATATTACTATATTCAAATGACCATATAGGGTGAAATCTAGAAAATCTTTATACCTTGAGAGCCAAAACAGGATATACAGAGTGAATTACAAATAGAACCTCTGTGAAACCATAAGATGAAAATCTAGCTCAAGCTAGAGAGAAACTAGATGACAAGCATCCCATATGGTCTAAGCACCAAGAAAAATAAAACCATGAAACATACATAGTGCTGGGAAAAGGAGAAAAGAACAAAGAACTAAAGAACCACTATGAGAAGCTCAAAATAGAGTAGGAAGTAGGCCCAACAAAAAAACCACTAGAGGAGGGGAAAAAAGAAGTTGACCATGAGAAAAATGGAGCGAAACTCCCTAGATGTCTTCCACCTAGTAGCACCACTCCATGCCCCTCTAGTTGACACAGATGCACACATTGGTGCCAGCTAGAAGAAACATCTAATTATGGGTGATTTTCTCGAAATGTAGAATAAAGGGCCTCTTGTATTTCATAATCAAAATTGGGAAAACTTCAAGTAGAAAGTTCAAAACATTTTAATTGCTCCTTTTGGGGATGCAAAGGTCATCATAAATGTTTCTTAAGATATTTATCTCATAGAGAAAGGGTTCCTTAAAAAAGGCCTTGCAAAAATTCCTAATTTCTTGTTTATCCCTATCTACATGCAAGATGGTTTCTATAAACAAGGCCACAATTCAAAGTTAAGCTTGGGCTTATAGGCTAAAGTAGAAAACTTATCACCTAGGATAGATGGATCGATGAACCAGATGATCCTTGGATTTGACCATCTTGCTAATCCTAAGGACAAAAATCTCCCCCAAGAAATCCATCTCTCTATGACCATGCTTCATCCTAATAGATGTGTCTATCCAACATGCCTAAGTGATGAAAATCTCAAAGATACAATAATCAAACACCTAGACTCTCAACAATCTCAGTTATGAATTTGCATACTTAACCTTTAAGGTTCTTAAATAGTAGGAGCATCATCATTAGGATATGCCTTCCCTTTGGGAGCTTGTGCCAAAAATTTGAAAGATCTTACAATACTATATCCATAATCAAGTGATTCCTCGATATGTCCTTCACCAAATGCATTGTTTGTTACTTGGTGATTTATAGAGAATAGGGTACACATTACTAAATTGAGTGTAATCAATGGTGTGTGTGTGTGAACATCTACCAAAATTTAGATAAGGAGTCTCAAGTTTCAATTATTAATAAAGGGTATAAAGTTATTATGTCACCCCTATCTCACTTTTGAAAAGGGTCTAAGTTTGATGATTACAAAGATAAATTAGTATGTATCCTTGCTAGACAATGGATTGATAGAAATGAATATAAAAAAGTTAATAATATGGATGAATATGGTATAGAACTATCCCTAAGGATTGTATAACTGACCAATTAATTTAGATGAAGTTTCCTCAGTATTATAGATAGTGAAACTTTGTCCATCAGGTTTGGAGTTTTCTAAATCATCTGCTATTTTTTTCCCTTACCTATATATATGTTGAAACCCAATCTCTTAAATTTTTTCCATCATTCTTAGTGTTGTTTCAAGTTTTGATTTTAATGAATAATTTTGCATGCTTCTTTTTTGAAGTGCATTAAGAATGATTTGTGAATCTCCTTCTACTATTAGTTTCTTAATTCCTACTTCCAGGCTAAAACAAAGCCTTTCTATGAGTGCTTCCAATTCTACTAGCTTATTAGTTATCCTCCCTAATGGTTTAGCCCATCTGAGGATCCATATGTTAGAGTTGTAGATAAAGCATTCTAATCCTACTATACCTAGGTTGCCCCTAGATTCATTGTCAAAATTGACCTTTTTGCAACCTAATAGAGGGGGTAGCCATTTACAATTCTCTTTGCCTTGCTTGTTAGTTTTGGTGTAAATACTAGGAGGGTTGATTAGATTATTCCTATTCTTGTTCATTAGAGAATCCTATTCTAAAAAAACTCCTTCCTTGGTGTGATTCCTCATGTAATTATAAATAAATTAAGTGGTACTAGATTCTACTTTGTTTAGGAAAGAATTAGGTTGCAATTCCTCATTGTTAAAGATTATCCTATTTCTTTCCTTCCAAGTCTCCCATAGGAAAATGGATGCTGAAATTTTCTAGAGGTTGTTATAGATTTTGGACTATCCATCTTTAGGCCAACTTTTAAGATGTTTCCAGACATTAGAGTGGAGAGTTGTAGACCAATTTAGTTTCTTACATAGCCAATACCAGCATGATCTAGCAAAACTACATTGGAAGAGGAGATGATCTACCATATCTGATGCCTTCTTGCATAAGGGGTATCTCAAAGGTCCTTCAAAACCTATTTTGGTAAATTGATCTACTATGAGGATTCTATTTTAGGATGCTACCCACAAAAAAACCTTACTTTGGGAAGGAATGTAGGGTCCCAACAAAGAGCAAGGGGGATTTCAATCTGTTCCCATCTTTGAGAATTTATGATAAGATCATATCCTAACTTAACTTTGAAGATTCCTTCCTTCAAAGCCCCCCATATTAAATTTTCATAGTGATCGATGTGTTCGACCAGTCTTTGATTAATATATTGCTTATACTGAAGTTTTTCTTGTTTTCTTAGATCCATATTTTCCACTAACTTCCATTTCTATATTTCTTCTAGGTTATTTATTTCTCTAAATTTGTAGTCTTTGACAAATATCCCCCATAGATTTGTAAACTTGAGTTTTATGGGATTCGAGAGAGAAGTGGAATTGGGATTGGGGATCCCTTCCCAAGAATCTTCCCATAATAAAGCTTATTTTCCCCTTCCTATATCTCACATAAGATAATTAGAAATTAAAGGTATACAATATAGCATGAATTTCCAAGTGTTCAAACCTTACAAAGGATTAATATGGTGAAATAGAGATAGGGGGTCATTGGAGTTGAGATATTTATTATATAAATTTTTTGCCCATTTTTTATCCTTATTCATATACATTCTCCATACTAATTTGGTTCCAAAGGCTTCATTCTACCATCTGATATTTTTGATTCCTAACCCTCCTTAAGTCTTGGGTTTACATATATTATCCCATTTGATTAACGCTTATTTTTTCTTCTCTTCTTTAAAAAATCTCTATCTAGTGATCTTCATTTCACCTTCCTCTTCTCTATCTCTTTCTAGTTCTTTCCACCAAAGAGCATCATGTTCCTTCAACTTAGTTTGTGCCAACCTCACTCTGAGTGGATCCTCAATATCCTTAAGCTCAAAGTAGTCTTCCAATTCACCAATCCAATCAATCAGGTCTTTAAGATTCAAAGTACCTAAAAATTAGAAACCTCCATCTTATGCTTCAACTTCAACTTAGATCCAGGCTTAGCAAACTGACCAGCTCTAGTTCCAATAGGTCTCTCCATATGATTAGTTCTATCCTCACTACTAGATCTAATAGCTTCAAAGTCTTCAACAACTTACTCATAAGCTCCTTTAGTACCCACATGTCTAGGTACACCACCTAAAACACTTACAATTTCAGCAATCATGTCTCTTCATCAATGCAATCTTAGAACTAAATTATGCTCTCATCTTCTCTGAGATCCATTCTTCTACAACATCACTAAGATCATTAATTTCCTAGGGTCTAATATTCTTGGAGTCATATTCCAAAATTTTAGCAAAGCCTAAGAAAAAAATCCACCAATCAAGAAGATCAATTAGCCACAATATCAACCTTCTTCAACCCAAATTCTAGTACAAACTGCCTCAACATTGGTGATTTGTCTACACTCTTAGGAACAACCTTCACTCTGATACCACTTGATGTAGTGCAATGCAGAAGTATCCCAAAAGGAGATTTCGTAGCCCCCAACAATATAACCACACAATGGAAACACAACAACAAGAAATAATAATGCAAGATCTCATACCAAATCACAATCCTTTATTCATAAAATATAACTGATTACATGCAATATGCCCAGCTCTAAGGTCTTCTGGGTTAGGGCCAAATACAAATGGAAATTACAAAATTAGCTCTACAAGATCCAACAATATCAAACTTACAACCAATCTCAGCTAGTCTAGATACACAACTGGATAAAAACACCAAGAAGAACCCACACTTGTACCCTCAAGTCCACTAAGAGATCCTCTAGTTCCTAAGCCATAGCTCTAGCTTTGCAAATTCACATCTATCCTTCATTCCAACCCAAATTAACAATGGCTAAAAGACTCCACAAGACCCCTAATTATACCAATCTAAGACACAAGTTGGCCTAGAACACAAGTTAAATACAAATACATAAATTAAATTCCACAAGTTGACCTACAATAGCAATTAAATGTCTACAAATTGATATCTAAGTAAAATTGTGATATCTCATAGTTCCAATTGAATTAGAACACATGCTTTGAGTTTTAGGTAGAAATTTAGATCCTCTACAAACCCTTAAATGTGCAAAGGCGTATTCCCCAAGGAAAAGTGCACATCCAACTTGAAAGTCACACACAAAAACCTATCACACAGTCTGCTAGAAACCAATACTGTAGGAGAATTTTCATAGCTCCCAACTCATGAGGAGTTAGAAATTGTGCTCTAGACCATAGCTAGTAATATAGGTCCTCTTCAATCCTTGAATTTAAAACCTTTAACCTATTAAGGATAATTAGTTATACATCTTGCAAAAAAACCCAAAAACCAGAAAGAACACAGTTTCAGTAGCAAGGGTCAAACAACTAAAACTTCAACTTAATCCATCCAATCTCTATGAAATCATGAGGAAAGGTTCCCCAATGTGTCTCCTAACCATAAAAACATAACTCCATCAAAATCCAATCTCAATGCTCCTTAACACTTGACCAAAATCCCTCCAAACATGCAAGATTGTAGGAAAGCCTAGGATGCTCCTACACCAACTCAAGTACCAGAGAGTGCAACCTAAGAAGGAAGATGGAACTCAACCAAGTGAAGAAAATGGAGTCAAAAATCAAAATCTATAGTAGCCAAAAATGTGAGAAATAATTATTCATTTGAATAAATTATTGGAGACAGAAGCACTAAAGTATTGACAAGAAGTAAGTTAAGAGATAGTACTTGGTTGATATTTGATTTTGATCCTAGAATAGTTAAGGTTGCACTAGAAATGAAGATTGGATGAATGTTATTAATGAAGAGATTGATTAGATAGAAAATACCAACACATAGAAATTGGTACCATGACCTGCAAACAAGAATGTAATAGGAACAAAATGGATTTTTAGAAATAAGCTAAATGAAATAGAGAAGTAGTGAGAAATAAGGAAATTCTAATTTGTAAAGGTTATGCATAAGAAGAAGAAATAGATTATGGTAGAATTTTTTCACCTATGGAAAGATTGGAAGGTGCTAGAACATTTTTAGAATATGCTACCTACTAGAAATTCAAGTTTTATCAAATGGATGTCGAATTTGCATTCCTGAATGGAATACTTGAATAAAAGCATATATAGAACAACCAAAAGGATTCATTAAACTTGATCAAAGGAAGATGGTTTGTATATTGAACAAGGAATTGTATGGAATGAAACAAGAACCAAGAGTATGGTATTAAATATTACATTCTTATTTGATTAAGATTGTATTTTCTAGAACAAGTGAGAGTAGTAATCTATATTTAAAATGTGAATCTTTAAATATGGTGTTGAATGCTGAAATATTGTTGGACGACATTATATTTGGAGGAAATTACATGTTATGTTAGATATTTGTTTATCAAATGAGTAAAGAATTTAAGATGTCTATGTTTGGTGAGATCAAATTTTTCATTAACATATGAGTTCATCAAATAAAGAATGGTATTTGTATGACTCGATCTAAGTATGTAAAGGAAATCTTGAAGACATTTGGAATTGATGAATCTAGAGTAGTTGGTATACCTATGGTGGTTGGATTGGAATTATCAAAGGATGATACTATTGTAGAGTTAAATGAAGCATAATATAAATGAATGAATGAAGAGATTGACTAGATATAAAATATCAATACATGGAAATTAGTAACAAGACCTACAAACAAGAATGTAATAGGAAAAAATGGATTTTCAAAAATAAGATGAATGAAAATGGAGAAGTAGTGAGAAATAAGGCAAGACTAGTTTACAAAGGTAATGCACAAGAAGAAGGAATAGATTAGGGTGAGACTTTTAAACCTATGGAAACATTGTAAGGTGTAAGAACATTGTTGGAATATGCTGCCTACAATAAATTCAAGGTTAATCAAATGGATGTCAAATTTGTATTCCTAAATGAAATACTTGAAGAAAAATATATATAGAACAACTACAAGGATCCATTGAACTTGATCAAAGGAACATGGTTTTCATATTGAGAAATGCATTGTATGGACCAAAATAGGCACCAAGAGAAAGGTATGAAAGACTACATTCTTATTTGATTAAGATTGGATTTTCTAGGACAGGTGAGAGTAGTAATCTATATTTAAAATGTGAATATTAAAATATAATGTTGATTGCTAAAATATTGGTGGATGGCATTATATTTGGAGGTAATGACATGTTATGTAAGATATTTTTTATCAAATGAGTAAAAAATTTGAGATGTCTATGTTTGGTGAGATCAATTTTTCTATTGGCCTATAAGTTCATCAAACAAAGAATGGTATTTATGTGACTTAATCTAAGTGTGTAAAGGAAATCTTGAAGACATTTAGAATGGATGAATCTAAACCATTCAATACACATATAGTGGCTAAATTGAAATTATCAAAGGATGGTACTACTATAGAGGTAAATGAAACATAATATAAATCAATTATTGGTAAGTTATATTGTATTATGCATAGTAGATCAAATATTTCACATGTTGTTGGTATTGTTTTAAGGTTTGAATATAATCCCAAGGAAATCCACATGACTATTGTAAACATAATATTTAGATATTTAAAAGGAATTAAAGATTTTGGACTGTAGTATAAATAAGAGGATGAATTTACACTTAAAGTCTATACTAATGTTGATTGGATTGGTAATGTTGATGATAAAATAAATATAAATGGTGGAGCTTCCTTTTTAGAAGAAAGATTGATAACATGGTTAAACAAGAAACAAAGTTGTATTTCATAATTTATTGTTGAAGTTGAGTATGTTGCTACTACAATCAATTTTTCAAATGTTATATGGATTAAGCTACTATTAGAAGGTATGCAAGAAGAGATAACCAAGCCTATTAATATTTATTGTGATAACACTAGTATAATAAATATATCAAATAATTTGATGATGCATGCATAGAAAAAGCATATTTCAATCAAGTATCACTGCTTGAGGGAGCAAGTACAAGATAAACAAGTAACACTTGAATATGAGAAGTCTAAGAAAAATTGAAGACATATTCACTAAACCATTGACTAAGGATTATTTTGAGTATCTAAGAGGTAAACTCAAGATCCCGCCCCTATCCAAAATTCACTAAGTAAAAATGCATATCATATCAATTCATGGATGAACATATATATCTTTGTGAAGTTGAATGAGATCACTGAGGAATGCTTTTGAGATTTATGAAGTTTGATTTGGTACTAAAGTGTTTGAAGGGACTGTAGGATAACTAAATATAACTAATTCACTCTCCCTCTCAACTATCTAACAATAACAAGTGGTATCAAAGCTTGGTCACATGTTAGAATATCCTTAGGCAATGCTGAGAGGGGAATTATTGGACTAATAGCCTATGTTCCCCTTTGGGATTCATGGCATTGAGAAAATATGAGCTAGTTAAGCCATGTCATGATTTAGATTTAGAAAAAAAAAATCTAACTAGAGCATTAACATTGAACCTAATTAAACTCTAACTCTAATAGTTACTATAGTTAAATAATAATTTAAACCTTAACCTTAAAAAAAAACCAAAACATAATAATCATATTTTTTTTCAAATGATCATCCAACCTATATTTGATCTCTAATTATAACATGCTACATAAATACTAACATTTATTTTAATAAAAAATATAATTAATTATAACATATAAATATATAAGATTAGATTTTCTTATAACTAGGTTAATTTATTTTTGTGATCAAAATTTCAGAAATTGTTAGAAATATGGTTTACCTATTATTGAAATTAAAATTTAATGTAGTCATGTTTCTTTTTGTAAAAATGTTATAATACCTAATTTTCTTTTTTTTTTTTTCTTTTTTTTCATTTGTATTAGATTGTACTTAAAATTTAACGTTCATTACATGATTTTAAACTTTTTGTTTTGATTAGATTAGTGTTTTAAAAAATGCTCACACACACATATCTGTATGTATGTAGTTCTTTATTATCAACTCTCTTATTTTATTTCTATATACATTTCATCATTATCACCTCTGGTGGTATTGATCATGGAGAGACTAGTGTATATGGCCATACACATACTGCATCACCACAAAGCTCTATGAATACTACCTAGGATAGGAAGAAATTATTTGCATAGACCCCTCAACAATTACAAAGTGCATTTGATGTTAAATACAACTAGGAAAGGTTAAGTACTAAGAGGTGGTGGGTGAATTAGTATTTAAGAAACTTTGTCATTTCTCACTATTTTAACTAATAGTCATTTCCATTATTTATCTGATAACACACATGTATAATTGTTAAAAAGTAAAGTCCACTAAGATAATTTGGGGGGGGGGGGGTGAATCAGTTATCCAACTATTAAAAAAATTTTCAACCTTATTAATCCTTAAACATGTGAATAATATAATCAACAACCATAATAAGATACTCATACACAATAACACAAGATAAGTTAACTAGGGAAACCCTTGATAAGAGGGGAAACCTCAGTCGAGATGATACCCACAAAATGATGTACTAATATAATAATTTCTTGTAAGAGGATGGAATCTATTATTAGCCAATGAAATACATTCAATCTATTTCAATCATTGTTAGGAGATTTTGAATCCCTGTTAAGAGATTCCAACCCTAGTAGAAGGAAGATGGACCTACTGTCCAAAAAAATTTAGGGGAAAGACCATTGAACTCACTCTCCATTTGATCTCTATATTATTCCTTGTAGAATAATAGAAATTTATAGCTCCTTCTTTGTCCACTAACTAGACTAATCCTCTTATGATCTCAATACTAGATCACCAACTTCGCATCCAATAATCCCTTAGACCGCTTACTCAAATTTACCAAATACTTCACATGTCACACTTTAATTAAATTGATCACATTTTAACAAAAAGAAAATAACCTTCATTTATATGACATCCTTAAAAAAATTCCTTGAGCTGGCCTTGAGACTTTCACAAATAATTATAATAGGACCTCATTAAGATGTTACAAAAATTTACATCTTTTCATAATTACAAATCACTATCAGTTCACAGTCTTTACAAATTTCTACACATGTGACCTTAGACCTTGCACACTTTCTAAAGTCATCATCAGATTGTCTACTATCACTTTCTAACTATGCTCATCATGATTCTATATTAATTAAGAGATAAAAAAACATTCATCAGAAACCACTTATTAGGTACTTTATTTTCTTACTATCTTCTATAGATCAAGCATATATTTTGCATGTCTTTGACCCTCTGTATGCACACTTATCCACATCATCAAGATACATTATAGAAGACATCCTTAACTATACTTGACCTAACCATTAATACATAATCTATAGAACCTCATTCTCTATCTACTACTTTTCCAATCTTTATAGAAATAATGCTATGTTGACATCAATCACAAACACACTCACAAATGCAACATGCCAATCATGCTAACAATATCTTAAAGTATTATAGCAATTATTAGGATACTCCCCCAAAGAAATACCATTATAATTCATTCTAACAATCAACCCCTTTAGCATTGATGACAACAGAGATGAACAACATATAAGTTCCAAGAATATCAACTCAAACTATGTTATTTTTACTCTCTTAGTTTCAAATCCTCTTCATCAATGAAATTTGAGACTTACAAGAACACTTCTCCATCTGCACTTTCTCATTCTTACATGGATGGAAATCAATTGTTTAAAACTTCTCAACCATTCAATGTTTCTCCCCATTGACATCAATAATATTGCTTCCTCGTACATAGGAGATATCTTCTATGCAATCTCTCCCCCATTCATAGGAGATGTTTTTCTTGTATACTTCTCCCATGTTGACATCAATGATAAAGGCTTCATTATGTAAATCATTTTCTCAAAGTCTTCAATCAGCTCAACCGTCAAAAGAACTATTCCAAACCAACTACCAAGAGTCCTTGATGACTCTGCTCATCTTAGATACTCCCCCATACAGGAAGCATAATTGAGTCTAGACAAATAATAGTGCTTTATACCACTGGATTGATGTACTTTTTGCATCATCTATTTAGAATTAGGTAGGGGCATAACCCCAAGCATACCTTACAAATGCTCAAATGTATCTTTAGGAAATACCTTCATAAAGATATCTATAATTTTCTCTTTTGTACTTACATACTATAATATGATCTCTTTCTCTGCAACTTTTTCTCTCAAAATATGATACTTAATAGATATATTCTTAGTCTTAGAATGTAATATAGGATTCTTAGACATATTCACTGTACTTCTATTATCACAATGTATGGTAATAGGTTTTAAAAACTCTATCCCAATGTCCTTCACCCATCTACTTCATCCACATGATCTAATTACAATTAATTGTTGTTGCTATATACTATCCTTTTGTTGTACTTTATGAAATACAATCCCATTTCTTGCATAGCCAAGAAACCAATCTTCCTCCAAGAAAAAATGCTCCACCACTAGTGCTCTTTCTATCATCCATATTACCTTCCCAATCTGCATAAATATAATTGCACAAGTGAAATCATTTGATCAATCATACCATAATACAAAATTAGGTGTACCCTTTAGATATTTGAATATCCTCTTTATTGATGCATAATGTGATTCCTTAGGATCAGCTTGAAATCTTTCTACTATCCTAACTACATTTACTATATCTAGTCTAGTGTGAGTTAGATACTATGAACCTACAATCATAGATCTATACTTCTTCTACTCAACTATAGGTGTCTCATGTTTACTAGATAACTTGTGACCATTTATCATAGGTGTACCAGAAAGCTTACAACTTTCTAAGCCAAATTTTTTTGATAGATCTTTCAAATACTTAGGTTGTGATAGGAAAATACCATTACTATTTTTCACAATCTATAAACCCAAGAAAAAATTTATCTCACCAATCATACTCATCTCAAATTCATTTTTCATTTCATCACCAAATTTATCACTTGCTTCATCATTATCTCCAAAGATTATGTCATCAATAAATATTACAACGATCAATAATCCATTCTCAAATTCTCTCAAATATAAGTTACTATCTTCCATACCTTTTATAAATCCCAATTCACCAAATATTTGTCCAATCTTTCATACTAGGTCCTAGATGTTTGCTTTAGACCATACAATGCTTTCTTCAATCTACATAACATGTCCTTTTCTTTTGTCGAAGGAAATCCTTTAGGTTGATTAATGTATAATTTTTCTTCAAGTTCTCTATTTAGAAATGCTAACTTAAATCCATCTAATACACTTTATACTTCTTACTTGCTTAATAAGCCAAGAATATTCTTACTACTTCCATTCTGGCAATAAGGGAAAATATATTTCATAATCTATACCTTCTTGATGTGAATATCCTTTGCATACCATCCTTGCTTTATTCCTCACAAATTCACCTTGTTCATTCATCTTATTTCTGAATACAAATTTAGTTCCTATAACATTCTTGTCTTTAGGGCTAGGAACCAATTCCCATGTCTCATTCTTCATAATCTTATCTAGTTCTTCTTTCATTGCTTGAATCCAATGGTCATCCTGGCATGTCTAATCTATGCGTTTAGGTTCAAATTGAGAAATCAAACATAATTCCTTATGTACTTTTTTCTTATCATCACTCATTTATCTTTACTTCCAACGATCTAATTCTAAGGGTGGTTCTTAGTCAAATTCATGTTTGGTGTGGGAGTTAGTTTTTAAACTCTTACTTCTTCTCTTGGTTCTGACCTTTGTTCTTCTATTCGTTCAACAATTTGAACATCATTCTGATATTCAGTTTTAGTCTCAAAGAAAACTTCAATATTCTCTCTAATAAGGCTAGGATTATCTTCTTCTTCATCAAAGACACAATCTAGTATTTTCTCTTTCAGTCCAAACTTTTCATCCACTTTCACATTCCCAAACTCAACAATTGACTTACTTCTATGATTAAAAAATATATAAGCTTTTCTTTTCAATGAATAACCAAGGAAAAAATATTCATTAGTTCTTGCATGAAACTTACCAATATCATCATCTCTCTTTATGTAACATTTCCAAAAATTGTAAAATACTTTACTGATGGTGCATGTCCAAACCATAGTTCATAAGGAGTCTTGTTTGTATGCTTTTTGATCTGCACTCTATTCATAGTGTATATTGTTGTGTTGACTACTTCCCTCCAATTTTTTTTGGATACATCATTCTCAATCCTATTCTTGAACAACTTGAACATTTCAAATTCCTCACACTTTTCTTTAAAAAATTCTACCCACATCATTCTAGTGAAATCATCAACAAAAATCATAAAGTACCCTTCACTATAAAATCCTCTTGCCCTGGTAGGACTACTTAAAACTATATGAGTAATTTCATTTTTTTTTATGGTAGTGAACTTCTTGCTAGGAAAAGAAACCTTCTTATGCTTAGCCATAATACATTCTTTGTAAACAACATTAGTAGGCTTCATGATTCTAGGTAAATATGTGACCGCAAATGTACTACTAGCCTTCACAATATTATAAAAACTTATATGAAAAAGCCTTTTATGCCATATCCAAATGTTATCCACTTTTGCAACTATACAAGTCATCTCCATAGGGTTCAATTGGAATACATTACCTCTAGATCTTGTAATTGTTCCAACCAACTTACCATCTTTATCCTTCATAATGCAAGCCTTGTATGTGAATTGAAATTGATAACCTTTATAAAAAAATTGTCCAACACTCAACAAGATATGATTTAACCCATCAAAAAAATTAACATCATTAGTGTTAGTATTTCAATCAAGAGTAATAGATCCTATTCCTATGATGTGGCAAGCTACGTTGTTACCAACTCTAATAGTTCCTCCATCATGATTTCTAAACTAGACAAACTTATTCATATCTCCAATCAGATTTCTTTTCAACTTGTGAAACTAGTGTTTTTTCTTTTCTAACTTCATTTTCTAAATTTTCTTCTTTTATAGCCACAAATCATAGTTCATCACCACTTTCACTCTGAACACTTTCCTCAAACTCATCATCTTCATTTGCATACAAACAATATCTAGGTCTTCTAGGATTGAAATTCTTCTTATACCTTTTCTCTCTTTTAGGATATTTAGAAGCATAATGACCAAATCCATTTCAAGTCCAACATTTTAATTTTTTCTTATTATCTAGTTCTCTTCTTACATCTAGAGAAATTCCTTCTTCAATTATTCTATCTTCCTCAGATTTAGATGTGTTGCTGGTAGCATAGTCTCCACTACTACATGCACTTCTTGATAAAGAAGGACAGTTACTAAATACACTAAAAGTTGTTTCTACTATGGACAATGGTCTAGATTTCTTCAAGCTCACTTCTGTTGCTTCAATCTTCCAAGTAAAGTCTCTCTGGTATCACTTTCTCAATCATCTGCACTATCTATCTGAATTGTGGTGTCAATGTCTTTAAGATCTTCCATATAATCTCATCTTCATATTTAAAAGCTTCACAGGACTTAATTCCTATAAAAATCTTAGATATTCTATCAATATAGCTTCTCACAAATTCATCTTCCATCATTTTAGCATCTTCAAAAAAACATATCTAATTATGTAGTCTAACTCTTTTAGCATGCTTATCACCATCAAAAGTAGATTCTAAGGCTATGAAAATTTCATGAGATGTGTCTAAATTTTTTACCTGATTGTATTCATTGTCTAGAAGAGTTGGCAATAATGCTTCTTTGCAAAGCATATTAAACATAAATGGATCTCTTTCATCTTCACTGCATTCCTCAACTTTTCTTTCATCCACAATCTTCTTTTCTTTCTTTGTCATCAGCCAATATCCTAAACCCATACATAGAAAATGAGTCTTCATCTTGTTGGATACAATTGTTCAATTGTGTGTTATCTTTGATGTTAAAAAATGTCATATCAGTTGAAAGACAGAGTCTACTAAGCTCAATTGGTTAGCAAAGAAAATTCCAGAGTCTATCGAGCTTAGTTGGTCAACAAAGCAAATTTCAATGTCTATTGAGCATTCCTGAAAATTACTCTGTGGAAATAGTTTTTACCGAGCTCACTTGGGCATTGAAGGATTTTGTGGTAGAAATTAGTGGTAATTAAGCTCAAAAGGTTAGCAAAGGAAATTTAACGTTTACTGAGTTCACTCAGTCTCCAAAGGATTTTTTAGAGTTCGTAGTGTTCACCGAGCTTCAATTGGTTAACACTAAAAATCAGTTCTGGAAAAATGTTTACCAAGTAGGGTTAGCTAATAAAGGATTTTATTGTTTTGGGAAATAAATTTTAGTTATTTTATGTAATGATTGTAGTTGACTAAGGTAATGATTAATTGTAAGTTGTAAATGAGTCGACTTGACAATTTGTAAGGTATAAATAAAAGGTCAAGTTGTGAATTCTAAAGTGTAATAAGTGAGCATGCAATGTATTGATTGAAGAAGAAAGTGTGAGAAAATTTTGAAGGATGGTTAGATATCCTTGAGGAGCAGCAAAGTTTTATTCAATCACAGAGGATCTAGTGAAGTAGAACTGAGATCTGTATCAGTAATTTAGTTGCATCTCATTCAGATCAATTCATTGTTACTTTCCCACCATTGTAGTAGTGATTTTTAAATCTCTTAACAGAGTTGGTCTAATAGCCATTTTGTAAATCCTCTAACAAGGTGACCGTTCTTTTGAATTGTTCTAAAGTCCTCTAGCAAGGCCACTCCTAGTAGGGTGATTAAATCTTTTAACAAGGTCACACATAATAGTGTGTTTTGTAACCTTAAATAGGGTTGGCCCTTAATAGGGCTCACTTCATGTTGGTGCTCAAAATTGTAGCCTGAATTTTAAGCATTGTTGAGAAAATTAAGCCCTATAATGCTTTTTAATGTGCATGTACTTGGTTGTAATTTTGAGGCCCAAGAGGTGTTCAATGCTTCTAACACCCTCCATTCAGTGTGTCTAAGTGTTTCATCAAGCTAAATTGACATTTTGAGCCTTTTCGTGAAGTCCCAATTTGAGCATTTGCCAAATCTGCATTTTCTCCTGTGTCAAACAACGACAGGAGGCTATGTTTGCAAGTGAATATCTTGCACCCAGAAATGTTTCATAAATTTTCACTTTGGGAGTGTTTAGTGTCCATACTTAAGAACCTATGTTTCATATTTCAAGTTGTTTCAAATTCGTTTGATTGGGTTTTGAATCCCTCAAAGTTGGTCAGTTATTGTTTTCATGTTGATGCACTTTGCACATAATTCTGGGAAGCCCTGTTTGACGAGTTATATCTTTGACCCAGTTGACCAAAATGCTAAATTTCCTTTTGCATTGCATTGTAGATGTCAAAAAATTGTTATGTTTCAAGTTTCATCTTATGAAAAATCCATTTGATTAGTTTTCAAATGCGATTTCAAAAGCATTTTTTATCTTTTTACTGGTGTCAGCATTTGTAAATTTGTTGGAACCCCTATTCGTGATGTTATAACTTGAGATCCGTGATTGCCTAGATCAAATGGATAGTACCATCGTGTTGTCCACTGAAAATACTCCAAGTGTGTTAGTTTTTAGGTCATGAAAAATCCATTTGCATACTTTCCCAAGTCAATTCCATTTGCAAAAAATGTTTTCTATCAGTGTTTCCAATCTGCTAATTCCAAGTAGCCTACTTTGACTGCTCGCCATTCACACCTAGTTATTCATCATGAGCCCAAATCCCAGATTCATAATGTCCTCATGACAAAGAACCAATGTGCCAGTTTTCATTCTCCCAAGTGTCAATTTACCCAATTTTCAAAGCCAAATCTGAATGTAGTTTATTGTTTTCAGATATGTTTTCATGCAGGTAATTTTGAAGGGTCAACTTTGATAGAAAATATCTTTTGACCTTGAATTCATCATGAGACAAGATTTGACATAGTAAAAATATGCCGAACAAAGAATCAGTGCGCCAGTTTTCAGAGTTTGATTAGGTGTTTGGATCAATTTTTAAGGCCAGTCAAAGGACCTCCTGGCATGAAATTGACAGTTGGCAAAAAAGGGGTAAAGTTATTTTCAAAAGTTGAATTAATGACAAAGATTGATTCCAATTATAATTAGGCATTCATTAGGCTAGTTTGAGAAATCAGGTGTTCAAAAATGAAATTTTTTTAGCCAGACCCACTCTGGGGTTCAGCTGATTGCATCAACTTAATGGATCTTTTTGAAATAATAAGATTTTTCTTGTTTAACAAGAAGAGGATTCAGACCCAATGTATGGTTGTTGAGATTTTAGGAATCCAAACTTTTGATTGATTAGCGAAGGTGGATTAAATTGATCAAGTTTCCATGAGAGAAAGATGTCGAATGAGTTAATTTTATTTTTAAGTGCCTTGAAATATTGTTTTGGAAGAAATATTTGGGATGATACTTTTTTTATAGGAAATGATGATCAATGAAAATAATTTTTAGAGAAAATGAACAAGGAATTTGAAATGTCTATGTTTGGTGAGATTAAATTGTTTGTTGGTCTTCAAATTCAACAGAGCAACAATGGTATCTACATCACTCAATCTAAATACATCAAGGAGATACTCAAGAAGTTTGGTATGGAAGATTGAAAACTAGTTGGAACACCCATGTGTACTAGATTAAAGCTTACCAAGGATGATGAATCAAAAGAGGTAGATCACACTTTGTATAGATCAATGATTGGAAAGTTACAGTATGTGGTTCATACAAGACCTAATATTACTCTTGCAGTTGGTATAGTGGCAAGATTTTCAGCAAAACCTAGAGAGAATCACATGATAGCAATCAAAATGATCTTGAGATACTTGAAAAGCACTAAAGATTATGGATTGTGGTATAAAATTGGAGAAAATATGGACCTAAAAGTGTTTACTGATGCTGATTGGGTAGGAAACATTGATGATAGAAAGAGTACAAGTGGAGGAGCATTCTTTCTTGGCAAAAGACTGGTATCTTGGACAAGTAAAAAGAAAAATTGTACATCCCAATCTACAATAGAAGTAGAGTATGTTGTAGCAGCAGTAAATTGTTCTAATATTGTTTGGTTTAAGTAGTTATTGGAAGGCATGAAGGTTGAGATCAAGGAACTAGTTGTTATGTTTTGTGATAATACAAGTGAAATTAACATATACAAGAATCTAGTAATGCATTCTAAAACCAAGCACATTGCAATAAAGTATCATTTTGTTAGAGAATTGGTGTAGGATAAAGAAATCAAAATGGAATATATCCATACAAAAGAACAAATTGTTGAAATATTCACCAAGCCATTACCTAAGGATGCATTCTTGTATCTAAGAGGTAAGCTAGGGGTTATTCCCCTATCTAAAGCTCACTAAAATAAAGTTTTAGTGATGCATCAATAGGAATCAAGTTGAAGATCTATCAGTTGATGTAGCATAGCTATGGAAACATTGCATATGAATTAGTACTCAAGGTGCAATTTTACTCATTTGGTATGTGTTGTCTTTGGCATGTGTTGTCAAAGAGGGAGAGTTTACTATCATATCTTTTTGAAATTTGAAATTTTTTTTATGGAGAGTTTGTTGTTTAAAAAAATGCTATGTAATTCCTTCACAGAGGGAGATTATTGCATTAGAGAAGTTTGTGGCATAAAATCTAAGATGGAGAAATGTTCTATTTGGAAAAAGACTTTTTCTCAATTTTCATTGTGCTATGACATGTTGTGTTGCCATCAATGCCAAAGAGGGAGATTGTTGGATACAATTGTTCAATTGTGTGTTGTCTTTGATGTTACACAAATTTCATATTAGTTGAAAGATAGAGTCTACCAAGCTTAGTTAGTCAGCAAAGAAAATTCTAGAGTCTACTGAGCTCAGTTGGTTAATAAAGAAAATTCTAGTATCTACTGAGCGTTCCTAAAAATTACTCTATGGAAACAGTTTTTTCCAAGCTCACTCGAGTGTTGAAGGATTTTGTGGTAGAAGTCAATGGTAATTGAGCTCACAAGATTAGCAAAGGAAAGTTAGTGTTTACTAAGTTCACTCAGTCTCCAAAGGATTTTGCAGAGTTTGTAGTGTTCATTGAGCTTTAGTTGGTTAACACTAGAAATTAGTTTTGGAATAGTGTTTACCGAGTAGGGTTAGCCAATGAAGGATTTTATTATTTTGAGAAATAAAGTTTAGTTATTTCATGTAATGATTGTAGTCGACTGAGGTAATGATTATTGGTAATTGTAAGTTGTAAATGAGCCAACTTGACAATTTGTAAGGTATAAATAAAAGGTCAAGTTGTGAATTTTAAAGTGTAATGAGCAAGAATGCAAGTGTATTGATTGAAGAAGAAAGTGTGAGCAAATTTTGAAGGATGGTTTGATATCCTTGAGGAGCAACAAATTTTTATTCAATTAGAGAGGATCTAGTGAAGAAAAATTGAGATATGTATCAGCAATTTAGTTGCATCTCATTTAGGTCAATTCATTATTACTTTCTCACCATTGTAGAAGTGAGTTTTAGATCTAACAATAGAGTTGGTCTAACAACCATTTTTTAATTCCTCTAACAAGGTGACGGTTCTATTGAATTGTTCTAAAGTCCTCTAGCAAGGCCACTCCTAGTAGGGTGATTAAATCCTTTAACAAGGTCACACCTAATAGTGTGTTTTGTAACCTTTAATAGGGTTGGCTCTTAACAAGGCTCACTTTAGAAGAGTGAAAATTAGTAGCTAGTTACTTGATGGTTTTTCCCATATTGGGTTTCTACATTAAATTTGGTGTCTCATGTGTTCATGTTATTTCTTTTATGCATGCATGTTAATCATTCTAAATGCTTAAAGATTAGTAATAAGTTAACATACACTACATCTACTAAGTTACAACATTTTTCTGTATGTTTACGAAGTGGGAACAATAACTAGTTTTATAAGACATCTAAGGGATTTGTGGATTTATTTTTGTGGTAACTAATTCAGCCCCCGCTCAGTTACTCCATCTATATTTTCAACACATCTTTTCCTTCTAGATATCATAGTTAACTACATCAAATTTAAAACTTTATTTTTTGAAGTGATCTTCCATTGATCTCCCAAAGCTGTTAATCTGTTTCTTTAGTAAAATGATGCTTTGATACCAATTGTTAGAAAGTAAAGTCCAACGAGGTAACTAAGAGGGGGGGTTGAATCAATTATCCAAGTATTAAAAAAATTTATCAACCTTATTAATCCTTAAACATATGAACAATATAATCAATGACCATGACAAGATACTCATATACAATAATACTAGATATGTTAAATAGGGGAACCCTTGATCAAAGGGAAAACTCTTGTGGGGATGGTACCCAAAAAATAATATACTAATATAAAATTTCCTTGTAAGAGGATGGACTCTATTAGGAGACAATGAAATTCATTCAATACATATAAGTGCATGTCAAGGACTTTGAATCCTTGTTAGGAGATTCCAACCCTATTAGGAGTTGTAGAAGGTAGATGAACCCACTATCCAAACAACTTCAGGGGAAAGATCACTAAACTCATTGTCCAACTTATCTCTATATTATTGCATGCAAAATAATAGAAATGTGTAGCTCCTTCATTTCCCATTGATCAGACTTATCCTATTTTGATCTTGATACCAGATCACCAACTTTGCATCCAATAATCCCTTGGATTGCTTACTCACATTTACCAAATACTTTGCATATCACACTTCAATCACATTGATCACATTTCAAAAAAAAGAAAATAATATTCCTTTATGCCATATCCTCAAAATAATTCCTTGATTTTTCTTTGAGGATCTCTCAATTAATTATAATAGGGCCTCATTAAGATATTACAAAACTTTGCATCTTTTCATAATTATAAATCATTATTGGTTGATAGTATTTACAACTTTCCACACATGTGACCTCAAACCTTGTGCAATTGCTGACATCATCATCATGTTGTCTACTGTCACTATGTAACTACACTCATCACAATTCTATCTCATTTAAGAGATATAAATCATTCATTAGAAACCACTTATCAAGTACTCTATGTTCTTACTACCATAAAGAAATCAAGCATATCTTCTGCATGTCTTTGACTCTGTGTATGCATACTTATCAACATCATCATGGTACAATCTAGAATACATCCTTAGCTACACTTGACTTGATCATCAATACACAATCTATACAAACTTGAACTCTATCTGATACTCTACCTGTCTTCATAGAAACAATGCTATGTTGACATCAATGACAAGCATAGTCATGAATGCAACATGTTAGTCATGCTAAAAATATCTTCAAGTGTTCTAAAAAATCTTAGGATACTCCCCCAAAGGGGTACCATCAACATTTGTGCTAGCAATAAGTGATAGCATAATCATTAACCATTAACAATTCATATGCATAAAAATAAATAATAATCCATGAAAGTAATCAACACTCACATGACACATAGATTTAGTATTGTAGAACATCCTTGGTCATAGGGAAAGACTATGGCAAGGATGGAACCCATAAAATTTTCATTGCAGTTAATTTTTTTTTTTTATTAGGCACACAATAGTGTTTCCTTATAGGAGACTTCACCCTATAAGGAGTGACTAATAAAGTTTTGATTGTATCTTTAGCCTATTAAGACTACCTGACTAAGAGATTTAATCATGCCTGTCCAAAGACTCACCTTGTTGGAGGATTTAATAGAATGTCATACACAAAATTTAATACCATGTGAAAGACCTTAAAAATATTTTATAAAACCAATTAGTATTCATACAAGATAACTTGACCTATTCTGTGCTTCTCCCTTAACTTATTAGATCCATTTTTTCCTTTGTCCTTTCACTATGATGCTCTCAGCTGTTATTCCTCTCTCACTCTCTCACTCCTCTCTCTCCTTTGTATCTAAGTCCCTTTTATTATCTCTTGTATGATAACCCTAAACATAATCCTAATCATAGATCTTAGGGTTAATCCCATACCAAAAATTCTCTTACAAGCTTCCAATAATACGCCTTTGATAGTATCTCGTACATTTCGATAGTGATCCCTCTATTTTAATAGTAACTTATCCTTAGTGATACCAATAATAAGTATTTTCATTAGAATAATAAGTTTACCTTAGACATTTTTGCATCAATGATAAACCTTTAGTTAACAATCTCAAATTCAAACTAACTCCAACAATCCCCCCATTTGGAATTGATGAAAAAAATGAAAAACTTGTAAGATGTACTACCCCATTTATGTTACTCACTATAGCTATATGCATTGATATCCCCTATCTTTGTTCCACACTATACACCTATTTATTATGGTTTAATCTTGTTTTGATAACTTTATTATTCCTCATTTTCTCATCTTCATCTTTATCTTCTCCCCATTTTTATTTATGACACTCAATGCCAGAAAACATGAACAAATAGAAAAAATATGTACTAAGATGTTCATAAACTACTTACAATAGTTGTATATTTGGAATTATCATGCTACAAAAATATTTCCCACATTTTCTTCAAAGCTTGAAGGGTGCGAATATGCTTATAAAACTTTACAACTATATTCTCTAGTCCACTTACTATGATTTATTTTAGTACCTATACACTATTCTATGATTAGAGTAGACTTTTCTTCATCATATTGTTAGATAAGAGATTGTCCTTTTCTTGAACATAGTCTTAGCCTTGACTCTTTGCCCAAAACTAAAGGAACAAATTGATAACAGTAGAATGGGTCTAGTTAGGTGTTCTATCATAGACCCTAAATTTTAAGGGTATAGATCCCTCTAGAATGATTTTCAATCTACTCTAGTCCTAAAACTAACTTAGAGATATGCTCTTAACCTAAGAGCAATGAAGGAAGAACCAAGTAACCTATAACTATAGGATACCCAGGTAGAGTTTAGGACTATCTCTAAACTACTGTCTACTTCTACATGCATCTAAACTAACTAAATGAAAACACAATGAAAATTATAATGGTTCCTAACCTAAATTGATCCCAGTCCATGTGAAAACCACTATCAGTGATTTCACAACTAGTTCACACTCTAATTCTCAAACAAACTAATGAGCCTAGCTTGGCACTAAGGTAAAAATGAAAGAATCAAACTGACGATCAATCACTAGAGTTGCTTACCCTAATAATCTATCAAGACTTAAACAATTCCCAACCATTTCATCAATTAGCCCTCTCTCTACAACTTTGAGTCTCACTCAATTGTCCAAGCTACCAAGGGAAGATTGCATAAAAAATTGTTGATCTTATTTACTTCTCAAAAGGTTACATTAATAGGCCCTTTAGAACTAGCCAGTTACATTTCATGATTACCACATAGAGCATAGAAATGTTCAAAAAATAGGATTGACTAATTAGTCATCTATTAAAAAACCTTAGCCTATGATGAGAATGCCAAATATGGCCAAAATAATAGAAAAAGAAAGAGCAAGAAGGGGTGATACTTGTCACATCTTTGCAAGGATAATCTAACACTTTTGACAAAGCATCAATTCTTCTTTAGAGTTATGAATTTATCTCTATAGGCCTCACTGCATCAGTTACATTTTCAGCACCATGACACCTAGAATGAGGATATTTTTAGCTCTACTCAATAGACTATAACCAACCCCCACTATGAGAAAGAAGAAAGAGATATAGAAGAATGAGGAATCTTCTATCTGATCTATACATGACAAGTGTCCACTTGAAATCTCATCCTACTACTACTACTACAAAGCATCTCTCATATTTCCTCTTTTTGTTGATATACAATATTTATATATTTGAATCAAAATCATGCCCTTTCCTAGCTTAGCAAACCCTAGTTGACTCTTCTTACCATGTGGCTTCTATGATTGGTCACCTAATTCCTATCACTAGCTTTGTCATATGACACTTGGGTGCTTCACCATTTCATTGTCACATGATGTCATCTTGCTACTTCTCATCTTTAAAATCTTTAGCTTGCAATTTCACAAGATTTTGACATGTGGATCATCTTGTACTATCTTTGGATGACTTTTCAAACCAATTTTGCACTATCACTATGTCACTATAACTAAAACCCTTTCAAATTTCTATAACAAAATAACAATGACCATTTATCTTGAGGTCAATCTACAGTTAAAGTTGTTTTTGAGCACCACTATAGTTCCCTGGTCCCACTAGACATGCATCACAACGTCCCTATGTCACTTTGGCTAAAGGAATTGTAGCTTTTCATAATGAAATAGTGAGATTTATTGATCTAAGTTGATCTAACAATGGTTGGCTCAATGCCCTATCTATGCTTAACCATTAGGCATAAATTCATGACTTCCTCTTTGACTGTATGATAAGCATTAACATTAACTTCTCCAAAACTTTTTGTCCTTCAACATTTAGACCTAAAATGAATTTGAGTTTGGATAAGTGTCACTATTACAAAGAATTTCTCCAAAAAAATTTTACCTTGAACATTCAAGACCAAAACATGATTAGGGACATTCAATCTTAGCTTTGTTGGATGATTAGGATGAATTGATGATCTGGGCCCAAAACTTACTTAGGTAGAAGGAGATATATGGCTCTCACTATGCCATGAAGATTAAAGAGTTTGCATTTGGATAAAGTGGTAAAGCAAGGGCCATTAGATTCAATCTCTTATTAACCACCCACTTGGCTCACTATGGGTCCAATACAACATGGATATTTATGACTGGAGATTTGACTATTCAGTTAGTCACATGAATCCTTTCTTATATGATATTTGAATTTTCTTCCTCCCATCATGACTTATCATGCTTTGATCTAGACCATTTCTCTGATCACATCAATGACCCCAAACCCAGTGCCAACTTTTGGTTGTTTCTTCATCAATTTGGCTCTTGATCTTCATGGAATCTTTTCCTTTGATGTAAACAAAACTAGTTCTTCACTTCAATAAGGTTTTAAGCATGGATAGATGTATCAATATAGCTTAGTAGTAAAGCAAGGGCCATTAGATTCAGTCTCTTATTAACCACTTTTCATGGCTCACTATGGGTCAACTACCACATGGATATTTATGACTAGAGATTTGACTTTCAGTTCTTAGTCACACAAATCCTTTCTTATATGATATTTGAATTTTCTTCCTCCCATCATGACTAATCATGATTTGATCTGGACTATTTCTATGATCACATCAATGATGCCAAACCCATTGCCAACTTTTGGTTACTTCTTCATTAGTCTGGCTCTTGATCTTCATGGAATCCTTTTCCTTTGATGTACACAAAACTATTTCTTTACTTCAATAAGGTTTTAAGCATGGATAGGTGTATTGATATAGTTCATTTAGCTTTCTTCTCATCTTAGGAAAATCTTCACACTTTCCCACCCATCCTAGAATCACCTAGCTAACTGATAGTGCTTCACTTTCTCCATTTCTTACATGGTTAGGATCACAAGGGTAGATGAGAAGAAAAGCCATCCTAATAGTAGTCTAGACTTGACTTAATATGTTCTACATTGGATTACCATTTACTTAGGAGCTCAAAATTGGGAAGATCTAAAGTACACCAAAAATTGGCTCTGACTTAGGGACTTGGGCATGAAAATGTCTAAGTAGGAACCTAGATATCTCTAAGTTTTGCAAAAGGAATTGATAGAACACACACACACACTAGTGAGAAACTACACTACTTCTTTATTACAATAGAGCACAACCATAATTATAGAGATCAATAACTTGTCCATTGGGTTGGAGAGTCTTGAATATCATAGGTAGATGTAACCTCAAAGGGGTGGTGGGGAAGTAGGTTAGACAAAAAAAAGGAAATCAGACACACAAAGTAGGAAAGAAATAAACTACACTAAACGACACAACCTAACCTAAAATATGTACATATATAGGAAGAACTTCCACCATAGAATCAATGAAAAAAGGTACTTACTTGAAACTATTGACTAGTTGAGAGAAGTAGGAGCCTTTCCTCCATAATTGATTTTGTTTTCCTAGGAGGGCTCCTACTTGCATCAGCATCATGACAACTCAAAACCTCTAGATAGTATGCAGGAATCAATTGAACTCTCACTTAGGTCCAAAAATCCATGCTTCATTATATATCACTTCATCTTCCTCAAATCCTTTTATAGTCTCCTTCAGATGGTCTCTTAAGAGAGGAAGATGGGTACACACTTCCCTAATAGGAGTAAGCTAGTACACACTTCCATTATAGAAGTAAGCTGATTAGCACCGAGGATTTTAGTTCCACTGTCATATAATTGAGCTTTGTCAGCCTAGGTACAAAAAGGCTTTTTCTACACAAGATCTACTATTGGTAGACATCCACTTCATTACATTTAAGAATAAAAACACCCTTAGATATGTAGTAATCTTGATTCTCCTTATCCTCTAGTTTATCTTTATTATTCTTAAAAATAGCAGGACTAAACATAGGAGGTTTAGTCATGAACAACCATTCTTTAATATGATTTGAGCTAGTAGTTGGGCCATTAGATGACTCATTTGTTCTGAGGGATGACAAGGACCTACAAAAGACCTACCCCTTCTTATGAAGGAGATTTGTCTCCACTATTAATGTAGAAGTGTCCAAAGATTGATAGTTGATAACATGGTTTCCTTCTTTAATCAAATCTTGCATAGGAGAAGATTCCTTACTAGTGAGAAGTATTACCTTATCTTCCTAAATCTCCTCTTCATTCTAGCAATATTTCTTCATAGGTGGCTCTTTGCACATCCCTTGAGTAGATTTTGAAGTCTTACCTCCTCTTTGCTCATCATAGAATGGATTCCTTAGAATAGGATGATTATTATCCATCTTTGATTTGAGATTCACTTCATCAGATGCATCTGAAAAAGACTTACTTTCTTCTTCTAGAGCATTTACAATGTTTATTTGGTCAGAAAACCTTTGAAAACTATCAAGGATATAATCAGGTGACTTTGCAAGGAGTCCTTCATGTTCAACTATCTATTCTTTCTTCATCATATTTCTTCCACATTCTTGTAGATCCTTTAGTTTATGGAAATGGGCACATATGTGGTTCCAAAACATATTTCATATATGAACATCTTCAATACTAATGTTTTCATGGAGTGCATAGGAGATACTCTCTCTATACTAGGAAAAAAGGTCATGAAACACCTTTTCATCTATGGCATGGAGCTCTTTTAGAGTAGGAATGAGCTTCGACCTCGCTTACTTAAACTTTAACTCCTCTCTTTGCATGTCTTTTAGCTTGTAGAATTTGGTGCATACACATTCCCAAAGAGATGTAGATAAATGATCATATTTAATGTTGATATTCATTTGGATGACATGGGAGATGCTTGATTTATATAGAACCATGAGGTCTTGTAGAAACTTATTAGTAGTCTAATTAAATTCTTGGAGATTGGGTTTAGACCTTGGACTTCTCCTAGTTTTGAATTTGACATGGCCATTGAGTTACACTAGACTTTCCTAGACCAAAAAAAGTAAGTTCTTCATACAAAGTCTCCATCCTCCATCCTCAAGGAGGAAACTATTGATTTATGAGAATGAAAATACAAGAAATAGACTTTGATTAATCCCCAATAGAGTCACCACAAATTGCTGGATAATAAATTGTCATTTTCTTGAAAATGGTCTTAGCCTCAACTCTCTGTCCAAAACTAAAGGAACAAATTGATACCAACAAAATGGGTCTAGTTAGGTTCTTTGTCAAAGACCCCTAAATTTTAAGGGAAAAACTACTCTCTAGAATGATTTTCAATCTATTCTACTCCTACAACTAACTTAAAAGTATTCTCTTAACTTGAGAGAAATAGAGAAAGAACCAAGCAACCTATAACTATAGGATACTTGAGCAGATTTTAGGACTATCTCTAAACTACTATCTACTTCTACATGCATATAAAATAACTTAATGCAAACACAATTAAAATTGGAATGGTTCTTGATCTAAATAAATCATAGTCCATGTGAAAACCACTATTAGTGACTTCTCAAGTAGTTTACATTCCAATTCTCAAAGAAACTAATAGGCTTGGCTCGACAGTAAGGTGACAATGAAAGAATCAAAGTAAAAATCAGTCACAAGAACTACTTACCCTAATAATCTATCAAGACTCATAAAATTCCCATCCCTTTCATCAATCAACCCTCTATCTACAAATTTGAGTCTCACTTAGTAGTTTGAGCTACTGGGGGAAGATTGCACAGAAAACTACCAATATTATTTACTTCTCAAAAAGTTACATTTATAGGCCCTTTAGAACTAGCCAGTTATATTTCATGATTACCACAAAGAGCATATAAATGTTCTAAAAGTAGGATTGACTGGTCAACCATTTTTTAAAAAGCCTTAGCCTATGATGAGAATGCCAAATATGGCCAAAATATCAGAAAAAGAAAGAGAAAGAAGTGGTGACACTTGTCACATCTTTATAGGGAGAATAAAACACTTTTGATAGAGTATCAATTCTTCTTCAAAGTTATGAATTTAGCTCTATAAGCCTTCATTAGATTAGTTCCATTATTTATTGCCATGACACTTGGAATGAGGATATTTTTAGCTTTTGTCAATAGGTTGGAACCAACCCCCCCACAATGAGAAAGAAGAGAAAGTTATAGAAGAATGAGAAGTCTTGGATATGATCTATACATGACAAGTGTCAACTTGAAATCTCATCCTATTTTTGCTACAAAGAATCTCTCATCTTTCCTCTTTCTGTTGATATACAATACTTATATATTTGAATCAAAATCATGCCCTGGTTGACTCTTCTTGACATATGGCCTTCTATGATTGGTCACCTAATCCCTCTCACCAACTTTTTTGTATTACACCTAGGTGCTTCACCATGCCATTGCCACATGACCTCATCTTTCTTCTTCTCATCTTTGATACCTCTAGCTTGCAGTTGCATAATATTTTGACATGTGGACCCTCTTACACTATCTTTGGATGACTTTTTCAAGTCAATTTTGTGCTATCTCTATGTCACTAAAACTAAAAACCTTGTAACTTTCTATAACAACATAATGACAATTTTTGATCTTGAGGTAAATCTATAGCTAAAGTTGATTTTGAATGCCACTACAATTTCTTGGTCTTGTTGTACATGCATCACAATGTTGCTATGTCACTTTAGGTTAAAGGACTTGCAACTTTTCATAATGACACAGTGAGAGTCATTAATCTAAGTTGATCAAATGGTTGTCGACTTGATGCCCTACTTATGCTTAACCATTAGGCATAACTTTTTGACTTCCTCTTTGACTATATAGAAATTGTTAACATTAACTTCTTTAAAAAAAAATTTCCTTCAACATTTAGGCCCAAAATGGATTTGAGTATGGACAAGTGTCACTATTCTGGAGACTTTCTCCAAAACTTTTGGTCCTTCAACATTTAGGCTTAGAAGACAATTAGGGCCATTTAATCTTAGCTTTGTTGGATGATTAGGATGAATTGATGATCTAGGACCACAACTTACTAGGTGGAAGGAGATCTACATTTCTCACTACACTAAGAAGATTAAAGAGTTTGCATTTGGCTAAAGTGATAAAGTGAGGGCCATTGGATTCAATCACTTATTAACCACTTCACTTGGCTTGTTGCAGGTCCACTACCACATGGATCTTTATGACTGGAGATTTGAATCTTCAATGCTTAGTCACACATATCCTTTCTTATATGATATTTGAATTTTCTTCCTCTTATCATGGCTAATCATGATTTAATCTGGACCATTGCTCTGATCACATCAATGACCCATAATGCATCATCAACTTCTATCTATGCTTTCTTCATTCAACTAGTTGCTTCTTCATCACTCTTGCTTTAGATATTCATGGAATCTTTTCCTCTGATGTAAAAAGAATTAGTTCTTCATTCAACCAGGTTTTGAGGATGGATAGATGTATCAATATAGCTCATTTATCTTCCTTCTCATCTGAGGAAACAGTTGACACTTGTTCACCCATCCTAGAATCACCTAACTAACTGATAGTGCTTGACTTTCTCCATTTCCCACATGGGTAGGCTCATAGGGGTAGATAAGAGGAAAAACCATCCTAATGGTAGTCTAGACTTGGCTTGACATATTTTGCATTGGATTACCATTCACTTAGGAGCTAAAAACTAGGAAGACCAAAAGTACACCAACACTTATCAATATGTAAGCTTAGCATTCCTTATATATCCAAAAAAATTGCAATCACTTTATCTCATTCTTGTATAATATCTCCTTCTTTTACAATTAACTCCTTAAGTTTTAATGAATGCTATTAAATGTTCACTGATGATTATAATCTACCAATATGACCTAGTCTCTTATTTTGAACTCTAATAAGATAAGTGTTCAACTCTATAGTATATGTATCATGACTACAATGAGCAATATATATCCTTAGTGTTTAATTTTCAATCTCATGTACTACATCAATTTCTTCTTGAAATTTTCTTCCTTCTTAAATTTCTAAGATTAGTTAATCTATTTTGCATTATTTGTTCTTCTAATTTTCTTGCAACTTCCTTTGCTAGTCATCCTTCTAGATCGAGTTTTGTCTACCTCTATTATTTCTAAATACAATTTTAACTACCTTTGAACTAGTTTCTCTTTATCCACATTGACATCTAGCATAATCTTTTCAAACATTTGTAGAGTCTTATTCAATAAATATCTCTTTATCCTCTTTGATCTCCTTCGATCTATCTCCATATTCAAATTGAATGCTTTCTTGAATTCAAACTTATCCATTTTCTTCAACTTTAATACCTTGTTCTTAAGTATGTCAAGCTGGGGGTCATCACAGGGTGGGTCATTATCTTCCTATTCATCTTCTTCTTCTCATTTCATCTTGGCTTTAGAATCAGTTTTCTTTATTCCCTTTTCATGATCTTTCTTTCCATCTTTATCTTTGTCCTAATCATCATCATAATCACATTTTCCTTTTTCAATTTTCTTTTCTCCTCCAATAGCTATCATATAGGATGCATTGGGTCCTTGGGTCTAAGTGCTTTCACTCTTTTGTTATGCCTATTGAGATCTAGATTCCTTTGATTGATTCCCTATATCACAACTATATTTTTTCTCACTTGTGTTACCTTTGGTAACTATCTATGCTTTTTTTGTTAGTGTTAGGTGCTACTCTTTAGTTGTTATTAGAATATTCTCTTCCTACCTTCTCATAGCATTCAATACTTCCTTTGTAGAGATCAATGACTAAATAGTTAGGTTGAGAGATCAAAAACCTAAACTACTAGTTAGTACAATCACATTATTTCTTGTTGTAGCATTGTTAGATATATCTTCTCCACTATGTGTAACACTAGCAATAACTATGATTGTTCCTTATGTACTCACCTATACTTGTTATAAGTTCACCTGATCATCACCTTTAGAATTAGATCCTCATTAGTTTTTAGTAATATCTTTAATGGTGACCTATTTTCCCTTAGATTTATTCTCACTCTCTATGGTAGAAGTTCCTAAGTAACTCACCTAAAATTAATATATCATTGACATTTGAAGTTTTTTCCTCTTCAGAGGCTTGATTTTTGTCCTTGTGCAACTCTACAATCTATAATTCTCTAATATTTTGCATAAAAAAAAGTTCTTCATCAACTAGTACTATAGAACTCAATACATTTGTTCTAAATTCCTTAGGATTTTTGTCCATCCAAACTTATATATCATTTAGCATAGATCAGGACATAATTCCTTAAGTGTTTACTTCCTTATCTCTTCTAATCTATGATTTGTAGAGTGTCATCTTGCAAGTAAGGTAGTGTAAATTTTATGTCTCACTTTATCCTTCACATCTCAAAGATATTTACAAGCTTCTCTAAAATATTTGATTATTGAATCTTCTCATCTTCTTGTCTTCTTCAATCAAATTAGAAGAGGTTTTAGGATCCATCTTCCCAATTAAACCTATTTTAGTGATACACTTTTCTAACCCTTTGGGGTTAGACAAGATCTTATACATTCTTCTAACTAATTTCCTACCCCGTAAACTCACTTCTTTCTCCAATTCAACTTGTGATTTCTTGATTAGTGGTGGAGTTTTAACTTGACTTTGAGTAACTCTTCTATCTATAGCTAAAGTTTGGGTCTTCCTTCTCTTGAATACTTCACCAAGTGTATTCATCTCAATTTATTCTCCACTATCTTCTTCCTCATGTTGATAAATATTAGCAATAACCTTCTTAGTAGGTTGAGTGTTCATGACATTTTCCTTCCTTACCAATATCGATAAATGAATTTTTGACATTTCTTGTGTGACCTCCTACACTGATAGGATATTGGATTCCTCATGTGTGATATTTGATGTCTTCTTCAACTTCTTTCATTTCTTGACTACTGGGGCCTCTAAAGATTTTATATTGAAAAGTTCTTCATAAGTCCCAAATTGTGCGGCTAAGGTATTCTTTGGTAAGCTTGATATATGATCAACATAATTGATCAATTCCTCTTTTAAAACCTCATAATCTAGATCCTACATTTATTAGTGTTAGCAACAAAACATAAAGAGTTTTTACCTTTCCACTACTACACTTGGGATCCAATAGTGTGGCTCATTCTCAATTGAAATTCTTTGAAGTATCTCTACATTATTTTCTTGAAATCCTCTCCTAAAAACTATATGTACTCTTTAGTTTGATAAATAATGAGTCTATTCTTATTCCATTCTACTACTCCTATACTATGCAAAAACTTATTAACATAGAAATAAATACATACAAATAGAGTTTTATATTTTATGTCTTGTGTTTTATCCTTTTTCAATCATTCCATATTTAAACTTAATTTATTAACAACCATATCTAATAAATCATACACTTCACCCTATATCAAAATTTTGTGTGTTGTCTATATATCTATTCCTAGCACACTATTAGGGTGGCTTAATTTATATACTTTATATCTGATTATCATCGCAACAAATCTTGTTCCTCTACATTTTACCTTATCCATCATCATATGTCTTTTGTCTAATGTGATTTCTATTATCTTCTCCAACTCATTCATATTACTTACTATTAGTAGACATTCCTTTCCTTGTGATGATAGGGCTATGACTTTTTTAACACTTTCCTTCATGATCTTTACTAGTTCTTCCATATCTAGCCAAAGTGCTCCATCATGTACTCTACTTATTACAAATATAACCCATTAATGAAAAAAACATTTTGACATGTGCAACATATGTGTAAGGCCTTGAGCTTTGAGGTGTTTGTAATCATCTTTTAGTTCTCCATCTATACACAATACCTTCATATATATTTCTTCAATTCTTGCATTATCCAATACCACAATCTTGTTATGAATGAAGGTAGTTGTATCCTTAGTCAATATTACTCTTAGTGGTAGATATGAAAAAGATCTAACATTATCTCATATACTCAAATCTACTGGATAAATTCCACATTTTGGTTCTGGCCTTTTGTTGATGCTCACCAAAAAAAGTTATCTTGATCACAACTTCCATTTCTTTAAAAAAAAATCTTGTTAAAGCATACACTAAAATAGATAATTTCTTACAATAAATTTTAGGGCACAATTCTCTCTTAGCAATCTCTTCTCTTTTAATCCTTAATCACTTTAGAGTTCTTTTTACATGCAGTAACTTTTAAAAAGAAAGGTTTCAAATGAATTACCTTTTGCATGTACTTATAATCTAAAAAGTAAGAAAATGGTTAACTTTGTAGTTAATACTATTAAAAGAGTAACTTTTCTCCGATAGTCTTAAAACTAATAGAATTTTCCATTTTCTTTACCGATAGTGTTGTATTTTTTACCTATTACACTTCTTTATCTTGTTAGGGATGCACTAGTATTTTATCATAATTAAATTTCCTTGGAAAATACTCCTATCTTAGTTTGAGGATGATCCTTCTTGACTTGATTTAGATGAATTTTTGTGAATGTGCTCCCATTTTCCTTTTTGATCTACACTTCTTAAACATTATTCTTCAGTGTTCTAGTACCCATAGAGTTTCTATCCATAGTACATGGTACATTGATAAATTATGTGGTTGTGTTTATATATGTATACCAACATTCTCTTTCCATGTGTCTACATTTTCTAAAATTATTGAACTATATATTTCTTGGTTTTCTTCTCAGTAATATTCCACTTTTTCAATGTTTAGCTTTGTGTCCAAACATATTGCAAGTATAATAGTGACCAATAAA